>ML677371.1:21059796-21211186 GCA_007922305.1 Dermatemys mawii | reverse complement strand
AAAATGCAGCTTAATTTTAATCAATGTAAACAAAACAAGCATAGAAACAGTTTCCTTACCTTGCCAAATCTTTTTAGCAGTTTATGTTTAACACAATACTGTGCTGTATTTCCTTTTTGTGCATTCTTCCAGTTCCACATGAAGTGTGTGGTTGACTGGTCAGTTCATAACTCTGATGTCTGTAACTCTGATGTTCTACTGTATTCTCCTCACATTAGATAACGGAATAAATGTTCCTTGGACCATAGATTAACCAAGAATAGGAGAAAAGAGCTCTTCCATCTCCTTACCTGCTGCACTATTTCTCCACCCTGCCAGTCATCCCAACCTTTCCATTCATTCCAACATTCCTCTATTGCTAACAACTATTCCAAGCTACTGTGAAATTACCCAAAGTCTGGCACATTACAGGCTCTTGCTGCTCCATCATTCAACTGGTCAGAAACATAATCAGCAGCAGAGGCTGCTGGATTTAGTGGGAGGAGGCAGTGCAAACAGTCTTTTCTTAACCTCTATAACTATGTTCCTCTTCAATTGCTCAGGCAAAAACTGATTCTAGGCTATTTAATTGGTGTCCAGAATGCTACAGGAAGCAAAACTGAAAAGACTAGAGTATGGTAATTATAAACTCTACTGCCGTCTGAACTTTTGAGGAATGTTCCCCTCTTCTTCCTGGTGGAGTGAGTGGATTTTTCAAGTCATGTATGCAGACAGATGAGAGGGGGAGAGAGAGTTGTTTTTGTAACTAAGACACTTCAGATTGTAACCTCTACTGGGCAGAGACCATCTTTTTTGTTGTTTGTACAGCACCTAGCACAATGAGGCCAGGGGGCCATGACTGGGGCTCCCAGGTGCCACCCCAATACAAATAAGCAATAATAATGGGACTAGGAATCAGAATATCTGGATTTGGTTCCTGGCTTGCCACTGATTTGCTGTGTGATGTTGGGCAAGTCATTTAATCTCTCTGTGCCTCAGTTCCCCATCTGTAAAACTGGAATAATATTTTTTCCCCTTTGGCCAGTGTTTAGGAGCTGCTGTAATACAAACAACAAAAACCTATAGTAAAGCCCCATTTGTCCACACTCCTTTAAACCATGTTTTCCTGTTATCCAAACTGAGGTAGCATTGTCACCAGGTATGAATCACTTACTCAATAATTTTGTGGATTTTAGGAATCCCATTTTTCTGCACGTGTTGATGTCTTAACTTTTCAGATAGTTCTTCAGTATAATTAAACTTCAGATTATAGCAACAGGAAACAAGCTTTGACTTAAACCCTTAGATGCTGAGGGTTTTTTTTTTTCCTGTTTGTCTTGTGCCAAAAGAAAATTAATCTTTCATGCCAATAGTCCATGGGAGTTACAAAAAGCAAGAGATGCAAAGAATAAGGAAAGTTGGGGCAAAATCTCCAATTATAATGACTTGCTCCCCAAATTATTATATTACCCCCTTTAAATTCTACTGGGAGTAATTGAGTTAGATACTACATTCAGGAGAGATCTGTCAAGAAATTTATTTATGAAGGATACAGAGTGTGAGGATATGTGCATCATTTATAACTGTCCAGTGAAAAGGCATGTGAACAGGGCCCTGGAAGGATCCAAGCCAGAGCTGTACAGTAAAACAGAAAGAGGGACAAGGTTAGGGAGAGAACTGTTTTCCTTATTCCATTCAAGTTCCATGTTCAGTGTGAGGAATTAGTCACACTGAAAACAGTGAGTTAGGCACCTTTGAGGATTTGGGCCTCTCTACCGTTGTCACAGGACACAGGGACATAGCTCTCTACCTTCAAATCTGCCAATAGGTAACATAAGCCATTGAAGTGTAGGATGACTGTCTGAAATATGGAACATCTGTGTTGTGTTGAATATTGCATCATAGTGGACAGAATAAAATGGATTTTAACAAAACTTATTTTTTAAAAAATGTCACTCTGTCAATCAAATATTCCAGCTTTTTAAACAGAAAGCTGAAAAAACAAGTTCCATTCTGTGCACCTGTAAGGGCCCTCTCAACATATGTCACCAGCAGAACTCGATCCATGGACCTTCAGTTTTCCAGCACAGACCTCTACCACTTGAGCTGAAAGAGTAACTGTTGTTCTTTAGCTGGACCAGCCATAAAGGATGATGCTCCACACTTCACCAATGGGTAACCATAATTTAATATATAGCGCTAAAATATTGGGGGTGGGGATGGGGTGGGAAATCAGGATTTCTGGGTTCTGTTCCTTGCCTTAGGAAGGGAATGTCATGGACAATAAAATGTCCAGTGTTTATGTTTGTTTAAAAAGTTTAAAATTGCATGGTGCGTGTCCCCATTAAAGAGCACTTCAGCACTTACGGTTTGTGAGTTATTCTGTGTGGGTTGTTTTGCTGAAATCTCATTAATTTGGGGTTCTCCCTATTGCAATATTAGCTGTACTGGAGCAACTACTCACAGCTGGGATCATTCATCTTGGAAGGTGGAAGTGCTAAAGTGTTAAATTAACAGCATGAAATGGTACTTTACAGAAACTGGCTCTGGAACAAGCTACCAGAAGAGATAAGACTAACCCAAAATCTGATCATCTCCAAAGCACATTGAAATAGATGCTTAATTGCCAGAGCTTTTCCAATATAAAGAGGAAACAACAAAATAGCAGCAGGAGAGAAAATAAAACAAAATCAGAAAGCAGAGATTCCAAGAATCAGGGAGAGGTGAAAAGGAGAATACAGTATGAAGTCCTCTATGGATACCGCTGAACAGATCAATATAACTGGGTTGAACACTTGGATACTATAGAAAGAGACACCAAAGCACATTAATATTAAAAAAAGAGATGAAATTGGGATAAAGACAGACTTTACTTGGATACTATTTTCTAATTTTTCTGGATATGATAGTACTAGACATGCAAGCCGGAATGCGATAAAGGCCCACGAGATACTGCACTCACAAGCAAATTACTGGGACTATGAAATTCAGAGAACAAGTCACAACATATGAGCACAGGACCTGGGTATAAAAGGAACTCAGAGGAGTGAGGGAATGTCTGGCTAACATACTTAAAGCTTACCAGAATGCTAATATTAAAACAATTCATTTCAATACAATGCAGAAAGCACACAATGCCACAACATATGAATGTGCTTCTGGCTTGTATAATGAAAAAAAAATTGATGTATTGTCTTGTTGCATATAAATTTGTATTGTAAAAGAAATCAGAGAATTTAAAAAGCTTATATGTGAAATACTCTGGTAGAGCTGTCTAGAACACAACAATTATGTTTCTCAACAGTTCTCAGGATTTCAAAATTTGGTTTTGTTCCAGTCCTTCAAACACTTTTGCAAAATAGATTTGTCTCAAAATGGTGGCTCACATTCACTGGTCAGATGTGATCAGAAAGCCTAGTAGATAAAGCATCTCCCCAGCAAAACCTCTGTCAAAACAGGTAAATCTCTGCAAAACATTCTGGCTTTGACAAAATGCTATATTTGGACAAAATCCAACATGTTCTGATTAGCGCTGCAATTCTGTGGGCAAATTTGGGTTTTAATATTATTAACAACTTCATAATCAAGGCTCTAAGCACTTGAGAAATCAAATCTCACCATATTAGCCTGATTCTGATTTCATTTACACTGATGTAAGTGATTAAAATCGGGCCATATCCTGCTTTCCTTAACTGTTTTCAGTGGCTCAAGACCACAATGGGACAGGGATTTTGGTTAAGGACCAAGAAGTCTTGCCTTAAGGTGGTCTGACAGAATTTATCTTGGCCTACATTTAGGGTAGGCTGCAAGGCCTATTTCCACTGACACTATCCTTTACTTTTTTCCAACCCCACTCCCCATTTTGCTTCATCCTAGCTATCAGTTTGGGAACCAATCCCTTTTATAGGTGGGGCAATTAACTTTTGGGGGCAGAGGAAGGGAATGTTTCAGTTTCCATCATAGCCTGACAAGACAAAGAAAATGGGTATTTGAGCTGCCTGATTATTTCTGAGTGGTTTTTGTTTTATACTTTTGTGGTCATTGGTGAGAATGGGAGAAGTTTTGAAATGTGTGCCCTACTAAATGGCTGAAATTAAATGTGTGTGTATATTCATCTACACACACACACACACACACACACACACACACACACTACCCCCTTCCTTTCAGGCATTACAAAAATCCACACAACTGAACAAACTAGGTGCTGAAATGGTGAATTTAGCAATATCTGCGGGTAAGCAACATATTGTGAAAAGCTGGAACTCCAAATGAAACCCTTTCATTTAATTAAATAAATTAAAGTATCATCTGTATTCTGGTAGCACCTAGGAGGCCTAGTCATGGACCAGAACCCCATTGTGAGAAACACTGTACACAGAACAAAAAGATACTCCCAAAGAGCTTAGTGGAATATTCTGCAGTGTGAGATGGATAATAATGAACTTTGTTAAGTGGAAACTCACTACGCCATGCTATGGAATCTCCACAAAATATAACATCAGCCAAAGTTTAACAGGAAACACTGCAGTGAGGTATCATATTACTAATACATATTTATTATTACAAAACATACCTTGCTTATCAGTGGTCTGTCTTCATTTGTTTGAAAAAATGGGTAAATTAGAGTCATTTGCAATGAGCATCCACGGTAATATTTATTTCAAAGATGACCAGGGTGTAGGTCAAAAGGGCCATGAAAGGACAGTCATTTTTGAACTTTAGGAATATGAGTCTGCTCTGAAAAGTGACTAAAATTGAACACATCTTATTTACTACCCTTTTACATATTTAGTGTCATAGCTGCTGACTTTGGTGATATAAAGTAACTGTCTTTTACTTCTGTTAGCACTGTAACCAAAACAGCTGAGTGAGCGGCATTCTGCCTCGCCTTGTGTATGAACAGAATGCTTACTAAGTTCTAAACAGCTACACCTGTGTATTACACTGAGGATAATAGGACTGTACAAATACCACTGAAGGTGTAATAAGATGAAGAGCATTGGGCAATGCACAGTGTCAAGCCTTTATCTTTAGTGATGACATGGGGAAGGAAAGACCCCAGCTTGACCTGTACAGTGCAGGGCTGGCAAGTACTGTACCAAAACCTCTTTATTTATGAAAAGAGCACATCTGATATGGAGTAAGCGAACTAACAGTAGATTTGAAACCCCATGCTGCCATTTTACAGCGACTTTGAAATCCTAGGGTGAAATCTTGAAAACAATAGCAAAACTCCCATTTACTTCACTGGGACCAGGATTTTACCCCCAAGTCCAATCACTGACTTCACTGGGAATTGTGTGCATGCAACTGACAGGATGAGCAAGCCTTTAAACCACTGGCATCCCAAAGCAAATATATAGTTCTCAAAATAAAACAGGAAGACTGAGAAAATTAACTGAAGCCTGATTATTATTGAAATACACTTACCTGGACAGCCCACTTGAGTAAAACAGGAAGAGCCATCTCTACATACCCACAATGCAGTACTGCAAAATTAGGTGTATTACAAGGCCTGACACTTTCCTCTTAAACACCTGGCATTGGTTACTGGGCTAGACTAGACTGGAATGATCCAGTACAACTCCAATGTACCTTTATAAGTTAGTTTACTTTGACCTAAAGTGGGAACTGCAGGCATGGTAATAAATTGACAGCTCATGGAATTTCACTGGAGCTTCAATAAACACTATTCTAGACTCTGCTGAAACGTTATATAACTATTTATGCCTACTTCTCAGCCCAAACCTGATCTTTACAAGAAAAGCACCCAGATTGCTGAATATGTTAGAGCTGTGGTTTTCAGTCCTTTTCATTTGCAGACCCCTGAAAATTTTAGAATGGAAGTGCAGAACCCTTTGGACATCTTAGACATAGTCTGCGGCCCCCCAGGAGTCTGTGGACCACAGGTTGAAAACCACTGTTTTAGACATTAACCTAGGATGCATCCTATGATTTAAAAAGTTTTTCAGAAAAAAATTATAAAGAACTAGCACTGTGCAGGTGAGGGCCCTCCTCACCTTATTAAGGAAGAAGATAATGAGCTCTTTTGGGTTCTGCCAGCACTACCCTGCAAGGCTTGTTCTGCTTGGAGGGAGGAAGCTTAAAAAGTGAAAGCCTGCCACAGGAAGGGACAGTAACCAGGGAAAACTGCTGTGCCTCAGAGACAGGTAATTAGAGGGAGAGAGATCAAGGAAGAGGGAGAAAGTTGCTACCCCAGCCACCCCTGAGACTCCCTGTATCAGATACAGACCAAATCTTAGTACACTCTCTACCCCCCAGAAAGGCAGGGTGGCACCCAGTGAAGAGATGTTCTTTAAGGAAGGACTCTAACCCTGATTAGGACAATATAAAGCATACAGACAATCTGGGACCAAGAGGAGTGACAGAGATACAGGCCAAGAGACAAAGCACCTCTTTCCCCCACCCCGTTTCTTTACTTTGTTCCTCCCTACCCTTCGAGAAGGGGAAAATAACTTCTTTTTGGAGAGATTCTTATACATCCCCAACAGGGGAAGGACTCATATGTCAAAGAAAGGAAGCAACCCAAATCATGGTCTGGTGGGGACTCAATAGGCACCACCCACTACAGGGCATTTCTTACTGAATCAAAATTAGCACATTTATAGCTCTGGAACATGTACAGGGTGGTCCCTGAGTGAAATAAAAGTGAAAGAAACTTTGGGTTTAGAGAACATTCTGACTGGAGATCCATGCAGGGGTTTTAAATTGCTTGCGAAATGTACAGTATGTGTAAGTCTATAACACATGCATGGTCTTAAGTGGTAGCAGGCTAGCAATTCACTATTAAGCCTTAGGGAATTTAAGACCAAGTTGAAGTAAACAACCAACTTCTTTACTTTAAATTATGATAAAATTCTGATCTATATGACTCTATGTAGCATAATGCAACGCTTACAATTTTATTTCCAGTATTAATTGATACACAGCATTACTATCACCAGAGGTAACAAAGTCCATTTATAATGTACTTGTAAAGCATAAACAGGAAATAACAAAAAAAATGAAGCACTGACTTGTTAAATACTCTGGGCCACATCCTCAGATGATGTAAATTAGCATTGCTTCATTGATCTCAAGGGTGTGGTGCCAATTTACATTAGCTGAGGAGCTGACTGTGTCACTTATGAAGGTGAGAGAATATAGACGAGTGATCCATTGAAGAGCTCATATATACTGCATGCATATTTTACATTTTATGTATACCAGAAAGGTGGAAATAACTTTGAAGAGGTGGTATTTGTATAATTTTTTCATCTTTTGAAGATTGAGCCCCCTTGGATCTATATGTTGCATGTCAATAATAAAAACAGAGCATTAGGGAAACAAGAAAAAAATCACTGGATTTTTTATATAATCATAAACTATAGTTATTTAATCTTCTCTCTTTCAGTTGATGATGTTGCGGGAAGCTCTTGGAGATATTTTCTTGTAAAGCCCAGATGTTTTTCTATATTTGAGCAACTCAAGAGATATACTGTAGTTATAGTTATTAAGCAACAGACTAAAGACGCACACTGGTAACATTTAAAAACTTTCCAATGGGGTGGGGTGGGAGGAAGGATTTGGTTAACATAGTAAATATCTACACAAACGAAAGCACCATGGAGGTCATGTCTGCAAATGACATAAAATAACCAGTTTCTAACAAGATAGGTGGTGAAAATGTCAGTCACTGGAACTTATTAATAACTTACTTATTTAGGTATCAATTCAGGAAGCCACTAACTTCCTAACTTTAAGTATCTGAGCAGTCCCACTGAAATCAATGAGAACTACACTGACATTAGATACAAATGTCTAACTGTAGTTTCGGATTTGTTTTCAAACTGTGGTACATGTATTTTGTAATACAATGTGTCAAGAATAATCTCCAGATTCAATTGTTTCCATTTAGGTTTATATTTTCATTACTTACTGAAGAACAAGCATATCACTGGTGACATCTGCATTGTGTAACAAAGATATATCAGGTAAATATATATTGTTTTTGCCACTTCTTTCTGGAGACATAGAAGGACATTTCAGTAAATTGGATAATTTTTAGAAATGTTTTAAATCATACTCAGAATTATATACAATCTCTTAACATCATCATCATCATCATCAATGGCACTGCTTAGTGCCCCAAAATGGTTGTCAGACATGCGTGAGAGTATATGGAGAGTACTATTTTTTCATCTCCAAGATCGCACTGCCTGGTCCTCTGTGCTTAGCACTGCAGATGTTGCAGAACTGCAGTGGGGACATCTGGAAATTTAAAAGAAAAGAAAGGTATGTTAGTTAGATACTACTCTGCATTCTGCAACAAAATAATTGTCATATGAAAATTTACCTCAGAATTTGGGAAGATAAATTTAAGTCACTCCATGAATTCTATATGCGGTCACTAGAAAACTATCTCCTGTGCATATTCGCACATACACACAGGAATGCAGTATAACAGAATGTATTCTGGATGTTATAATTATGCTTGGAGCCAAGCAGCAGTATATTCCTCCTTGCCTTTGCACATGCTCTAACTGACACCCTTCGCAACGATGTGTATGTATATACACAACATATACTGAAGCCAAATTCTGCCCTTATGAGGATTAAATACTTATGCGAATAGCTATGTGAAACAAAGACAGCACAAATTACACTGCTCTACAGCCAAAAGGCTTCTGAAATAAATGTAGTCAAACTTCACTAATTCTGGGTCACTGAGAACAAAAATGATGCTTAAAATTGTTGATTGGCTCTAGTGTTCAAGATATGCTATTGGGTCAGTATATACAACCCTTGACATGGGAATGGTGGAGGATAAGTGAGTTATAAAGGGAAGGGATCTCAATTTAAACCAGATATGACTAAAATACATCTTTGACTGGATCTATGAATAAATCTATAACTGGGTTTGGACAGTACTTGCTTTTTAGGCAAAACAATGAATGATGCAATCTGAAGCTGGTATTGCATCATACATGATATGAATTGTATCATGTTATTCCTAGAAGTCATGGATGATGCAATCATAACGAAGCTTACATTACTCTGCTGAACAAATTGCCCTATATCAGCCTTAGAAATCATACAGTGTCGTGCTCTCTTATTTGTCAGTGTTTGATTTTGCAAAGGGACACATTTCTGTTTAGCCAAAGTGAGCAGAGATGCCTCGTACTTGTTTGAACAGTGCAGATAACTTCTGCTGTGTTTGTGGTGAAGTGACTTTTGTATCACAAAAGCGCAGTATAACCACTATGGTTAAGAAAGCCTATCACCTTTATTTTGGCTGCAAAATTGGAGATCAGGACAAGAGGGGGGCCCCACACATATGCTGCAACACTTGTGCAACAAATGTTCGCAAGTGGTTGAACAGGAAAAGGAAATCTATGCCTTTTGCAGTGCCAATGATTTGGAGAGAGCCAACAGATCATACCAGCAATTGTTACTTCTGCATGGTGCCTCCAGTTGGGAAAGGTGTGTCAAAGAAGAAAAAGTGGACTGTGCATTATCCAAACATTCCATCAGCTATACGCCCAGTACCCCACGGAGAAGGACTGCCGGTTCCTGATGCACCAGAATCATTCTCACTTGAGTCAGACGAGGAAGAGGATGAAACTTCTGGTCCTGAACCATCAATGTCACAGGACCCACATTTTCTCCCATCCTCCTCCTCTGAACCACACCTCATAACACAAGCTGAACTGAATGACCTTGTCAGGGATTTGGAACTACCCAAGAGTAAGGCAGAGCTGTTGGGCTCCAGACTACAGCAGTGAAATCTCCTGGCAGGTGATGTTAGGGTTTCCATGTTCCGTGACCGTCAAAAGGATCTTGTCCCATTCTTCTTCATGGAAGGTGATCTTGTAGCCTGCAACAACATGGATGGTGTGATGGCAGCCCTCAACATCGTTCACGATCCAGATGAGTGGAGACTCTTCACTGATTCATCGAAGACAAGTCTTAAAGCTGTTTTGCTTCATAATGGCAATGTTTTGCCATCAATTCCAGTTGGTCATGCAGTCCATATGAAGGAAACCTATGACAACATGAAACAACTTTTGAGGTGCATAAACTATGACCAACATCAGTGGCAGCTCTGGCGATTTGAAGGTTGTTGCTCTCTTGCTTGGTCTGCAGACTGGATACACAAAGTACTGCTGTTTTCTCTGCGAATGGGATAGTCGTGCAAGAGATTCCCACTACATCAAGAAAGACTGGCCACTCCGACAGTCATTAGAGCCTGGGAGGAAAAGTGTTCAGCATCCACCACTTGTTGAATCAAGGAAGATTTTGTTACCACCCTTACACATCAAGCTGGGTCTGATGAAGAACTTTGTCAAGGCCATTGACAAAACACAAGCAGCTTTCAAGTACCTCCGTGGAAAATTTCCAAGGTTAAGTGAAGCTAAGATAAAGGAAGGTGTCTTTGTTGGTCCTCAGATTCGTGAACTTCTTCGAGATGATGCATTTGACCATGCACTGCATGGCAAGGAAAAGACGGCATGGAAAGCCTTCCAGTCAGTGGCAATACATTTTCTCAGAAACAACAAGGCAGACAACTACAGGTTGTTGGTGGAAAACCTCCTCAAGGCACACAAAAGCCTGGTTGCAACATGTCACTAAAGATACATTTTTTGCACTCTCATCTAGATTTTTTTTCCACTGAACTGCGGAGCAGTGAGCGACGAGCACGGCGAGCGATTTCACCAGGACATTGCAACAATGGAAAAACGCTATCAGGGCAAATGGAGCCCATCAATGCTTGCAGACTATTGCTGGACAGTGACAAGAGATGCTCCATTTAATGAATACAAGAGACAAGGCAAGAAGCACCGAGTAGACACTGAATAGGACTAAACTATGTACATAATAGTTTTTTGCCTTTTGTTTCATAATACATTTTATTTATATAACCCTTTTGCTGAATTTTAAAGTGTTACATAAACAGGACAGGTGAAATATCATCATGTAAAGCAACCATAAACACACAAAAAGACCTAGGTTTACAATTTATGATTAAAACTCTACTATGTACACAATATACATAGACATAAAATGTAAAAACTTAAATATCTTAGAAACAGTAGCCAATCAATTGTTTTAATTGTCATATTTGAATTCAGCACATCAAAATACATAATAAATATCACATTTTATCTCTGAAGCAGACGACTTCTAAAAAATTGTAGACCAGTGTTACTTGGCATGCTATCCTTGCTCTTTGGAAGATCTGCGCTGGTGGATCTGGCTGTGAATGGATTTCTGAGCCACATCTCCAGATGGTGTGGATTGCAATAGTTTCCTTGACTTCAAGGAAACTAGACTGATTTGCACTATCTGAGGATCTGGGCCAGAGTCTCTATGTTTTGCAACCCAAATGAAGCATTTTTTAACGTCTACCCTTACCCTCATATGTGCCTTACTTTTGCATTATCCTTCCTCCAGTATGCTCCACTATGCCTATATGCATCAAATAGGCTTCCTATAACTATAACCGGCATGTCATCAAACAGCAACTGCTCAGCAGAAACTCTGAGCACCAACAGCTAAACACAAGAATATTAAGACTCCTGCAGTACCAATTACAATAAAAGTCAACTTTTTAAAACAAATCCCCGTAAATGTTATCTAGCCCTCTGTGTCCAGGAACAAAATTTCAGGCTGGCTTTTGGCATCCTGGTCTTTTAGCCAAAATTTGACTATTCTTCAAATAACCCAGTTCCTAGTAATTATTGCTAGTAGATATTGTCTGGTCCAACAACAAATTTCCAACAAAATAATTGCTTTTAAGAGAAAAATTTAAGAGGCTTTATTATTATGGGAACATGCTAGTAGAATGAAGATCTCTCTGAAAAATACTTAAATATATAATTTTTGGTGTGTGAATATTGAGATGCCTTGTGTAGTTTGTTACGTTTGCTAGAGGGAGTAGTTCTTTAGACAATGACTTTATAACAAAACAGAAATAAAAAATATCTTATATTCCAATTGTTTCCCCTGTTTTATTAACTTTCTGATGCTTTTATTTCTAAATCCCTGTCCCCTCTCTCTCTCTCTATATATATAAAGTTATTTATTGTGTTTTCACTTTAATTTAATTCAATTTAATTCAACAGATAAAGAAAAAAATCTCAGCAGAAAAGTGAATATAAACCAAGTTATTTAAATATTTATTCACTAAAACATGAAGATGTTTTCCTCTCCAGATCAAATCAGTGAATGTAAGTTTCTTAAGAAACCTTAATTTCATTAAATTAAAACATGTCTTAGAGAGCTGCTGTGGAAAGGTTTAAAAAAAATCAAATGGTTCATTCACTAAGTCTGTAAAATGCATTTCATATTCAGATTTGAGAAAAATTAAAATATTTCTCTTGTCTGCAAGCAGCATGTTTCATTTAAATTATATGTATTTTGGTTGCAGTTGGGTTAGCCACCCTTCTCTTAGACACATACTGAGATAGTCAGGAATAATTGTAATAATCATTTTATAATCTCCAACAAGCATGTGCCCTTCTCTGTGAATGGCAAAAGCAAATAATTTGTACTTGATGAAAGTGATCTCTCATATCCACACAGATTAAGTTGGTTGCTTACTGTGTTAGGTACAGGGAGGCACTCTTTGTGAAACATGTGCCTGCAATGGAACAGTGTCACACTGAAGGATTTGGATGCATCTAGGGGGAAGAAAATAAATACATTACAATGAGATAGTGAAACAAGGGAGCGGAAGGTTATAATAATTTACCTTACCTATATGAAAGATAGTGACATATTCCATTGTTTATGCAGAATATCATCTTACATTTAGTTATCATCCTTCAGCTTAACGTATTCCAAAATTTTTATAGATTATTATTGGCGGCACAGGTAGTGCCACAGTTAATACTACCCAGCACTTTCCATCATGAAACACCATTTTCTAGTGCTTATAACTTTGCTAAACTTGATACATTTGGGCTGAAATTTTCTATACTACATGTCTGCCTAAGGCTGATTTTTTTTGGTGGGAAGGGAGGGAGTGAGGGAAGTCAGCCAGAACAGTTCAACCAGAACAAGGTTAGGGAAAATACGTTGTTTTGCCCATGTTAAAAAAAAAATTCTACAACTGTTTGTTGAGAAGCTCTAGCATCTCCATGGTTTGGAGCAAGCACTTTAAATTTGGCAAGGGATGTGCCTTTTGAAGTCCCCATGAAAATTTGCCCAAGTTAAAAGTCTCTGAATAACAGTACATATATTGTCCATAAATACAAACAAGAATCACTTCACCAATCATTAATATGTAGTTTTTAATGCGTTAAAAACCATCACTGGAACATCCTCTTCTTCCAGATTTTCTACCACCAGAGGCCTGTGCTAGGCTTGATGTTGGTAGAGATGAACACAATACAGCTATATTGTGAATCTAGCCATGGTCTAATGAAACAATTGCAATTTTACTTTCTCTTCTACGCCATGTCAACATCAATTTGGGAAACGATGAAGAAATAACAAAACTTCGAATGCTCTGTGCCACTGCTCAGGAGCTGTCTTTTTCACTAAGAAAAATGTTATCTTACTCAAATACTTAGCCATAAGTATTTTCATCTGGAGGCTCAGGCCAACTTATTCTATTGAATCAAGCTATAATCTTCTCATGTGGAGGAACAAATGAAAAAAACCTATACATATTTTTTGTGATACAGCGCCCTCCCAAAATATATATATTTATAAATAATACTTTAGTCCTGAAAATAGAAATTCAGCAATCTCAGAAAATGTTTTAAAACTGCAGTCTAAGATAAGTGCAAATATCTTAGTACTGAATGAAGCGATGCGTTTTGAAATGCTCAGATACTAACAGGTTTATTCCATGAACAACAATAATTCTTTATTTATATTTCCTAAAAAAGGATTCTCTCTCACAAGGTCACTTTCCCACCAAATGTCCTACCTGAGGGAAGTATAGGGGAAAGACACGATTCACAGATATTCTCCTCTGTAAGAAAACAAATATTTAAAAATTAATGACAAAGAACATTATGTTATCATCATGCCTTAAGCAGATATGGCCCTGTCTTTACTATAGAAATTCCAGCATTCAATGCACCATTTTGAGGAATTATTTATAATGGTCTATGCAGTCTATTAAAAATTTAAGTACGAAACAGAAGCAGCCTTATTGCCAGCATGAAAATATGTAGTAAGGCATTCAAATTCTGTGGAGAATGCACCATTTAAACATCTAGATTGATAGTCAGATCAGAGCGGTAAACCTACGAGAAGAGCTTTGAAAGAGGATTAAAAAAAAAAAAGATAAGGCTGTTTTTTTCATGTACAGTATGCTGTGTCAGAAGCTCTGCTTCTCTGACTTTACAAATGTCAGGCTCTCTCGTGTTGGAATTAATCACTGCATCTCTTTGGAGTTACACAACTGCTGATTTTTATTTTTATTTTTTTTTTATCATTGGTGCTTTTGAAATAGTTCCAGATATCTTTAAAAGCCGTATTCTAATTTCTGGTTTAGGTAACATATTCTGATTAAGGGAATATTTGTGTAAACAACAGGTCTCAGTAGGCAATACTTTTCATCTTGATCAGAACAGAGACTACTTGGGTCAAGATAAAGTACTGACACTGGGACCTGTTTCCAGACGCTAGCAATTCCTCATTAAAGATGGGGGCTAGCAGCATCCCATTCCTTTTTCTGTAAATTAGGAATCAGGCCCAGGCCCTTGACAAGCTTCCGATATGGTCCTTGGTTAGGCGCTCATAGTTTAAAAGCAAAGAATACTGCTCAACAGGTTTGATGGCTACCGCATTTTGTTTGTACTCACCATCCACGCGGACACCTTTCATTTGAGTTCGGTGCATTTTCTTCAACAGGGATAGTGAGTCTGCAACAAGTATCTTCTTGCATCCCTCACGTAGCAAAATCTATCACATAAAGTACACAACCAGATAAGAGTGTTAAGTCAATTACTATACAGGCAGATGGCGAAAACTGCACTCAGACCTTGTCATACATGATGAGGCCAAACTTAAAAACTTCTCATTTGACTAACAAGAAATGCCACCTCAGTACTTAAAGCATTCTAATAATTTCCTATACCAGTACTTCACAAATTCTAAACCTTGGGATTCCCTGTGAAATTAAGGCCTTGACTACACTACGGGGGGAGCTTGATCTAAGTTATGCAGCTTCAGCTACGTGAGTAATGTAGCTGAAGTTGATGTACTTAGATCTACTTATCATGGGGTCCACACTACACGATGTCAATTGGAAATGCTCTCCTGTCGACTCTCCTTACTTCTCGTTCAGGTGGAGTACAGGAGTTGATGGGAGAGTGATCTGCAGTCGATTTAGTGGGTCTTCACTAGACCTACTAAATCGACCACCGATGCATCGATCAGCATGTGTCAAATCCCCAGTGTAGACAAGGCCTAAGAAATATTCGATTACCCTCTCCCCAAAAATATTTAAGCACTCAAAATTTGTAACCGTAACCAAACCACAAGCAAAGTTATGAAGTTCCAAATGACAAACAATGGGGGGACGGTGTAAAAATTTTTAAATACCCACTTAATTCGATACAATGGATGAATTTGCTTATGGTAAGGTTCCAGAGGAAGAAAATCTAAGGGAAAAAGCAGCTCAGGAGAGCTGGCAATTTCTCAAAGGTGCAACAGCAAACAATCCCAACATGGAGGAAAGATATGTAGAATACTAAGAGGCCACTACGGCTGCACCAGGAACTCTTAATGACCTGTACATCAAAAAGGGGTCCTACAGAAAGTGTAAATGTAGACAAATTTTTAAGGATGAGTATGAAAGAGTAGCACAAATATGCAGTAACAAAATCAGAAAGGCTAAAGTACAAAATGTGTTTCCAAGACTTACCAAGGGACATAAAACGTAATAAGAGGTTGTATAAATACACTGGGAGCAAGAGAAAGACCAATAAAAATATAGGTTGACTACCTAGTATGGACAGAGAACTATTAATATATGACATCATGAAGACTGAAGTGTTTAATACCTACTTTGCTTCAGTCTTCACTAAAAATGTAAATTGTGATTTGATATTAATTGTTAATTAATATTAACAAGGGAAAAGAAACATTAGGTTAAAAAGAGAAAGAACAGGTTAAAGAATATTTACATATGTTAGACGTATTCAAGTCAGTGAAACCTGTTGAAACTCATCCTAAGATACTCAAGAAACTAGTTGAAAATATCTAGGAAGCGTTTGCAATTATCTTTGAGACCTCAAGAAGGATGGGTTAGGTGCCAGAGGACTGAAGAAGAGTAAATATAGTACTTATCTTTTAAATGTACTAGTCATCCTAACTTCAATTGCTGGAATGATATTGGAACAAATTATTAAACAACCAATTTGTAAGCACCTAGAGGATAAGAGCATTACACGTAAAGTGGACATGGCTTTGTCAAGAACAAATCATGCCAAAATCAACCTAATTTCCTTCTCTGAAAGGGTTACTGGCCTAATCGATGGGGGGAAGCAGTAGAGGTAATATATCTTGGTTTTAGTAAGGCTTCTGACAGTCTCCTAAGCAAACTACAGAAATGTGGTCTAGATGAGATTACTATAAAATAGGTGCAAAACTCCTTGAAAGACCATACTGAGAGTCGTTATCAATGGTTCACTGTCTAACTGAGGTGATGAATCTAGTGGGATCCTGCAGGGTCTGTTCTGGGTCCAGTACTATTCAATATTTTCATTAATGACTTGGATTACGGAGTGGAGCACATGCTTATAAAATCTGTTGATGACTCCAAGCTGGGAGGGGTTGCTAGCATTTGGTAAGACAAGACTAGAATTCAAAACAACCTTCATAAATTGGAGAATTGGTCTGAAATCAACAAGATAAAATTCAAGACAGAAAAATGCAAAGTACTACAGTTAGAAAGGAAAAAAAAAATCAGAACGCTCAATTACAAAATGGGGAATAACTGGCTTGGTGGGAATAACTGGCTTGGTAGGAATACTCCTGAAAAGCATCTGGGGGTTATAGTGGATGACAAATACGAGTGAACAATGTGATGCAGTTGCAAAAAAAGGCTAATTTCATTCTGGGGTGCAGTCACAAGAGTTTCATATGTAAGACATGGGAGGTAGTTGTCCTGCTCTACTTGGCACTAGTGAAGGTAGAACAAGAATAATAGGCTTAATCTGCAGCAAGGGAGATTTGGGTTAGATATTAGGAAAAACGTGCTAACTATAAGCAGTTATGTACTAGAATAGGCTTTCACAGGAAAGTTGGGGATTTTTAAGAACAGGTTAGACAAACACCTGTCAGAGATAGTCCTAGTATACTTGGTACTGCCTCAGGGCAGTGGGGGTGAGGCTGGGGGGAGGGCGCTGAACTACAGGATCTGTTAAGGTCCCTTCTGGCTGTAATTTTCTATGATTCTAGAATCATATTGGTCCCTTCTGGCCTTATAATTTATGAATTCAGCTCTTCTAGCTGGCAAGACAAGTTAAGCAAGCGATCCAAGATAAATGACAGATGGTATCAATGCAGAGTTGTCCCCTTGCTAAGGAAAACTTTCTTCAGCATGTTTTTCTGCATAGAGTCTCTTCTTGAGGTGCACACTTCCCACAAGCACAAGATCAGATTCATTTGGTCTGCGGTGTCAGCTGGAGTCATGACTGCACCCTGCATGTCCTTGCTCTTCACCCTCCTCCAAGGGCATAGAGGGCTGAGCAACGCCATGAACAACCTGAGTGTATTCCTGAATGATTTTCTCTTGTTGATGCAAGACGATAATGCTCTTATTACACTGAATGTGTGATGTTTAGCTTCCCCTGGGGAATTCCCCTGGAATGAGGCTTAGGACAGAAAATGGGAGGTGAATGGATTGGTTTACATCGAACTCTCACACAACCTTGGGCAGAAACTTGAGGTGAGGTCTGAGAGACCCCTTGTACTTATGAAACTGTACAAGGAGTACTTTTTATCTTCCCTACCCTTCAAACTGATGTCATAGTCATTAACAACAGCTTTCATAGACAAGTGGTATAAGGAACAGGTTGCTAAAGGCTCAAAAGGACGATCCATTACCTTGCTAATACTATGCTGAGGTTCCCCAAGACTGAAGGGGCTCCCACATGGAAGGAAAAATGATGTCCTTATGGAATCTAGCCCTAGAGCATGGGAAAAAATAGTATGGCCCTAGAGCATGGGAAAAAATAGGAGGGTGATCTGCAGATATTGTTACTAAATCCTTATATGGTAGCTTGAAGACTTATAACATTTTAAATAGGGGAACGCTCCTAATCTGCAAATTTGTATCACCCAGCTGTTCTGTCAAAAAAGTCTCCAGACATTTTTAAAAAGTCATTTTATAAGTTATTTTAAATGGACCCTTATGGAGCTGCTGGAAAGCCCAGATTTGTTTCAGGGCTAGCACATAGTCCAATATTGCTGAAACTGGTGATGTCAAGAAAGAAAGCTGGTATTGAGATGCCAAAATAGAGAACCTCTTCCATTTAGCTTTGTAGGTCAGTAATTGTGGTTCTAATTAACACACACTGGCACAGAGTGCAGAGAAAAGATGGATGCTGCAGGAGTTCAGTCTTCATTGCCATAGGCAGTAAGAAGGATAGTTGGGCCTGCTCAGCCCTTTAGGCTCTTGCTGGGAAGGGGGAGGGCACAAGGATATCTAAGGTGCAGACACAGTCCCAGCAGACTCTACTGGCCAAAAGAAACCAATCTTGTATGATTGGGGTGCATGTGCTCCAAGAATGGAATCCATATGGACAATGAGTGGAAGAATTTGCACTTCTGCTCTAAATTTGAAGACTCAAGTTAGTGAGTTACCTCACTTCCATAAGAAAGAAGAGTTCGCTGAAAAGGGATAATAAATCCTAATGAAAATACTGATGACCCTATTTCAAATCTGGAAGCTCCAGGCATGCTCTGATTCAGATAGATGAGACAACACTTCTTAACCAGGAGCAATCACCCACACCAAATGGAGAGTTGCACATCGTCTACTGCTGGCTGTCAGTCCTCTTTTATAATTGACATCAGAAGTCAAACCTTCTCGTGCCCCCAAGACCATCCCAAGATGTCTTCATGCCCCCAGAAAACTACTAGAAGTTGCATCATGGGGCATCTTTTTAATCACCAAGCCTGATTCCAAGTAAAATTTTGTCTTCTTCCCATACAGAGCAGAATTCTTTTAAAAATACACCACCATAAAAGTTGTAGCCTTCCTGCTATCTCCCTTGCGCCTCCCACACCTCACTTCCCACTCCCACAAAAAGGGGGATGGACAGGCATTTTCCTACAGTGCCCTACCACTTCTAATCATTCATATCCTCCATTCTATAGCCACGTTCGTTACTCTTTTCCCAAAATTTTGGTCTTTCTCCTCCCGGGGCAACTTCCTTGTCAGTTTAATTCCCCAGCTAATTTGTATCTCTACTTAAAACAAAGACTGGAAAGAGAAAAAGGAAACCAGCATGTAACTATGATTTCTTCTACATCCCCCAAGAAAAGGCACTTGGGAACACATTACATGTAATAAACATTTCCAAACACTTACAACTAAAATCCTTCAAAGTTTATTTTTGTTCAAATGTATTTCACACACAGAAGCTTTGAATGCCAAGAAAATTAATCACAGCTTTAGTTTTCATTTCTTGTTAGAGAAAGTCTCCGTTCTTCTGCATTTCTCTAATGCACTTCATTAGATGGACATTATTGTTCAGCAATATTGTAAAATGCAAGCCTGGAATCAATGGTGTTGAATTATGTACAGTATTATTACACAGTCCCTAACAATACAGAACCAAAAAAAAAAATAAAAGGATGTTTAAATTTCCACATGAAGCATGTTTATGCCAGTATAACAACCCTGAATAAGTCCCAAGATCCCATTTTTCTATACTGCATGGATGGATTGAAATAATTTCCATGAAACCAATTTTCAAACAGCACTCTTGGTCACAGTTTTCAGTTTGACAATCCTACAAACAAAATGTGCTGTAAGAAGAGAACGATTGCACCATTTCTTCTGATTATCTGTACTCTAATAAACAGTGAATATACTAATCTGGAACACTCAGCTGTATAATTAATTGAAAGAATATATCATAGCAGAGTGAATTACAGCTAAGTGAACAGTTTCCAAAAACTGAAATTGCACTCTCACAGGTTGCAAATGAATTATGTAGAACCTTCCAAAAATTAGCTAATTATACATCTGAAGTACATTTTATAAATTCATAGACACTAAATCTCTGAACATTTTAAACTGGGCACGCCAGTGGGTGACAGTCATATTCTCTAGTACTAAAAACATCAAACTATTAAATCATACAACCCTGAAGCACAATTAATTGAATTCAGTTCTACAATGCATAAAATGTTAAAAATAGTAACTTTAACCTTTTTAATACCTCCTTTATTTCTCAGGAGACATTGATTCTGACCTTATGGGTTCTCTTCTCCCCACTCTCACCCCCGCAAAAAAGGACCACGGTGAAAGACAAATTACACTTAAACCACAGATTAGTGGCTTACACTTTTAAAATGACTTTTACAAAAAATGTCTGGAGGCTTTTTTTGACAGAACAGCTGGATGAAACAAATTTGCAGAATAGGAGTGTTTTCCTATTTAAAACGTTATAAGTCTTCAAGCTGCCACATAAGGATTCATCATCACTTACATTTCAGGTGTGTGAATGACAAAACCTTAGGAGGTCTAAACTATTATATGTAATCCATTCTTATTGCCAGAAGCAATTATTGAAAACAGGACTTTAAAGGAGTGTTTCTTTATGTAATAGAAACGAGTAAAACAAATTCAATCTGAATAAAAAATCAAACTATTTGGTACTTAAAAATGTAATCAGTATATGAGAAAGAGAAGCTTTAGAACAGATGCACCAGCAGCCCCATTTATGGCTATGGAAAAACTTGTAGAAGACTCACTGTCAGACCTTATTCTGCTAATAATTCAATAGAATAGGGAAGAAAAAAATTAGAGTGCAAAGAGGTCTTATGTCAGAGCTCAAAATTCCAATGACACAGATTCAGGGAGTTTAAAGACGCACTGGATAATTTAACAACTTACGTACAGAAAAGAGAAGCAATAAAAAAAAATGTTTTTAGAGAATCATTTGCCATTATTAGGCTGAAAGGGGCATATAGGCAGGTCCCATTAGACAAGACTGAGCTACACTCACTAACAGTGAAATAGAGGGAAATTTTACAAAGAAAGCATAAATGCAGCAGGATCAAATTCTCTTAGAAGACAAAAAATGATTGTTCCTTTGCAGCAAATGCCCCAGGAACCCTAACTTTTTTTTCCAGAAAAGGGTGAGATTATTAAAAAGGAAAAAATATCAGGAGAATGAAACAAGGAGAAAAATGTGAAACTGATAAAGTACTTTTCACTTTATTTAATAAATAACCTCGTGAATCAAGCCCTTTGACAGTAATGAAAATTTCATCCTCTGTTTCGATTGCATTACACAGATACTACTAGATAATTTAAATTACCAGCCACACAAACTTTCATTTAATTGATAAAGGCCTGATTCAGCAAAATGCATAAAGATATCCTCAAGTCCATCCCTACTCAGGAAAGCACTTAAGAATGTGCTTAAATTTAAGGGCATGCTTAAATGCCATGAAAATCAACGAGCGTATGCTTAAATTCTTTCCTGAACTGGGGTCTAAATGAGTTTACATTTCTGAATGAAATCAAGGAAGAAAGAAGATCTGTCACAACAAAACACTCATGTAGATACTGTTATCAATAGACACAGGTAGGCTGTACAAGTTGTGATGTGCTCCCTAGTGGTCACTCTGAGAACCAGCAGCTTATTTATATTGTATTTAGGACAAGATAAGAATTAGGTGGACTGAAATAAACAGAAAACATTTAACATTTTTAATCAGTATTCAACCAGTCATGATAGAGAATTTGGGTTCAGTTAAAAAAAGATGAGAAAAAGGGTCATAGTACTGGAATATAGTCATCAAATACCTGAGTACACAGAGTTATTAAAGATAAATATATAATCAATTTTTTTTAGTGACAAACAAAAATAGATCTTGGAGTAAATATGTCTTCTGCACTAGTCATCTACTACTTATAGGAAAAAAAGGGAATATGAATTAAAATTATTTTTAAAATCAGATACCATCTTAAATTTATCACGATGCATGTGCAACATTTGCTAACTTCCGTGATTAATGTAAACTAAATTCCCCATTAGTACATCCTGAAGCTGAAGAGATTCCTATTTTATCAATGTGGAAAAAGAGATATGATTAAACTTTTCAACAAGTGACTGAAGAAGAATATTTTTATTGGTCTTTACTACATCAGAACATTTACTGAGGCAAGGACCATATTTCTGTACATTCTAAATATAGGTCCACAAAATTTACGTCAAAATGTTCAGATATCAGTATTTAAAATTATGCACCTAAATTATATAGGCACTTGTAACTTCTGCCATCAATTCTAGTATGGAAGAAACAGATAAGTTTGAGAATTTTGGGTCAAGAGACTTTGCTACAGATACAGAGCTAAGGTTATTTGGACTCATCAGCTGTGCAGGTCCATATTTTCAAATGCTTTAAGTTCTTCAAAGAGTAACCTTAAACTTGAATGTCCTGAGTTTTAAATCAGAAGATTTTTAATAACAAAAATGTTCCTGTACTTTTAGAATACTTACATGCTCTTCAGTTTAACCAAGTGTAAGTCTGGGAATTTACAATGTACACAAGATTTTAACTTTATTCAATAGAAAAATACTTGACATTGATATTCTAATAGAATTTAAGTGTTGCTGCAATATAATAAATGACTGTGGGTTGGATGGCAGGGAAATCCTCAATACAAATAAAAGCGTAAATTAGTTATTAAAGACATGCTATCAAAATTATTCTACACACAGTCTTTAAAACTAAAGATTGTTTTTGGCCATTTGTTTTCCAAAAATGACTGAATGTTTTAAAACACCTGAAAACACACTAGGAATTAAACCCAGTAAATTATTGCTTTATTATCAGAATTTCAATGTAACCTGCTGTAATTTGGTGTGCCTGCCAGAGTTCTGCTTGTGATTTAATTATACTTCAAATGCTGGCGGCAGAATAGTAATTTCTTCTCTGTTAGATAAACCACCGCTCATAGGCCTGTCACTTTTGATGCATGAGTGGAACCATTTTTAATAGAATGCACAATTTTATGGCTATATAAATTAAAATGCAGTTGTCAGTGGCCTACTTGATTTATGATTTAATATTCATCTTAGTGAAGAGTTAGATTTAAAGAGTTAGATATAAAATACAAGAACTTTCAAGTTGTGGCGTTAGCCTACATTTTATTCAGTTTAATACTTCTGGAAGAACCTGAAGAGCAGCTCTGTGTAAGCTTGAAAGCTTGTCTCTCTCACCAATAGACGTTGGTCCAATAAAAGATACCTCGTCTCTCTAAAGTACTAACTAGCAGATAAATACAAGTTTTAACATACCTAACTGACTGAGTTTATTATATAAAAATGTATAAAGATGGGTAATAGAAGATTGAACACTGCTGATGGTAGTGACCATGAGGTAGGAAAGAGCCATTTAAACCTCTAAAATGAGGGCTAAATAAATAAAAAAAAATCCCACTGCAAGTTATCACTAGTCCATCTTCATCCATGATACCAACAGTGGGAGTGGCCACTGACTTTTTCAGTATACATCATCTAAGGCTGCTCAGTATAGGCCTACACCATCACTGCCCCTAAAGTACAAAGGCCATTTGTGACTTGTTTACACCAGTGCACACATCACTCCCATGGGTGGAGCTAACAAGTGGTAAGAAGAGTGGGAAAATTTGGGAGGAACGTCTTATCAGACAAGGCTTTACTGTAGCTGAAGCAAACATCCTCTCAAGCTGGATGAGTAGAAAGAGGAGAGAAGTCAGCATTAGTCTTCCCTTGCTGGAGGGGGGGAGAATGTCCTTCACTCTCTTAGGGCTTGGCTACATTTGCACTTTATACCACAACAAAACCTCCCAGAGCGCTCTACCTTACTCCCCCCTCTACACTGGCAAGGCATGTAAAGCGCTCTGACTCCCTGGCTGGAGCACTCCTTGTACTCTCCTCCCCCAGCTGTTGCGCATTGGGGGAGATGCTTCAGGTTCAGTGTGAACGAGGAGTTACCTTACTGCGCTCTCATTAACCTTTGAAAGCGCACCATAATCCCCTTAAGTCAAGTGTTCCCTCATCCCTTTGTTGTGAAATCACTGCAGGAATGCAGAAGTGCCCTTTCAAAGCTTCGTTTCAGACAGTGGCTGCTTATTTGCTACCAGGCAAAGCAAACCACTACAGATCATAAGTGATTATATAATTAAATATACAAACATATGCGGTAATCACTTTCATTTAATGACAGTGTAACTAAAAGCAGAGAGAATTCATTACTTAAAAAGCTCTCTTAGTTTTTGAATATCATTATCTAAAATGCATATGGCAAACAAAGAGGAGCTTTCAAAGACTTAGAACCTGCCTACTTGAAAGGCACCTCTCCCTATGCCATTTTATCACAGTCTACAGTCAGCAGAAATAATCAAGCTGGACCCCCTTTTGATATATCACACAAGGGTCTGGTGGTAAGACTTCTTGACAGGCCTGCGGAACCTTGGACTGAAATAAACAAGGACTGATGACCTTCATATGACCCCATACAACCCATCTTTCTGCCCAGGTGTCCTCAGAGTGCAAGGGAGGATGAGAGTATTGGTCTGAGTGACAGAATTTTGGTATAATCCACATATTGGGTTATGTTTGGGACACAGTATTTCTAGGACTTTACTTCTGTTA
This sequence comes from Dermatemys mawii, assembly GCA_007922305.1. Lineage (NCBI taxonomy): Eukaryota > Metazoa > Chordata > Testudines > Dermatemydidae > Dermatemys > Dermatemys mawii. The sequence continues at coordinate 21,186,356 of ML677371.1, read as the reverse complement.
CATTGTTATTTTAAACAATGACAGATTTCTCGAGTACCTTTTTTGGCTATTATAAACAGCAACTGAATGGTTACTTCTGTATGCGTGTGCAAATATTTTGGGGGTGCACCTGAATTTCCATATCCCACAGCGAGAATTACCTTGTCCACAAAATTATGTGCATGGCTCAAGACAGTGAGGGAAACCGCCTTGGTTTGCATAATTTACTTCCTTTTATTTAGCACGTGATAGTTAATGGGTAGCATTAGAATCTAGCAGAAGTCTCACCGACGATCCTCAAGCTCCACTTTGTCTTAGAGCAAAAAAAATTGCTAGTCCCAGGAGGACTCCCCAGACATGATGTAATGAAGATAATATTGTACAAAACAGTCCAAAGCCCTTGTCCAATTCTGCTTCTAATATTTTTTTGTCAAGATTTTGCATCAATACATGGTGACATTGACGATGTCTGTGCTATGAGCTAGGAGTGTCATTCCGCTGCTTGTGTATGCATATTTGATAGCAGTGTAGCTGCGATAACATGGGTAATGGCAGCGGAGAGATGGCTGAGCTGTGCACAGTACATAGAAACCCACTTGGAACCAGTGGATTGCTACCAGTGTGACTGTGGCTACACTGCTATTGATACTCACGCTAGCTCAATGAGAGAGAGCGGGAGTATGTGTACACGAGCAGGAGAATCACACCCCTAGCTCACAGTGTAGACCAGGGGTCACAAACATGCGGCCCACCAAGCCCTTCCCTGAGGCCCGTGATGCTCCCCCTGCCAAGGTCCCCACGACCCACCTCGCCAAGCTCCCTGTGACCTGCCCAGCTCCCCGCGATCCCCCCTGCTCCTTCATGTGCTTCTCACCCGCGCGCTGCTTCCCACTGCTCCGCTTACTGCCAGGCAGTTCTCTGGCGGCTTAGCGGTTTCTGGGAGGGAGGGGACATGAGCGGGAAGCCTCGTGCACAGGGGAGGAGGTGGAGAAAGGGGCGGGGATTTGGGGAAGGGGTTGGACTAGGGGCAGGGAGGGGGCGGAGTTGGGGTGGGAACTTTGTGGAAGGGGTTTGAAGGGGACAGGGAAGGGGTTGGAAGAGGCGGAGCAAGAGTGGAGTGTGAGTGCAGCCCAGTCCAGGAGCGTGCTTTAATAGAAGTAAAATCTTTGTTCGTGTTTGGTCCTTTGAGTGAGGTGCATTATTAAGTGAATATATTTTATTAAAACTGCTTGGAAATGACAATCAAAAAAAAAGAACATTCATGGAAGAAAAGAGTTTTCCAAGACTATTGGGAGAATTTATATTTTTTCACAGAGGTAAAAGATAAAATTCAAAGCCTTATTTGTCAGCAAATGATTGCTGTTCCCAAGGAGTATAACGTGCATCGGCACTACGACTCGATGCACTGTGAAAAATATTTTTTACTATACTTTTGTATCATTGTAAGTGTAACACTGAGGCTGAGTATGAGGTTCACATTTGTTAGGTGATGGAGTAGTTCACATAAGGCAGGGGTCTCAAACACGTGACCTGTGGGGTTATTTTCTGTGGCCAGCCAACCTCCCCATGCCTCTTCTCTCCCCCCACTTAATTTCCTGCAGCCGCCAAGCTCCCAGTGCCCCCCGCCTCCTCCCTGCCTACCTCCAGGCACTTAGCACTTTCTAGAATGGAGCGGGGAGGAGCAGGGAGCTGTGCGCTCAGGGGAGGAGGCAGGGTAGGGGTGGGACCTCATGGAAGGGGTGGGGTGGGGGCAGCGAGGGGGGGCGTGTCTTTGATGTGGCCCTTGGGCCAATGAACTAGTCCTCATGTTGTCCTTGTGGTCATTTGAGTTTGAGTCCCCTAGTGCAGACATAGCCTGAGTCAAAATAATGCAGTGCCACAAGCCAAGCATCTCAATATAAGTCATGATTATCTGAGTTACTCTGTGGCCATCTCCAGCTGTTGAAAGTGGTTTTTCAGTTCCTCTGAAGTGGAATACCACAGAAGTAGAGATAAAGAGAGCATGTGAGCTGCATTTACCTGCAAATTGTAATCCTGGAGAATTTTCACCAGTGAATCTCTCAGATTAGGGATCTCCATGCCTTCCTTAATGCGGTGAATCAGAAGAATGGGGTCAACATGGGTACCAATATTGTTTAACAAGCCAGTAATAAAAGCTGTATAAAAAAAATTATGTTAAAAAGTTGTAAGATGAAGCCCCAGTAACGCACCCAATACTAGAGTGCTGTGATAACAGACAATAGCTTTCTGCTGATTTTATGACAGCTCTTTCCTTAAAAGGCAATGTTAGTCACATTCATATATTTATTGCATACATTTCTCTTGAGGCAGGAAAGAGGACATACTGTGATTGACTGACTAACAAAACTCTTTGAGCCTCTGAAAAGGAAACCCAGAGTATTTAACGGGCCAAGTCTTCAAAAGAGAACAAAAATAACAACACACAAATTTGAAATTAGCGTGCCCATGGCTGAATGTGTTTGGGCACTTGAACACATTGAACCAGAAGGTTAAATTTCAATGCATGATTACTTCGGAGGCATGGAATAAAAAATTAAATATTTTTCAAGCACTTCTCTGAACCTCAAGTAGGCTTTTCCCACAGGAGTGAAATGCTGTTTCATGTAGTGCTGAGGAGGGCCTTTTGCTCCACCCTCACCCCTTTGCTCTTTGGCCAATCAGCTGCCCAGATGGAGTTCTGGGAAGGAGAGATCTCAAGATCTAGCACCTTCCCTCTGCCCAGGAATTGTACAGGTCCACTTGAGTGGCTGCATACACAGGCAAAGGGGGCTGGTAGAATTCAGGTGTTTAACTCCTGAACATTTAATCTTTAAAAAAGCTTCTCTCCTCGGTAATGGTGCTGATTAGTAACATACTTGATGATGGTTTTCTGCCCATCAAATATTGGACTTGAGAACATGAAACTCCTCTTGCAGGTTAAAAAATGGTAATGACTTCTGGTTACCTAGTACTGGTTTGAATTAGTGGCCAAATAGTGAAAAGCTCTGTATCACAACAGTAATCTCATGAGCTATTTGGTGCCTAGGAAAAGGGGTGCCTAATCAAGATAGCTTTATAGCCTTGGCTTTAGAAATTCCAAAAGAGGACACAGTCATATATTGTAGGTAGGTTTAAAGATTCCCCAAGTGATTTAAACTCCCAGTGATATATTCTCTCCTGCATCCACGCTCTAATAAAATATGATATTGTGTTGACATTCTGGCAGCAACCTAGGTAAGCTGTAAACCCAGATCAGATGCTCAGGCCAGGGAAAACGGGGGGAAAACTCCCACACAATAATATCAAAAAGATCTTTTGTTTTCACCCAGGCAAAGTAAAGAATTCAGCACATTTAATCTGGTGAAAGGGCAGAAAGATCTAGTCTGATCTTTATTTTCAGAAATTTGAAAAGTGACACACACACTATAGAAAACTTACACAATAGCTCAAACTTTCTGTTAATGTGGCCTGAAGATCAACTTTATATATATATATATATATATATATGTAACAAAATATACCCTTACTTCAAACCAACTTAAAAGAAATATAATATTTCATGAATTTCTGTAGGCAACAATATATTTACTAAAAGTGGTAGGATGGCAACAGGTGCTTAAATACTTGCCCTTACTCACCTCCAGATACTGCAGTATTAGAGGATTTTTTCCTCAGCATTCCAATATTAAAAATGATTACATTGCAATACAACCTCTTGCACTAGGTATTCTGGCATGTCTCCAAAAAGAATCTGAACATATTCTTTTTGCCATGCACAGGGATAATTCAACCCCCACTCTTCCCAAGCTTCCTGTATTTCACCAAACAGTCTCAAAGCTGCCTGGAGCTTATTCTGCTTACGTGGTTTGTCGATAGAATATAAAATGAGGTCTTCCCATAGTTCTCCATCATCTTGTTCCTTGGCAAATTCAATAGCCTTATCTACATCATACAATTCTTCCATTATCATCTTCAGTGCACTACGGCTATTCCCCATTCTGCCTAGAAGAAAAAAGGAATACAGGAATTATAAAAACACAAAAAGAAAAATGTGCAGAAAGCAACCCGTGACAAGCATCTTGCTCTTTATACTGTTCCTGGTTCATGAACAACAGGGTGAAGTCTCAGACCCCAGTTCAGCCAAGCACTTAAGAACGGGCTCCCTCATTATTCAAGAATGTATTTAAGCATGTGCTTAATTGAAGCCTCTGCTCAAGTCCTATTATGGTAAATAGGATTGTGGCAAATGCTTTAGTGCTTTGATGAATCAGGGCCTTAAAATTGTGTTATAACTACACAGTTATAGGCCGGTTAAGCAAAGTGATGTTAATTCTCTCTCCCCTGCAAATCAGGTACATCTGAGTCAGAATACGTCTAATTTTGTATTATATATGTATACACACACACACACACACACAGAGACACACATGCTCATTTTCTCTTTAAATGGATCTGATCTTCCAAAGATGCTGAACATTCATAGCTCTCCTTCCTCCCACGCAATTTCACAGAGTGTTCTGGGTGCTCACCCCCTCTGAAAATTGGACGCTCAGTGTCTATGTTTAACAAGAACTGTGAAAAATATGTGAATGATGATCCAGTGTTTTAAACCCGCATGTTGTCACAGATTTACCAGGGGTTAATTTAATTCCACTGAACACTTTTGCTGTCTACTAGTGAGCTTAACATGGGCAACAATTTGCATAGGGCTCACACTACATGTTTCTGCTTTGAAGGAACATACAGTCTTCTCCCATTCCTACTCTCCATCCTTTTCCATTGCTTCTCCCTCCTTGAAAAAAGAAATTAAGAACTCAGAATTCTTAAGAATTAAGAAATTCAGATACAGTAAACACTACTAAACTGCAATGACTATAAAATACTTGGATTACAATGGACTGCACCATTACTTGTACTGAGTAAATCTATTAGTTTTTTACCGAAAGCAAGAATTTCTCCTCACTTCCAACATACATACAGAACATTTTTCATATTAAATGAGACCTGTTAGCTAAATTTCCTGTTCTATTGTCAGTTCTGCCCACCACAGCTTTAATACACACAGACTTCAGGGCTGCATGTCGTAATTATTCTCATCCTGAAGAGGGTTTCCTACCACGATTGACTACTTTAAAAATATATAAAACCAAGGAAGTCCAGTTTTTTCGCAGGACTGGCAGAATTTGATGTTCCAAGACTGTAAGCAAAACTGGAAAGTTTGGGGGGGGAAAAAAAAAAAAAAAAAAATCAGACAGAACGTCTCTTTTCCTGGATCTTATTTTAGATAGGGCTGTCCATTAATCACAGTCACCTCATGCGATTAACTCAAAAAATTAATTGTAATTGCAGTTTTAATTGCACTGTTAAACAATAGATTATCAATTGAAATGTATTAAATATTTTGAATATTTTTCTACATTTTCATATATAATGTATTCTGTGTTGTAATTGAAATCAAAGTGTATATTATTTTTGATTACAAATATTTGCACTGTAAAAATGATAAAGAAAAGCAATAGTATTTTTGAATTTACGGCAAACAAGTACTGTAGTGCTCTCTCTGCCTTGAAAGTGCAACTTACAAATGTAGGGGGTTTTCTGGTTACTGAAAAACACAACAATGTAAAACTTCAGAGCCTATAAGTCCACTCAGTCCTACTTCTTGTTCAGTCAATCACTAAGACAATTACAGGAGATAATGCTGTCCTCTTTTTATTTACAATGTCACCAGAAAGTGAGAACAGGCATTTGTATGGCACTTTTGTAGCCCGCACTGCAAGGTATTTACATGCAAAGCATGCTACACATATGTATGGCCCTTCATGCTTCGGTCACCATTCCAGAAGACATGCCTCTATACTGATAATGGTCATTAAAAAAAAAGAATGCATTAATTAAATTTCTGACTGAATTCCTTGGGGGAAAACTGTATGTCCCCTGCTCTGTTTTACTCGCATTCTGCCATATATTTCATGGTATAGCAGTCTCGGATGATGACCCAGCACATGTTCATTTTAAGAACACTTCCACTGCAGATTTGACAAAATGCTAAGAAGGTACCAATTTGAGATTTCTAAAAATTGCTACAGCACTTGACCCAAGGTTTAAGAATCTGAAGTGCCTTCCAAAATCTGAGAGATGTAAGGTGTGGAGCATGCTTTCAGAATTCTTAAAAGATCAACACTTCAATGTGGAAACTATAGAATGTGAACCACTGAAAACTGCTTTGGATTGTTATTGAGCAGAACCCGTCATCAGCATGGATGCATGCTCCCTGGAATGGTGGCTGAAACATGAAGGGACAGAAGAATAATTAGGGCCTCTGGCACATAAATATCTTGCATTGCTGGCTACAACAGTGCCATGAGAACATTTGTTCTCACTTTCAGGTGACATTGTAAACAAGAAGCGGCAGCATTATCTCCTGTAAATGTAAACAAACTTGTTTGTCTAACTGATTGGCTGAACAAGAAGTAGGATTGAGTGGACTTGCAGGCTCTAAAATTTTACATTGTTTTATTTCTGAATGAGTTTTTTATATAATTCTACATTTGGAACTTCAACTTTCATGATAAAAGTACTGTAGTGCAGTCTCTCTATTAGCTAAATTGAAAAACATTTTTTATTTTTTTACACAGTACAAATACTTGTAATCAAAAATAAAATGAGCACTATATACTTCGTACTGTGTTGCAATTGAAATTAATATATCTGAAATGTAGAAAACATCCAAAAATATTAAAAATAAATGTATTCTATTATTAACAATGTAATTAATTATGTTAATTTTTTTAATCGCTTGACAGCCCTAAATTTATATATTTTTAAAATATAGATAATTTTTAAAAGCAGGCATTCATTTTTTGATATAAATACACACAAATAATCCAGTGTTTTTTTAAATCATAAGAACATAAGAATGGCTACAATGGGTCACAAACAGTCCATCTAGCTCAGTATCCTTCTGACAGTGGCCAGCGCCAGATGGTTCAGAAGGAATGAAGAGAACAGGGCAATCATCAGGTGGTCTATCACCAGTCCCAGTTTCTAGCAGTCAGGGGTTTATGAGTTCAGAGTTTTCAAGATGTGGGTTTTCCAGAGATGTGTATAGTGGTATTATGATATTTTCTGTCTTATCTATACCCTTCTTAATGGCTCCTAACATTCTGTTAGTTTTAACTGCCACTGCACCCTGAGAAGATGTTTTCAGAGAACTTTCCAGGATGACTCCAAGATCTCTTTCTTGAGTGGTAACAACTAACTTAGACCCCCATTTTTTGTAAGTATAGTTGGAATTATATTTTTCAATGTGCGTTACTTTGCACTTATCAACACTGAATTTCATCTGTCACTTTGCTGCTCATACACCTAGTTTTGTGAGATTTCTTTCCAACTCTTCACAGTCTGCGTTGATACCATCTTGAATCATTTTTATCATCTGCAAACTTTGCCATCTTACTGTTCACCCTGTTTTCCAAATCATTTATGAGTATGTTGAACAGCACAGGTCCTAATGGGTGGGTTGGGGGACAGGCCACCTCACTATTTACTTCTCTCCTTTGTGAAAACTGACCATTTATTCCAACCCCTTATTTCCTATCTTTTAACCAGTTATTGATCCATGAGAGACCTTTCCTCTTATCTCACAAAGTCTTACTTTGCTTAGGAGCCTTTGGTGTGTGACCTTGTCAAAGGTATTTTAAAAATCCAAGTACACTATATCCACTGGATCACCTTTGCCCACATGTTTATTGACCCCCTCAAAGAACGTTAATAGATTGGTGAAGAATGTCTTCCCTTTACAAAAGCTGCATTAACTCTTCCCCTACGTATTACACCGGACCCTTGCTATAGCCCGGGGTTTGGGACCCATGCATGGTCCCGCACTAAAGTGGGGATCGCGTTAATGCAGGGGACACGTTGCCATGGATACCAATTTAAATATTTAAATTTGGGATCCATGGCAATGACCATGCTGTACGTGAACCCGTGCGATAGCGATGCGGGCTATAGTGAGGGTCTGGTGTATGTTCCTCTGTGTCTGATAATTCTGTTCTTCACTATAGTTTCAAACAACTTTCCTGGTACTGAAGTTAGGCTAACTGGCCTGTAATTGCCAGTATTGCCTCTGGAGACTTTTTAAAAATCAATGTTACATTAGCCATCTTCCACGCCTCTGATACAAGGCTGATTTAAGTGAGATGTTACATACCACAGCTATTAGCTCTGCAATTTCATAGCTAAGTTTTTTCTAAACTCTCAGGTGAATACCGTCTGGTCCTGATGACTTATTACTGTTTAAATTTAATCAATTTGTTCCACAACTGCCTCTATTGATACTTCAGTCTGGCACAATTTCTCAGATTTATCCTAAAAAGCTAAAAAGAATAGCTCAGTTGTGGGAATCTCCCTCACATCCTTTGCAGTGAAAACTGGTGCAAAAAATTCATTTAGCTTCTCTGCAATAAGGCAGTCGTCCTTGAGTGCTCCCTCAGCACGCTGATCAACAAGTGGTCCCACAGAGCATTTCATAGGCTTCCTGCTTCTGATGTACTTAAAAATAAATATGCTATTAGTTTGTGTCTCTTTTGTTAGTTGCTCCTCAGATTCCTTTTTGGCCTGCCTAATTATACTTTTACACTTGACTTGCCAGAGTTTATGGTCCTTTCTATTTTCCTCCTTAGGATTTGACTTCCGATTTTTAAAGGATGCCTTTTTGTTTCTAATGGCCTCTTTTACTCTGTTGTTTAGCTACGGTGGCTCTATTTCTTTCTGGTCCTCTTTTTTTTAAAAAAAATTTTTAGGGCATATATTTCATTGGAGCCTCTTATGGTGTTTTAAAAGTTTATATCCATCTTGCTGAGATTTCACTCTTATGATGGTTTCTTTTAATTTCTGCTTAACTGGCCTCCTCAGTTTTGTGTAGTTTCCCTTTTTGAAGTTAAATGACTCTGTGATGGGCTTCTTTGGTATTTTGCCCCCTTACAAGGATGTTAAATATATTTTGGTCGCTACTACCTAATGGTTTAGCTGTATTTTCCTCTTGGACCAGATTCTTTCTTCCAATTAGGACTAAATCAAAAATTGCCTGTCCCCTTGTAGGAAATAGATATGCAAGGTAGTTTTATTGACTACATACCAACTTTGTTTCAGGGATAATAAGTGTGTAAAATGACAGGACTTAATGCTTTGTACATACTTTCACAGCACAAATTTTATAAACGAGATTAAAATTATATTGCAATTCATTACAATGAAAGTTACTTACTCAGCAGATAGACCGTCTCTTCTACAAAGTTCCTCTGCTGACAGATCTCAAGAGCCTTAATTTTCGGGGGGGAGAGGGGGAAAAAAAGAAAAGACTATAGGGTACCATGCCATATTTTTTATCAACAAATGTGACAAAGGCCAAAAGATACTTTTCTATAAAGATGCATTACTCGTCTGGACAAGAGAACAGCTCCATTGATACACATTGGCAAAGCCTTCAGAATTAATTAAAAGAAGAGACTTTTTGGCACATCTCTGATTTGTTTTCATTTATCTGGAGGTGGAAGGGGTAGGGTTCTTAAATGTTACCGTTTGGGTTATGCCCAGAACTCAGAATGATGGCTATCCTTTGAGCTCACATTCCTGGGGCAAGCAGGGACCATATGCAACAGAAAGGATTCTCACTTTTTTCCATAGCACAGAATTATAGAATATCAAGATTGAAAGGGACCTCAGGAGGTCATCTAGTCCAGCCCCCTGCTCAAATCAGGACCAATCCCCAACTAAACCACAACATAGATCACATCTTGGTAGAGGGATTGTCTCATAGACTTTCTCCCTTTCCATTCCAATCACATAACATCCTAAACGTAACTACAGTAATGGCTTACATGGTAAAGTAATACTAAAAATATTTTAGCTGCTTGTATGTGATTTAGCAGCTGGACACAAGTAGGAGATTCTGTACCATATGACCAGCACACTCTCAACAGACCACCAATGTTCCAAGTTTGAGAACTACAGACCATTGGGAAGAAGTGTCCTTTAGCCAGAACCTTCACAGTAGACTTCCTCCAGGCCAACTAACAGAGAAAGTAGCTCTTCCTCTTCAATATCCTGAACTGGAGAAAGTCACCCTGAAGCTTGCCAGCAGGCAGAATGACAAGACCAACATTTGCAAGTACTCTAAAGAAGTTACACATAGTACAAGGAGAAAGGATGGGGAAAAAGGTAAAAGAGGAAACGTATCGAGTGATCTGTATTAATAGACTAAGTCACAGTAAGAGTCAAGTTTTTGAAAATGAGGTGTTCTTTTACCCATCCAGGAAAAATAGGTCAATGGTTAGAAGTTATATTAGTAGGCATTAAGACACCAGTAAGATCGAAGGATGAAAGTCAACATCTTAGCGGTGGTACCCTGGTGCAGCAATGCTGATGTAAATGGAGCTATGCCAATTTATACCAGCAAGGAAATTGATTCATGGGGATCAAAAGGAGAACGATACATGATTAAAGACAGATACTGGGGTGGATTAAGTCTCCCTCCCCCCTCACATAGCTCTGTATGGATTGAAGCACAGAACAGAGAGAAAAGGACTTGTTGTACACAAAGTCACACTGAGAAGTTCTCCACGCTATCTACAGACAAAAACACAAACAAGCAAGTGAATAAGGGTATAACCACAGCTGACCTGTTTTTTTCCTCCATGAAAGGAAGTATAAAATAAAAATAGCCAGGTCTTCAATATTACTGCATCTATAATACTCCCTCTAGAGGGAAGCAGAGAACGTAAATTCTTCTCTTGCAGTTTCTCTGATATGACTACATCTGTGAAATTGCACTTGAACAACAATGCTGTTTTCCCTTCTCAGAGGGGTTTTTAAGTAAGAAAATAATTTCTTCCTGGCCATTTTACCATTGATAGTGAGGGAGTAGATTTATGCATCTATAATATAGGTCTAGAGAATTTATACAGGACATCTGGTTAATTGGAGTGGAAAACGCTGGTAAATTGTAAATTTTTGTTCCTCTTATTATATCTTAATAGTGTGAAGGGCTAGAGTGATGGTAAATTCAATAATGTTATTTGTAAACTGCTTTGGCAATTTTTCTCTTTTCCCTCTTCACTTTCTTGATGAAAATTTATTTAGTAAATGTAAACAAGATCTGTGGAGTTTAAGAGACTTTCATTCTAATGTAGTGTTCTTTTCTTTTCTCACACTTCAAATCCACTCTTGCACTGCCCATTCCATAATCCTCTCAAGTCACATCATGTTCCACCTGCAGCCAAGAAGCAGAGCAACGTGGCTTCAGTTGTACACCTACAAAATTTGTGCACGGATTTTTTTTGCGTCACTAGTGCATACAGAAGACAGAACATACATGAACAAAAATCATTTGTGCCAAAAAATTGAAGCACAAATGGTCTTGCATATTCTATGTATGTAAATTCTATCATTTGTATCTGTAAGTAGAGGTGCACAAAATCGCACATGAAAATGATTTGCGTGCATACAAATGGAAGCTCATTTGTAGCCCATTTAAAAATTCATGCTAAAGTATTGAAGAACTACAGCACTTATCAATATAACTTCATAGACAGACCCAGGACTCCTGCAATAATGCACCAGGGTGTGGCAGACCTAAAAGAACAGGTAGGTTTTTTAAAAATTATTTAATTTGGTTTATTTTTTATACTACGGCATTTTAAGAACCTCAGACAGACCATATTGTGAGTGTAATTAGTATTTTAGATTGACAAACAAGTCTGAAACAACCTAACGTGGCAATTTTTGTGCAACAACCACCTCAACCAACAGAACAGTGCTGCTACTCTAAGGGCTTGTCTTCACTACTGGGGTAAGTCGACTTAAGTTACACTATTCACGTAGCTGGAGTCAACATACCTTAGGTTGACTTATTCTAGTGTCTTCACTGTGCTGCATCGACAGGAGACGCTCTCCGGTCGACTTACCTTACTCTTCTCGGAGAGCAGGAGTACCGGAGAGTGCTCTGCTGTCAATTTAGCAGGTCTTCATTAGACCCACTAAATGAACACCTGTTGCATCGATTGCAACAGTGTCCATCTCCCTGACAGTGAAGACAAGCCCTGAGAGAACATTTCCCAAAGTCTCTGATGTGAAGGAAGGAAAGAGTGTGGAATGTGAAATGTCACTGTGGAATGTGAAAAAAATTAAAGCAAATACAGCACTGGATTATGAGTTTATAATGTCAGTTAAATGAAAGGAAAACTCATTGTAAAATATTTTGTAAAAAATGTACAGATAATGTCATAATTACATCTACACACACTGAGGGTAGAGGTACCAGATGTTCTAATTTTATAGGGACAGTTTTTATATTCAAGGCTGTGTCTTGTACAAGCACCTATTACCTCCCAACCCATCCCAGTTTTTCACACCTGCTATCTGGTCACCCTAGCTGAGGGACACTTTAGGGATAGGTGAACTGGGCAGCCATCCAAGACCCCAAACACAAAGGGTGAAATCCATGCCCCATTGAACTCAAATGGGAGGTGCTATAGGTGAACTGGTCTACAATTTCCCTTGAGAAAGCAGAAATGATTAAGAACATGGTACCAAGATGCAAATATGGTCAAACAGTTAAAGCACAGGATGAGGAGTTTCTTGAGTGCTGGAGAAACTGTTAGCTGTCAGTATCTTGAGCAGTTCTCTTTTGATCCAGTAGAGGGCAGTGGTACACACATTAACAAATTTGCAATGCAGCAAGCAGCTGACATACCAAGCCAAGAAAGACTTCTCTCAGATCTCTGACTTACCTTCTCTAATGGACAATGTGTGCTGTCTCTGAGAAATGGCAGCAAGTTTGGACGATCATATTCAGCGTAGAGACTGATCTGTTTCTCGTGGTACCTCTGTCCTTTATGATGGTCTCTTTTGAAAAGCTTATGCAAATACTGCATAAACAAAAAATATCAGAACTGAACATTCATAAAATAATGGCTACACTGTGAAATTTTCACCACAGACCAACCTTATTAGTAACTTCCTTGAGACTGAACCAAAAAGTGCATTTCAGAATAGAACAGAAATCTTTAGGTTTTTCCTACAGTACCCCCATTATGGCTGTCTCTCAGTCCAGCTCTGCTAAGCAACTATTTCTGCCAGTATTTTGAGATAGGTGCTTTCTTTGTTACTCAGGATGACATTCTTTAATAGATAACTTTATTGCATTTTCTATTTCACCAAAAACCAAGGAAAGAAATATTATGGGAAGCTTTCTATTTTTCTGGATAAGCTCAATTGATTGGATGACCATGTGTCAAGTTTTGCAAGAGATCAATGAAAAATACAGCATGCACGTAATGTGTAAAGCATTGAATAAGGTATTTCAGACTATAAATTAATGGCAAGTAGTAGAATGTGTGAAACTCCTCCCCTCTGGAAAACAGGAATTATGAGAGGATTACTTTAAAGGTTATTTTTATTCAAAGGAAAGTAGACACAACACTTTGAAAGTGATGCAGCCTCTTAGCTGCTGGGCATGCTGTTAATCCTCTTTGCTTTATAAGGCTCTTTGACACCAAACTGCACTTAATACATGTGTCTGCTATAATTAGATCTCCATTATACAACTCAGTTGACCCCATTAGGTTAAAGCTTTGACCCCCTCCTATCTGCAGCAGCAACAGTTGCTAAACAGGACAAGCTTCCCTCCCTAATACAGTTTAAAGCTGATGATGTAGTTCTGAATGAAATAAGTCATAAGCTTTATGGAAATTCTTGCTCTGGAAATCCAAATGATTCACTTTTTCTATCAAGCAGGGAAATGCATCTGTAAATTATACCCATATTCCACTGTACTAGTTGGAAGGAAAGCATCATAATAGGCAACACTTGTACTGTAAGGGACGGGAGGAGGATGCAAGGGAAAACGTAACTGACAGCAAAACAGGGCTGCTTTACAGTTCAGAACCATAGGTGATGGCACTCAATATGGTATCAGGAGGGCAGAAGAATTCATTAAAAAAAAAATCATTTTACTGTCTACAAATGTCTTTGGGCCAAAGTTAAATTAGAATGGTTGGAGGAGCCAACCTGTCTCTCATCCACTGATGTAGCTGATCATTGTCTAAAGACTTCAGTGTTGTGTACCTCTTTCCCTGCTACTGTAATAGGAGAGGGATCTGCATATCAACTGTATATCAACTGTATTTATAAAGGTAATGCCAAGAGAGAGCTCCAGAAGAGAATTTATTCAGCTCAAAAATAAACGACATTAATATTTACCACGTGTTGTAACTCAGGTCTGTTTTCTAATTCTTCTACAACTTTGTGGATCTAAAAAAAAAGCAAACATATGAAGACGCGCAATGCAGACAGTTGGCTGATGACAAGTCACCAAAGTGTTTATACTCACTGAAATTTTATCTTCATTATCCAGTAGCATGTCCACTGCTTTCTGTAAACGAAGTAAAAAGAACACAGCTGAGAGTGGGTATGCAAAAGCAGCATATGATATCCAGAAAGACTCTTATTTATGTCTTATTGACCATCTGGATACTGTAGACACACACTTTTCATTTGCATTCGTTTGGATGGCAGTCTGCAAAAAGCCAGTATTAACAGGAGAAATTAATTTACTTCAAACTAGAATTTATCAAATATTCTTCAGAATACTTTTCATAAGATCCAGCATTGAACAGAAGTCGATATTACAGGCAATTACTATGATGCATGTCAAGTATGCCTCCCGAATCATGGACCCCAGAAGACACCAGCCCTATGCAGCAGAACCATTGTAGTAACACAGCAAAGGGACAGGTTGACTACAGATAAAGTATGTATAGGAAATCCACACCTCAGTATGGCATGCAGGTGGTACTCCTGACAGAGCTCAAGCAATTCGGTGCCAGGGCTGATGCAGCAAACCAGGAGTGCTGGGGCTATGAACTGCCAAGTCAAGAGGTATCAGGACTCAGCCCTGGCAAACTCTGGCTCAAATTAATGGGATAATTGCACGTAGACCCGTGCATAGGCAGGCATGAACACATCAGGGGTGCGGCCAAATGGATCAAGTTTTGTTTCCCTCACCACCACCACCACAAAGGAAATCATCTCATATCAAAATCCTGATCTTCCTACATGGCCTACTGTATCTCAAGTTAAATCACAGACCCACTGTACTCAAATATTTGTAAAGACAGCATACCAAGAACAATACCAAGCATACCAAAAGCCCGTTTCAGCTTCAACACTACAGCAGCAACAGCAAAAGAGCTACAGGTTCAGGGTGAGGTAAATTCCATCCCACAAACTCATGTAATTCACTCACCAAGAAAAGTTCATCTGCCTGCATTCTATCCAATTTCAAGGATAGAATAGTGACTTAGGTTAGGGATTTACGTTGATCGCTTTGTACTTCTGCAAGCAAATCAGTCAGCTACATATAAAGAAAAGTGGAGAAACTATCCAAAATGCGTGAGAGGTTAAATCCACTTCCCAAATGTTTATTACTTTTTGGCTCGTAAACCTTCCTAATTTGATTGGAAACGCAAGAATCTTACAGCAGTAAAAGCCCTGGGTGATGCTCAACAGGAGATCTGTGGCTGAAGGAAAGGCAGACGACAGAAGCCAATATCCACTATGGCATTTTGAGAGAAGGAGTTTGCCCTTAGGGTTGTATGATGTTATTTTTGTTTTCCTGACTCCAGATGATGAAAATATAGTAAGTGCTTTCATGTCACCTCCAAATGTGTTTAGCCATAGAACACCATCCCCCTTCTGTAGCATTCTGTTTAACAGATATTCATTTCTGACTTCTTGAAATATTTATGGCTCAGAAAGAGATAAAGTATTATTAAAAATCATTATACCTCTGAATCAAAATCCATGAGTAGAACAATTTTGTCTCTGATAGAACTGAAAAGATTATGTTTATGGATCAACTGGAAAACATCTTTGTGTCTCAGTGTTAAGTAAATTTCAAGGGCTTTGCCATAGCGTTGGTCATAGGTGTATCTGAAAGAGATGACATTATGACACATAAAGCCATCCACGTTTGAATTTAAGAAAATCGTGCACTAGGATGGTAATGGACGTTACTTATTTTGAGAAACAAAAATGTTAATAGTTTAAATAATTCACTGAGAAAAATCATGAGTAATATGATTTTCAACTCTCTATTACATTATTAGCCAGATGTGATTTTTGTTCCATCCCATTGCTCCTCTCCATCCAGAAAAGCCCCCAATTTCCCCTCCCGCACTCTCCAAAGGCCCATATCAGCAGCCCTGTCCTTTTGGCTAAGGACTACTAAACAGAGCTCACTGCAGAAGCCATCAACGCTACTTCTTAAAAGGCTGGGAGAGTTCATCATTGAGCTGTAGGGACATAGGTTCCTCTGTTCAGAGGCTAAACATACAGCACCAGGAAGTCAGACTGGACACAAAGCCCTACCACTAAACCAGATCAAGTTAAAACATATTTTCCAGTCACACATTTCAAAGCTAGTCTGCACAGAATTTAGTACATTTGAAATAGAGGACAAAGAAATGCCAGTGCTTCTCTGTCTTTTTGAAATACATACTGGTTACAAAAGATGCTTGTTCTAGTAATACGAAGAGTGAGGGGGGCTATTTCTTTTAGCAAGGGAACTGGTAAATTCAATCTTGCACCAGAATTCCTTGACTTCATTCTTAACTCATTTTATTGAATGAAAAGGAAATAGTAAAGAGTTGTTCAGGATTGTAATCAATACATCTACTCAGAGAAGCTGGAATGGAAAGTGGTTGATAGTCCAAAAAATGGATGATGATAATTTCAATCAAAGTAGGCAGTCAAATACTAACAGAATATATTATATCATTCAATAAAGACAATCTTATACAGTGCGGTTTGTATAAAGGAGTTTAAAATGCACTCACAGTTCTGCAAGAGTTCTGAGCAAGGTCCTATTCTGTGGATCCTTCTTCAGGTGATCCACTACTACTTGAACTATGATCGTATTGTTATAGAGATCTCCGGGCCACTCTTTTATCAGCATTGCAAAACCCTAAAAGTGGAAGTGATCCTTGATTAACAGAAATAGAAAGCACTGCCTAAATAATATTTCAAAGCAGCAGAGCCTCAGTTCGACTTCTAAAATTGCACCATCCATTTTTCACCCTCGTGTTGGCATCCAAAAATATGAAATTGAGGGCACAAGTTTTGCTTTTTTAGGCGCTGATCCTGGATAGATTTGTGAACATATTTAACTTGATGCACTTAGTACTTTGTTGGTGAGCAACAGACTGTTTCACCACCAGTGAAATCTCTCAAGATGTACTAAGACTTTGGACAAAACAGATAAATTTAAATAATTAACATTGCTCTTAAATATGGAAACACCAAAAGAAGAAGGATAAACAGTTAGACTTCCACTGATATACTCTGATAGTGACACGAGTCCACATTTTTATGCAAAAAAGATAAGGCTTTCATTTTTAAGGCCCATAGTGTGCACATACACGTCCACTGAAAGCATGCTCTGAGAAAACTGATGGGCATACTTTTGTGCACTTCCACTAGGATTTGTGCACTCACAGCTTTCTGAAAATGTAGCCCAACATAATGTTGTAAAACATTCCCTGACCCAGGCAGCCTACCATGCAAGGTCTCTTAACTTTTAACACAAAATGGACTGCTGTTTCAGTATGGAGCCCTCATTCTTGAAGTCAATGGGGCTTTGCATGGTCATAGCACTCCACACTACATAATTAAGTTGCAGAATTGGGATGTAAGGATCTGATCCTATGAGGCACTGCGTGCCCTCAGTCAAAGACAGTCAGCACTTCTCAAGACCCAGACCAAAGACCGGCATTACTAATACCATTTTAAATAATTGGCTATAGTTAAATTGCTACATTTCAGAATCACCAAACTATCTGGACTGAGACTAAAGAGATATTCTGTTTACTTCCAGAATACACAAATCAGAACGTGTGGGCCATTTAGCATCCTTACCTTAGCCTCCATTCACCCTTTTCTACCACCTTTGTTTTCCTACCTTCATAAATCATATCATGCTATTCCAGAGGTCGGCAACCTTTCAGAAGTGGTGTGCCGAGTCTTCATTTATTCACTCCAATTTAAGGTTTCATGTGCCAGTAATACATTTTAACATGTTTAGAAGGTCTCTTTCTATAAGTCTGTAATATTACCTAAACTATTGTTGTGTTTAAAGTAAATAAAATGTTTAAGAAGCTTAATTTAAAATTAAATTAAAATGCAGAGCTCCCCAGATTGGTGGCCAGGACTCTGACAGTGTGAGTGCCACTGAAAATCAGCTCGTGTGCTGCCTTCGGCTCGCGTGCCATAGGTTGCCTACCCCTGAGTTAGACAGTAACCTGTTTTGGACTCTATATGTTTTGTAAGGCACCAAGCACATGTATTATTAAACAAATGAATAATAATTATTATTATTAACCAGACTCAACACTTTGTCTCTAAACAAGGCGCACTGATAACTATTTCAGTGTTTATTGCAAACATTATTGGCTTTCATTTTTGCTTTGTTGTTAAAACTAGCATCAGTGTTTGACTACTGTAGAGTTTGCTACCAGTATTGAAAATTGCTCTTTAATGATATTCTAGTAAGGACTATTACATGTGGATGCGTCAGAACACAGTACCTCATAGTCACTCTTCAAAAACTCATGCAGGACCATTTCATAGATGAGAGGCTTCAGAACTGGATCCCGTCTTGGCAAATAACGACTAATTGCCTACAGGGGGAAACAGAATAACATGGGGTTAAAATAAATGATTGTGCTTAAAATATCTTCAGACAGAATACACACACAAATTAATTATTTCCCAACAATTTGAAGTATAAAAGCAAGATAGCCAATGGTAAATATTAAATGTACTGTAAATTCAGGTTTTAACTAGTATTCTACAAAGTAGTTTACCTTAGCCCCAATGTGAGTTCCATTACTCAATTGAAAGAATTTTCATGAGAAAAGATGTAGATGAGGTTGGAAATCTGCCCCAGTTCACTAAGCTTCTCTTCATGTTACAACAGGGCCGTGTATCACAGGTGCATCTAATTGCTGAGTTACTACTGAGGATTATCTCTGTATTGATTTATAACTTATAACGAGCCATTTAGTTCAATCTCATTGGCTTCAGCCATTTGAAATGAAAATCCTATACGTTCAAATTACAAGTTAGCACCTCAACAAAATTTACTTGACTAAATGTGCTACCATATTTACTGAAAGGGTATTAAAGCAGTCATCTGGCACAAGAAAGTAAACTTACTTTTCAATGCATCATCTCATTTGTCAAAACAAAGCTTAAGCTGGGAATAAGTAAAAACAACCACCACCAAACAACTTGTAATTCTAAGTTATAACTTCAAAAATGGCCTTTCCATCAAACACTGGATAGAATGGTTTGATCTGATATTCTATAAAGGTATTTCAGAAATTACATCCCAACAATCAAGAGACAGGAGCATGTTCCAGTGGTGAAATCAGTTCACATCAGGCAATTACAGCACAGCACATTATTACGTCCTGTAGTTCCATCTAAACGTAAAGTGGTATTATTATAGCAATAGGGTTTATATTAGCAGATCATCAGTGCACGCTTTGGATGTGTTGTGACTCTGAGGCACATGGCTGAAGGCCCAGTACCTTCAAGACACCAGAAAAGTTAATCTACAACCTGCTAAAACATCTACTTAGGTGCAGGTCAGAAAATGGGACTAACACACAATCATGAACATTTTTTGATTGCCATTTTTCAACAAAACTTAATTTTTGATGCAATTCTCACTAATGCTTATTTGGAGTTGATGGCTCTGAGTTACCACAAAGAATTCTTTCCTAGGTATGGTCTTTCCCACATGCTCAGAGTCTGATCACCATCTTTGGTATCAGAAAGGAATTTTCCCTCTGGTCAGATTCCCTGAGGGTTTTTCACCTTCCTCTCTAGTGTGAGGCACAAAAGTCACCTGTAAGTTTAAACTAGTGTAAATGGTGGATACTCTGCAACTTAAAGTCTTTAAAACATTATTTGAGCACTTCAGTAACTCAGCCAGAGATTAGGGGTCTATTATAGCAGTGGTTTTCAAATTACAGGTCGCGACCCAGTATTGGGTCACAGAACGTAAGGTACTGGATTGTGGCAGCTCTGGTCAGCACCATTGACCAGTCTGTTAGAAGTCCCATTGGTGGTGCTGCCTGGGTAATGTAGGCTAGTCCCTACCTGTTCTGACACCACGCTGAGCCCCGGCAGCAGGTCCAGCTCCTAGGCAAGGGGGCCATGGGGCCCCGCATGCTGCCCCCATCCCAAGCACTGGCTCCGCACTCCCACTAGCTGGGAACCGGTGCCTGCAGATGAGGCGGTAGCAATCAGGGGGCCCTGCAAAGCTTAGTTGCTCAGGCTTTGGCTTCAGCTCCAGGTGGTAGGGCTTAGGGCCCCAGGATTCAGCCTCATACGGCAGGGCTTCATCTTTCTGCCCTGGGCTCCTGCAAGTCTAATGCCAGCCTTGCTTGGCGGACCCCTGAAACCAGCTTGCAGTCCCCAGTGTGCCCCGGACTCCTGGTTAAGAACCACTGCTCCAGATGATCTTTGTTACCCAGTGGCCACTGGGAGTTCCACTTTTTTTGGAAAATCTAAATTGGAAATATTAAGTACAGGAACTTCTCACTTAACATTGTAGTTATGTTCCTGAAAAATGAGACTAAGTGAAACAATGTTAAGCAAATCCAATTTCTCCATAAGAATTAATGTAAATTGGGGGGGGGGGGTGGAGGAAGAGTGTTAGGTTCCAGGGAAATTTTTTTCACCAGACAAAACACACACACACACTATATATTATATATATATATATATATACATACATATATATATATACATACACACACACACACAGTGTATACGTTTTAAACAAACAATTTAATACTGTACACAGCGATGATGATTGTGAATCTTGGTTGACGTGGTGAAGTTCGAGGGTGGGATACTTCCCAGGAATACCTTACTGATAAATGATGAACTAGCTTTTGGCTGATCCCTCGACGATTAGAATATTGTTGTTAATGTAGCCTCACATTCTAAAAGGCAGCATGGCAAACAGAGACACACACCGTGTGTGAGAGAGATGCGCATTGCCCCTTTAAGTACGCTGACCCCACCTTTAAATACATTGTCTTTTTAAGTGGATCAGCCACTTAAGTTGAGACAGCAGCTGTTGCCCCAAGCTCTCTGTCTTTCTCAGTCCGTGTCCCCACCCTGCTCTATATGGAGAAAGGGTAAGCAGAGTGCAGGAGCAGGTGGAAGGGAGACACCATGACATTAGTCCTTCCCTTTCTCCCTCCCACCCCCGCTACTCCACAGCAAGCAGAAGGATCCCGGGAGCAGCTCCAAGGCAGAGGGCAGGAGCAGCACATGGCGGTGGGGGGAGGGACAGCTGAACTGCAGGCAGCTGATAACCTGCTGTGCGGCTGCCACACAGGGAACTTAAGGGAGCAGAGAGCTGATGGGGGGTTGCCAGTCCACCCTGGTTCCAAGCCCCCAACAACTAGCTCCACTGGGCTGCTCTTCCTGTAAGCAGTGGACAAAGCAGGCTGCTGCCAAATGACTTTATAAGGGAGCATTGCACAACTTTAAACAAGTATGTTCCCTAATTGATCAGCAACTTAACATTGAAACCATGTT
Source organism: Dermatemys mawii (assembly GCA_007922305.1). Lineage (NCBI taxonomy): Eukaryota > Metazoa > Chordata > Testudines > Dermatemydidae > Dermatemys > Dermatemys mawii. Next base: position 21,164,696 of record ML677371.1, on the reverse strand, counting down.
AACCAGGGTGACTTCAAGTGAGGAGTTCCTGTATAACAAGTTGGGTTTCCATCTTGTAAGCTGCCCTACACAGGCAAACCCCCATACTCCCACAGGCAAATCCCCATACTCCCACAGAGACCCTTTGTAATGGAAAAGGGATCTGGAAGTATCATGTCAAAGCAGGTGTACTCAGGGTGGGGATGGGAAGGGGAGAGGCTATTTTAACAGCTCTTCTCATACTTCTATTCTGTCTTTCCCTACCCCCCCTGCCCCGCATGCTTCCTAAACAAGGGCTCTTAAAACAAAAGTAACTGATCTACATCTCTATAGGATCCTCAGATTCCTAAATACTACCTTAATGCCAGGCAGCCCAGCCACTTCTCTAATGCTGTAGCCAGGCTGCAGGGAGAAAGCCATACTGTCCCCTTTGAAGTACCATTGTTAGCATAGGGGCTTCAAATCAAAAATGCGGCTTCCTCCTGCAGTTTGCCTAAGCACCCAACAGGGATAAAGCAGCAGCTAAGTTGCTTTAAAATGCACTTAAGAAGCTGAACTAAAGGCTGAGTTAAAGTTCCTAATGTCATTATTTTGTTTTGATTTGTTTAAGAGCTCTAGTTAAGGTAGGGAATTTGTGGGGAAGTAAAGCACTTGGGGATGGCAGGATTAAAAATAAGAGACCGAGGGACTTGGATGCCTTAGTAGCTAAGTCCTGCACCACTTGACCCATTTCAGAAATGGAGCTTGCAAAAGGGGAAAATACACAGAAACATTCTTCCTTCCCTTATTCCTTCTTTTAAAAGTGTTTTCAAATAATCTGTAATAGCTATAGAGATGTTTTTCATGTGCATAAGGTGAGCTAAACAGCATATGGAGTTCAGCCCTGAAAATTCTTACAGTCCCTTGGGATCAGATCAATTGTCTGGACAACAGCATCAGCTGTTAGCTAAACAGACTGTCAGCTAAAAAGTTAAGGGTGCTTTGCCAGGACTCTATTAGAAGTTGAGTGGCTAAATGCCTGGCTTCAATAGGAGAGGGTTTGTTATTTATAGTCTTTTCACTGTTGAGGAATCCCAGAACCTTAGTTTCACTATCACTTTGCTCATTTCTACATTACATTAATTTGCAACATCTCTTATGCCCGAGACAGCACCTTACACCTGGAAGAAATTTATTTTTCAAAAAAGTTACCCCTTTTAAAATTAGTAATTATATCATGACAGTAGATCATGTATATATTTCTAAGATTATTTCATTCCCTATTTAGTGTTGCAAAGCACCTTTGTCTCAAAACATGAGCATAACTCCCTAAAATACATTAGAAATAGTTAAAATTTGGATCAGCTATTTTATTAAACATGTATTGATTGGATTATGGATTACAATACATAAATCCTGACTGAAATTAATAGACAAATAGTTCAATGAGACACAGGAGAATTCAAAACCCACTTCAGGAAACAGTCCAGTTAGAATTGGCCTGACTTCATTAACCTTTTATAGCAGTCAGGTACCATAAAAACCTGAAGACGACCATATACAATTGTAATGAGAAATGAAAAAAGAGTATGCTGGAACTGCAGCTTAAAGTCAAATAACGTAACGTATTACAGCTTATGTTTTTCTATAGTCTTCTTTCAAAAGGGTGAAAACAGCCAACTGTTTAGAAAGCCTGTAATTTAACAAAGAGGTTTTTGCAGCAAACCTGCAAATATTTTTATATTTTACAGTCTGCTAGATGGCATAAGTGGAGACAAGAAAACATCCACTCTAGACATTCATGTCCTCCCCTCCCCCAGCACCCCCAAAAATCAAACCAAAGGCCGGGGGGACGGGGACGACAGCGTATCACAATTTCACCTGTACATGCACTCGGGTCCCTTACTGGATTGAAATACAGATGGACAAACATGAGATTTCATCTTCCAATGTGGCAAAGTGTGCACCGAACCACTAAAACCTCATAAAGACGGTGCTATTCTCTTACTAGTATGACTCTACAAAAAAAGCCAGACATTTCTAAAAACTGTCATGTTGAAACACCTTCACTCTTTGAACAGAACTAAACAGCTCCAAACCAGCAAAGAACTGCATGCTGTGAGATCTTAATAATATGTTCTTTTCGGCTCATTGAGCTTGAATAGGAAGACATAAAATTCAGAAATAAATGCGTATGTGTTATCAAAGGGAGGGAGCATAATGTTTTCTACTCGTTTGGGAGTGACTGCACTTTAGCCTTCTGTTGTGGGCAATTTATTAACTGAGACTCTTACAGAGAATGTGTACTCTTACAGTAGATCCTATGCTAATACTGGAAAGACACAAGAAGGGAAAGAATGCTCCTCCTCCCCCTACTGTTTTCAGCGTCCAATAGAGGGGAAATCTGTTACTTTACAGCTTAATTATTCTTTAGTGCTGTGACCATTAAGGAAAAATGCTGTTCAACACAGGGGGCTCTGAATTTAATTCCACTCCAGATTTTCAAAAAGTCCTTAAGGGTGTTTGAAAATCAACTGGGAATTGAATAATCAACCATAGGCACATTTGAAAATCCCACTCTCCATAAATAAATAAATAAAAAAACATTTGTACGTGGTGGGGAGGGAGGCTAGAAGGGGTAGAAAGTTAAAAATATGTTGGTGGATACACAATTGTGCCATACTTTAAACATTGCTTCACATATATATATTAACCTGTATGAGAACCATACAACTGCTGTCCTGCAGTTCATAGATTACATTTTGACTTTAAGAACCAATTTGCAACTGGCTACCACATCTTGGGTGCACAAACTTGTGTATTAGATACACATATATATTACATTTTGGCTCACTGGATATCGCATGTTGGGTCAACTTCAGCCATTATAGAATAAGCATGAGTCAGACCACACAAACATATCACTTAAGAAATATGAGCTAACCTACCTTAAGTTGTCCTATTTCTTTAAACTTATAAACTTCAAATTCCCAGAGTTCTGTGTTTTTTCCAAGTATTTTCTGACATTTTCTGAGGGAAAAATGACAGCAATAAAGTTACATGTATGGACGAACAAAACATGAGTGTGTTGGCTATGTTCCCTCTACACCCTCCAAACCAGGTAAGACCCTGTGTTTCAGCTGTCATTGTTCAAACAAGGTATTCTGGACACAGGTTTCTTCAGAGATTCTCAACACCATTGCTTTGGCATCTAGAAAGGGTCATTAGAGTAACAAGTGTGGTATTCATACCCTCTTTTCCAGCAGCAAAATGTGCCACTCCAGCTCTGGTTCCAGCATCCACTGATCCAGGACCTGAACTTTATTCCTCACGTAATCAAAAAACCTCAAGATTATTCTACTACTGTATTTCATTATTTGGGTGTCATCAATTCAGGTAACAGATCTGCTGTTTGCTGACTCTCATTAGCATGAGGGAAACTTCATCAGCTACACAGATTGCTATCTTTTGCAGCCCATATATAGGTAAGTTCTCAATTAGTAGAGATTCTAAGCAACTGCAGCTTCCATTCATTTCAATGGAGTTTTCTGGCGTTCAGCAGTTCTAAAAAACAGAATTCTTTAAGTGCTTAAATATGGATTTAGGCACCTCACTTCATGCAGCCAGATTTGAAATTTTTAGTCTCAATAAACTATAAAGTATAATTAGTATTGAGTTATTTTCTAAGCATGTAACAACACTGAACCCTGATAAGTCTATGATATAAATCAAGTGGATTCAAATGATAGTTTAAATAGCAAGGATAGAGTGTAGTATAGAAGAATTAAATCCCTCTCAGTATATGTGTAATACATTTCTAACAATTAAAATGATTTAAGTGACTAGAAAGATACAAATTAAAGTAGCAAACTTGCAGTTGTTTCTATCTTTATAAATTAAAGGACAAGGGTAAAACAAATATCACTAGATTCCTATGAATCAAATATTGCTTTATCTATTTCACACATGCATTATACATAATCATATGCACAGCAAAGACATTCCTAAATATATTACCTGGCAGCCAAGTCATATTCTCCTTTCTCCACTAGATGATTTATATAGGCTAAGCCTATGTCCTAAAATAAAGGGGAAAATGTAAAAATGTGACAAACTAGCTATAAAAGTTCCAAAATCAAACAAACATTCTTGAAGAATCAAGTGTTTAACTGCTGTAATAAACCTTTCAGCTCTGTTTAGTGGCTTGTAAGGTCAATCATCAGTGCTTATTTTTCAGGGATATCTCCTCCTAAGCCCCTGTTCCTACTTATAAATAAGTACCTGTACATAAATCACACTGAAATTCTTTAAAATCTCATCTCTTGAACACAGGGCACTCATTTAAATAATTTCTCATGACTTCTCTAATGCTGAGAAGAATATACTACTTTCCAAGTCTTGAGTGGGGCTCAAAATGTGTATCTAGACATTCAACATTTGAATCACTTAGATCAAGGATGATAAAATGTTGATCCTGACCTGGGACACTTTCTGCATCAACAAAAAGAAAGGTTTGGTGTCTGGGAGAAGAAAAAAGCAGCTTATCTGACAAGAACAACTCCAAGCAATGCTCCATAACGTAGAGGAATTACTGATAATTTAACAAGCTGCTCATTTTATTACACAGAAGTAGGGAAAGGAAACTAGGTTACAAGCTATATTATTTTAAAAAGCACTAAATCACACCATTGTTATTGAAGATACTTTAGAGATATGTCTGCATTTACATAATAAATCCTGTCTCAAGAGTTTACCCAATTACTCAGTTGTAAATTTTCTGCTGTGTCTCAATTGAGACACTACTTGGTACTTCAGCCATTAAAAAAAAGCATCCATTATCTGATGTGATCACATCAATGCTCAGAGATGATATCATCACAGCTTTACACAAGTGAAGGTGATGGGTCTACACATAAGGCTCACTGAACAACTTATATCATGCAATAGCACGGAAAGGGGATGAGGGTCCTAACTACTGAAGGGACTATGTAATGATTCTACTATAGTCGTGTTTAGATTGGGGTGGCAAGTAGAGGCCAGTACGGGAAAGAGTATTGGGACTGGATTTGTACTTGTGCTGATCAGGAGGCCCTAGCCTCCTGTGTAAGTGGTGCTGAAGGGGTATGGCCACTATTGCAACCTATAGAATCCTTGGGAGGAGCTTATGGTTACATGACCCTGTCCGCTGCTTAAATGTGTATGTTGAATACATTTTGCCACTTAATCCCTGTGGACTTCACCTACTGTGGCCAGATTCAAAGTCTGGTGAAGTCAACTGAATTCTTCCATTGATTTCAGTGGGATTTGGATCAGGCCCAGCAAGTTAATAACTGTGGCTGCATGAGCATTAATTGGATTTCATCCTAACCTAACACATTTTACAAGCCATATATTAGTAGAACATTTCCCCTTTTACTTTCTGGCCAGGACCTACTTTTCAGTTTCTATATTTCTTCTGAAAAGGCCACAGGCAACTAAAACATGCAAGGAACTGAACTCCCTGCATGTTACATTCTGGTGATGCCACCGGCTCTTAAAGGGGAAAACAGACTTTTGCACTCAAGCGGGGACAAGTAAAACATTTTCAGGGTATATGTACAATAAATGCATTTGTAAATTTCAGGGTACACATGAATTTAACTATGAATTAAAAATCTCGATCACCGCTTTGTGCTTATTCTTTAAATACCTTTTAAAGATGAAATGTGGTAAGCCATAAACTCAATATCTAAGTCAATTATATAAAAAAGGACAGTTTGATTGGACTGGTTTTTGATGATATACAATATTTTTGTATTTTACAAAATATTCCCATTATTGCTGCGTGTAAGACCACACAAGCAACAGGGAAAATAACTGAACAGTGATTACTATGTAAAAGGCAGAGATTTTTAAAATAGCTTATGGGAGTTAGCGCCCATTTCCTGCTGAATTTTAACAGGATTTAGTGTCTACCACCTTCCTTAGGCCCCTTTGATAATTCTAGCCAAGATGGTGTTGTCTTACGCAGAAAGTAAAACTGAAAAAGAAATTGGTTTTTCTCGAATGACTTTCAGGTATTATAATATTAGGTGTTACCCAAAATAAAGGCAGGTTAAAAAAAATAAAAATCAGTAGTACAAGTTTTAATTAAGTTCACCATTCTGTGCTTTGGGACTGACCTCAGGAATCTGAATGCTGGTTGAAAAGTGTATAACTATTGTCTGGAATAATGTGTCTGGAAGAATATAAAAACCAACATTCCAATGAGGAATATAAAGCACTACACAGTGTTCTAAAGAGCGCTCTCCCCCGCAATTTTTTGGGGGGAAGTTTTTTAACTCACCAAAATCCTGTGTTTTTTTATGGTCTTCTGACTGATCTCAGCTGCCATCAAAGCCTCCTATATTCATACGATAGAAAAGTGACATACAAGCCAGACATACAAAACTTCTACCCAGAAAGCTCTAGAACTGCATAAATCAAACCTTTTTTTATTGTGCCTTGTGTTTGAAGCACTGGAAATTTTTAATGCCATGGTTGGATGAACAGCTTAGAATTCATTCTCAAACAAAAGCAGTCCGCCAAAAAGAAAACTCCTTTTGTTTCCACCTGGGTTCACTCTACATTAGTATATTAGGTTCAAATTTCAAGACTATGATACAATATATAATGCAATACCATTGGTTAACGTTCAAACAAAAATTCTCCACTAGCAACACACATATGAATAATCTGTTTGAGAACAGATACAATTTTCTTTATTATATTCAACCAAAATACCTTCTCCAGTCAATGTTTTTTTCATTCAAGTTTAATTTTAGTTCTTCCTTTAACTATTTAAAATGTGCAGAAATAGACATGGCTTTTTAAAAGCAAAATGAAAAAAGTGAAAGTTTAATTTAGATTACAACACAAGCCAGTCACGAGACACACCTCTATCATTTGAAAAGTGCTTGAGACTCCTGCGACCCGCTGCAGTGTTTTGCATAACCACAGAACTGCATTTATCATTTTGAATTTATTCCTCAAACGAAACAAATCCTTATGGATGCTTTCAAGATAATCTGCATCCGGGATATCAAAATTTAGTTACCCACAGAAATATGTGCCGAACGGGGATGAGTCCTATGTTCTTTTTTCCTAGACGTCTGTTTTGAATTTGACTTTAAAACACGTGCATTCAGCTCATGTGTAAATTTAAATTAACCTTTGCAAATATCTTTAAACAGCCTACAACGTCTTCTAAATGATACCATATGGGAAATCAGAGAACTTGGGTATTGCAATAATATTGCCTATAAGGTTCCACTTAAAGATACACTGCAAATTCTGGAATCAATACTAGGTTCCTAAAATCAGTATTTAGGGACCTAAATAAATGACCAGATTTTTCAAAGAGCTGAGCACCTTAGTTCCTAGTGTAGTTACTTACCACTGCTGGCATTCAGCAATTTTCAGAGTCTGGCTACTTGAGGCACCAAAAATTGTATATTTGGTCCTAAATTATTTAATACTTTAAAAACTGTGCCACATATAAAAGAATCTACATTTGTGTGTGTTACCCTAATACATCAACCCTCTTTCAATATCTAATGCCTCAGATTGGTGACTTCTGATGCACCTAAAGTGAACCTCTTTTCTTTAACCAGATTGGAAAGAACCAAAAAATATCTGATTCTCAGTTCATTTCTTCAAAGCATTACTAATTTTAGTGATATCTAAAACATTTAGAATCGGACATACACCCGTTCCATTAACTATACATTTAGGCTCCAATCTCACGAAGATTTACACAGTGGAACTGCACGTGAGAGTAAAGCTACACACACACTTATGTGATTGAAGGATCAGGAACTAAACTTAAAATAAGTCCTTCCCATTCACATGGGATGGTAACATTACTATGTAGAACAAGACTTTCAAATCTAAGAAATTAAAGATAATGTGATAAAAATTACTTCATATTTCTTCTTTTCAAGAAGCCAGTCAATGTGGTCATCTTGGTCCCGCTCTTTAGCCACAACAATATCTCTTGGACTAATAATGTAAAACAGCGATTCACCCTCTGAATGCTCTGCAAACACATGACATTTTATTATTTTATTTTCGTAAAGAAAAGACTTGTATTTCGGTTCATCTTTTTGTGTGGGGGGAAATATATAGAGATGCAATCAAGACAGCAAGCTGCTCCAGCAGAATATAACAACTCTGGGTCCTGTATGCTCCAATAAATTAAAATTGGTTTAAACAGCAAAACAGCTTTCAAAATGCATCACAGCTTATTGATAATTCTGATTCATACTTTATGTATAAAGTTTATGATGGTTTAGAACACAGTTATACTGTCAGAGGACTATTATACTACTTAGTCTGCAATAAACCCACTTTCCCCATCAAAAGCATTAGTGACAGATGCCATAACCCTGGGGGACTTGGTACATCATTACAGCAATGCATTTGCAATGCTGTAATTTAAGAGTGAGTGAGTGTGAGTGTGAGTGTAGATACAGATATACATATATGCACACACAGATAATTTTTACTCTCTTAGTTTGATTAAGCTTGAAGTAAAATTTCACTCAGTAGGTAAAATCTTGCAAAGCAGATGACTGCTCAAAAATGCATTTCTTTCCTCAAAGCTTGCAAAAAAAAAAAAAAATCTTCTCAATACAGTGGAACCTCGCAATACTGCATCCCGCCCCGCGTTTACCACCCTGACCGTCATGGTATTGCAAGGTTCCACTGTATTTTGTAGACAGGGATGAAATTTGCCCAAACACTATCTATAGCTACACATACACCTATACACATGCACTTATATACACACACAAAACAATGTGTTGTACACAGTACACTCTAAAACAATCAAAAAGTTCATACATGGTAGATGAATCAGAACATTCACTGAACAGTGAAGCATCATAGTGGGGACCAACTTTGTCTTTGGGCACAGGCATAAAACAGCCCCAAATCTCTTGATGAGAACACAATGGTTTGGAGACTGGCAGAGGGCATGCTGCATTTGCAATTATTTAAGGGTATGGATGTGCATTCAGGTTTGGCAGGCCTACTTTGAAGTTGACTGTATGAGATACTTGCTGCTGGGTAAGATGTTTAACTCAGACTCGGCTTTGAGACTCCAGAAGGCACCATTATGATCAGTGCTTAATTTGTAATGAAAGAGGACCTGGGACTTGAACAATTTTTTTACATTTATAACTGATGCAGCAAGCCTAGAGATGCCGAGGCTCAGCCCTGGCATAAAGCAAGCACTGATTATGATCCTCCTGCATAACTTTGGCTATATAATTTCACCCAAATGTTTCTGCATCAAGCCCATAACTTCTGTTTGCCTTTCTAAACAGGCATGCTCTAGTTCAACCAATTTTGATTTGAAGTCTTCAGGCACTGGAGAATCCACCACATCCTTAGGTTGTTCCAATGATAAAACTGCCTTCATTGTTAAAAAATTGTACCTTACTTCTAGTCTGAATTTGTCTAGCTCCAGCCACTGGATCTTGTTATTCCTCTGTTTGCTGGATTAAAGAGCCTTCTACTATCAAATCACGTCCCTGTATAGGTACTTAGAGGTAGATTTTCAAAGGCACAGACTAGGTCAATAGAAGTTAAGATCCCAGTGCCTTTGAAAATCTACCCTCTTATAGACTGTGATCAAGTCACAATCTTCATTTTGAGAAATTAAAAAGATTACATTTCTTCAACCTCATGCTGTAAATCAGGTTTTCCAGACCGTTAATAGTCCTTGTAGCTCTTTTTCTGAACCCGTGCCAATTTATAAATATCCTTTTATAAGTGTGGATGCTAGAACTGAGCACAGTATTCCAAGAACGGGCTTACTAATGCCATATACCAAGCAATGCTACCTCCCTACTCCTTATTTTCCAAAGATCATCTTAGTCTTCTTAGCCACAACCTCACACTGAGAGCTCACATACAGCTGGTTCCCCATCATGACCCCCCTCATCTAGGGTGACCAGATGTACCAATTTTATAGGGACAGTCCTGATTTTGGGGTCTTTTTCTTATATAGGCTCCTATTACTCCCCACCCCATGTCCTGATTTTTCACCCTTGTTGTCTGGTCACCTTACGACCTCATCAGAGGCGCTGCTTTCAAGGAAATAGGCCTCGTCCCCAGGATGAAGGCTATGTTCTTTTTTTCTAGATCCCGTTGTGAATTTGGCCTTATGACTCACATTTAAATGAGCACAGGTGATCCATTTAATTCTGTACAATCTATTTGTCTTTATTATTTACCACTCTGCCAATCTGTGTGTCATCTTCAAACATTACCAGTAAAGATCATATTTTCTTCTGGATCACTGATAAAAATATTGATTAGCATTGGGCCAAGAACACATGACAACAGAATCTCATGATAAACAACCCAATTGGATGATGATTCCACATCAATAATTACTTTTTTGAGATCTTGTCAGTTTTTAATTCCCTTAATGTATGCTGCATTGATTTTACACAGCGCTAATTCTTTTAATCAGAAGAGGATAGCCCAGTAGTTAGGATCCTATTCTAAGACATGGGAGACCGAGGTTCAATTCCCTACTCCACCATACATTTCAAATATGACCTTGGGCAAGTCATCTAACATGAGATTTTTAAAGTTATTTAGGTGCTTATAAATACAGATAGGCTCTCTGTAAGACTTTCAGAAATGCCTAGCCATCTAACTCCCATTGAAAATTAGGTACATTTAGACGCCTGAATATCTTTAAATAGTTGGCCCTTAGTGTCTTTGCTTCAGTTCCCCATATTGCATATGGGGATAACAGCACTTCCCCACGTCACAGAGGTGATGTGCAGATAACATGGTGGATAAAAATCTACTATGTTTTCAAAAAAGCATTTTTTAAAATATTTTTATTTAAATTAAATACACTTTCTAAATAAACTTATTTAAAATTAAATTTGAAATCATCACAAAAATGGTTCCTGTCCTGTTCTGTAACTATTGTTCTTTGAGATGCATTGCACGTGTCCACTTCACCTAAGGTGCATGTGCACCAGAGCTGGAATTGTTTTTTCCTTAGTCCATCACATGCTCACATTGCCAACTGATGGTATAAAGAACAGAGCTGACCCGGCCCCTCTCAGTTCCTTTTGACTAGATAGACTCCTATATTGCAGGGAAGGTCGGTGGGTTAAGGAATGGACGTGCAAAATATCCCACAGAAAAACAGTTATATAACAGGTTAGCAACTGTTTTTTTCTTCTTTGGGTGATTGCACTAGACCATTCCACTTCAGGTGACTCACAAGCAATTCAGACTAGAGGAAGGTTTGGAACCTAGCTGAACAACAACTGAAGAATTACTCAACCAAATTTGACATGGTTTCTGGATTGCTGAGCTATAGCATAGTGCTTCATAAAAATATGCACTGATGAACAAGTTGCAGCTTTACAAATGTTTCTTAGTAGATTATAAGTAGTTTAGGACTTAATGTAGGTTCTTTGAGTGATTGCTTATGTCCATTTCATTTCACATGTATGTGTGCCTAGTGCACCAGAACCACAGAAGATATTTTTCCCATAGCTGATCCATTAGGGCAGTGCATTTGCCTTTACAATCTGGTGCAACTGATCAATGTAACAAAGAACCCCATCATTTCTGTCAGCGATTGGTAGTTTGAGCATGTGGACTTGTTTACTGAAGTCTTTCCCCACTGTCACTGTTCCAACTCTTTGTTGTCTTGTTCAGTCCAGTTGTAAACCTAGTATATTGTTCCCAGTACTGGCATCATCTGGCAGACACTTTCAGATGTTGCAGACAAACCTCACTGGCAGCACTGGTACAGACGGCATTATTTTGTGGTTAAATACATAACTTAATATATGTAAACTACATAATTAAACATTCTCAACATAGAAAACCTTCCGGGTATCGAAAGCAACCAAGCAAATGCAGCACAGCCCAGGGAATGTTATGTTGGAACTTAAAATTTTTAATATTTTGACATTTTGTAATTTTAACTTAGCAACCTTAGCATTGCATTAAGTTATGTTTTTGCAGTTCACAGAACAACTGCCATAGATAGATACTGACAGAGGCTCTAGAGGATATGATAGCAATTTAGCGGTCTGACATCTGTAAGAGTAATTAGTGAAGACTGTTGGTTACAAACCAAAATAAACCCAAACCAACCACCACCACCACACACCTAACAAGGAGTTATTGAAACTTCTCACCTAAATGATAATCTCTACATTCGTTTTCTTGGAATCCTCTAACAGTCAGAGCATCAGAGGAGATCTCTTCACAAGACTCAGGAAGGGGTTGAATAATATCCAGTCTAGGTCTAGCACAACATTCCATTTCCTGGGAAAAATTCAACCACAAAAATAAGTTATGCAATTTGTCTTCTTTATATCAGCTGATGGTGACCCGAGAACAAGATTTAAACACAAACTTCTGCCATTGAGTTTTCCAGAAGGATACCCATTGTTGGCAACAGACATGCTCAAATTGTCAGTATCAGACTTTCCTTCCCAATTTTCTGAAGCTATGAAGTGGTTATGCCCACAAGACACAAACAGCGGAAATCCTACTTCACTGTGTTTTGTAGATTTATACAATTATGTCACCCTTTGAGAAAAGCGGAATGAATTTTCTACACTGTGAATGGAGAACAGGGCAGAGACAGGAGTGAAAAAAAACTTTCCACAAACGTTCATTCAAATTTGAAAGCAAATTTCAATTTAGCCATGTAGTGGGCCTCACCCTCCCTAACTGAATTCACCTTTCTTTCTTAACTGCATATTTATACTTGCCTCTGGAGATTTCCACAACAGTCATCTGATGAAGTGGGTCTTAGCCCATGAAAGCTTATGATCCCTAAGATCTGTTAGTCTATAAGTTGCTATAAGACTCTCTACCCTTTCATGTTCAGAGTTTTGTGAAAAGTGATTCTAGCTCAAATATTCACCAGATATGAACTTTAAACTGTGTGTTCAATTGTTATAATTGCACGTTAGTGATTCCATAGTTAAAAACACACAGAGATTTGCACTTACACCAAAGATTAAAAATTGTTTATTATGTATGTACACTGTACCTTAACCAAACACACAGCACTTACTCAGAGTATGGAATTAATTTTCTAAGAATTCAGAATTAAATGGATTATCTCAGATTGATTAAACAGATTTTTAAATGGGCTCTACCACTTCTTTATGGGGGGGTCACCCAACCTTCTGTTTGGTTCCGTCTAGCAAACAAACTCTTGATTTTTGAGACTGGAAAAGCATCTTACTTCTAGATGATAGCAAAAGTTACTAGTGTATAAATTTGTGATTTAACAGCACTACTCATATTTCTAATGGCATCACAATGATTGTCACCAAGTATATTTATCAACCAATGGACTTCGAGAATCTGAGTTTACAATTAAAAAAAAAAAAAAAAAAAAAAGAGTGGGCTAGATCTTTGGTTGTGTCCAATCCCTGCAGCGCAGAGCTCCACAAAGGAGCAGGTTGCAGCAACCTGATTCTGGGCTTAACTGTATACTGGAGCCAGTCCTGGGTTTATTTTTGAAGCTGGGTGGATTTCAATCTAAATTTATCCTTTAAGCATCCAGTCAAAGTAGGAGCATATTAATCTGAAAATAATCTAGAATTCTTGATACAGCAATGAGCTCGAATAATGGGAACTTAAGGAGTCCGTTGTGGATATTTGTGGGTGAAGTGGCATAAAGTTTGGGACTGGACTTTCACGTGTGGTTGGTTATTCTCTGATTTTGGGTGAAAATCAGGTGAAACTGCTGGCTTTACAGCCTTGCATTTTTAATTATGCAAGGCACCAGCACTGTCACATTAAGAAAAACTGGTTATAAATTAAACTCAATAATTAATAGAGTACTTAGTGAAGATGCTAACTATCCTCTCCCATCAGCGTAGGTACTGCACATCCCTGAAAGGTAGAAGCTATGTCAATGAGAGAAGCCCTCCCGCTGATGCAGCACTGTCTACATCAGCATTTCGGTTAATATAAGTGCATTGCTCAGGGTGTGGATTTTCTATACCCCTGGGCAACATTTTTATACCAATGTAAGTTTGTGGTGTGGACTGGGGCTAAGACGTAGCCAGTCACTTGTTCAAATCTAGTCCTAGTTTGTAATCATTGAAAGTTATTTGCCAGTCTTGAAATGAGTTGGTGGGCTAATTAGTTCACAACAAACAGAATTCTACAACACAGAGATCATCATTGATGGTAACTGTCACCCTTGCTGGCAAATCACAGCAGACAGACCAAACTGACAGATCTTTGACACTGAACTAATCTATCCCCCCCTTGAAGACACAGCCCTCTCCAGGGTCACAGCAGAGGTATATAGGCAGGACAGCAAGAAGAATCCTTCACCGCATCTGCTCACCCTCTGTATATTTGCTTTTGACAATTAGAGGGGTTCGGTTTGATCAGCTTGGCATCTTTCACAGGCTCTGCATTCGTGTTTTAAAAAACGCAAAACAAATGAAAATACATTAAAAATCTCTCTCTGCTATGGTCTACTATTGCTTGATCTGAAATTCTCTTTCCCTCCTAGTTCCCTGAAGCAGTCAGAATTTCTTTCACCTTTCCCATTTACCTCTTGCTTTATCTTGGCTCTTTTTCCAATACTACTTTTTCATTAACAATGACTTCAATTTCCTTGCTTACTCGTATTTCACCTTCCCATTTCCCTTTTCATTTGTTAGCTTGCTTTCTTTCAAAAACTCTCTCTACCTCAGAGGAATTACTGCACTAGCTCTCTTGGGAGACCCTGCTGTGGCATTTTTATTTTTTTACCTTAACATAAATAAAATAAAAATAAAAATAATAATCTGACATCCTGCAATAGGGCTAGAAGCTAACCCTATTGATTTCAATAGGTTTGAGCATTAGTTTGAGCCTACAGCATTTCATTGCCTAGCAACACGTGCACCCAGTTGCTTAAGGTTACTATAGCGATGACTGTCTAACGCAGGCACACTATCAAAGAGATGATCAAGAACATCTGCCACTCTTATATTGGGGCTTCAAGGGCTTTCCTTTCCCCACTTTTTACTGTGTATTCTGAAACAAATATATGAGGCAGGCATGGTTGTCTCTCTCCTGGTCATGATGTTAATTCCAAATGCTATATATTTACAAAAAATATACAGTGCACAAAACAGATGTCTGAGGCGAAGGAAAATCAACTGCTCTTCCAGTAATTTTCACTGCCCTGACCATACTGACTCCTATTGTTAGAGCTGATCAACTTCACTCTCTCGTTCCTGAAAATGCACAGTGTCAGCAAGTTGCCCCTCCTTTCAGCTGGATGTATCCTTCATTCCTTCTTATACACAAACACCAGAAAAGACTGACAGAGAGGCTTTCTTTGTTCCCCCCAAGGAACAAAGGAGACCAGACAGCAGGGCCTCTAAAAGATAAACACACTAGTCTTCAACATAATCTCTGTAGTCTTTATTTTAATAGGTCAAGGAAATGGTATCCATTGTTCACTACAGACTAAGCTAATGAAGAATCATTTCACAGATAATCATTGTGTCTAACTTAAACCTGAAGGGTTTTGTACTGCTGTGCAACTGTAATACCAAAGTAATTACCGTTTTCTCAGAAACCTCCTTTACGTATGAAAGTACAACAAGCTGGTCGCAGAGAGGTGCAAGTCCGCTGATGTAGAATTCAGTATCAAACTGGAAAACTGCAACACAGGAAAGACACAGATTTATATAAGAGCATGATCCACTCTCCAAGAAAAACATGGATCTGATTTTCAGAGGTGGCCAGCTGTGTATGCTCAGCATCTCAAATAAATCCGGTTCAAGGTACATAACAAGCCTACGGTACGCCTTGTTAGACTCACTGGGTGACAGAAGATTGCAACTTGCAAATCAAACTAAATTAAGGGTTAGGAAAAGAAATATTCTTGGGCTCCATCATATGCTATCAATAAGACATTTGAAATAAGAGGGGTCATGTGGATTTTCAGTAGCTGATCACATAACACAATAGGACGCAGAGCTAGAGGCAGAGTTAGTGCAGTTTACACAAAGTATTAAAAACATTTTCTTATGTTCACTAAATTGTGGAAACTCATACGTCTACAGAATGAAATTATATCAAATTTATAGAAGTCTATTTTTCTGAACAGATTGTGTACATTTGATTGTGTGTCTCCACACTGAACACGCTAAATCAGCGGAGCACGTTCACAGTACCAAGGCTAGCATTGACTCTCAAAGCGGTGCACTGTGGGTAGCTATCCCACAGTTCCCACAGTCTCTGCCATCCATTGGAATTCTGGGTTTAGCTCCCAATGCATAATGGGGCAAAAACATTTTTGCAGGTTTTCTGGGCGCATCTCATCAGTTGCCCCTCCCTTCGTGCAAGGTATGGCAGACAATCGTTTCTTGCCACAATGGAGCATTCTGGGATAGCTCCCAGAGGCCAGTAATGTTGAATTGCGTCCACAGTACCTCTAACCGGAACTGCAATGTAGATTTTAGTGCTACTCCCCTTGCAGAGGTGGAGTACAGAAACCAGCTTTAAGAGCCCTTTAAATCCATCTTGTGGACGGAATCAATTTTAATTCGAATTAACTCAGCTAATTCCAAAATAATTACAAACTGTAGACCAGGCCTTAGTGGTGCCCCCTAAAGTTTCTGATGTGATATATGGGCATCCTTAAATTATTATTTTGTCATCAGCTTAAGCATGCTTTTTATAAGCAGAATGAGGATTTTTTTTAAAAAGAAAGAAAATGTTAATTAATATTTCTTTCTTTGGCCTGATTTGTAAAACTGAAAATTAAATTTCCAAGATCACTCCTGAACCCAGGGATTTGAATGCTGACTGCAATTGTGTTGAGGGAAGGGGTTGCAAAAGACAGCTGAATGTTTATTTTTTAAAACTGTTTTATTTCAGCATATAGTGAACCACAACAACATATACCTCACCTGAAATGGAAATAAATTACTTTGTTTTTTCCCTGCTCAGTTTACATTTGTAACATATAACATTAGGGAGCAAACTGCCGCTTTTTCTCTCTTCGATCCTTCACCATCACATTGGTAACATAAATATACACAGAAAAGATCTGCAAATAATTACATTTGGACTAGAAAGGTGTGTTTTGTATAACCCTAGATGTAGATCCAGGGCACAGTAATTTTCATTTCCATTTTAGAAGAATCTGAGCATAGATAATGAACGTGTTACTATTAGTTACCACTAATTTAATTGGAACAAGAAGGAAATGCACTGTAATCTTGAGTAATAAAATAAAAGAAAGCTAAAGATATGATCATAAAAGAAACTGGGAGGAAAGAGGGGAAATAATCGTCCATTAAGTAAGAATAACTTATGAAATAAGAGTTAAATGTAACTGTTAAATTGTCTCTAAAGGAATAAGCATATATATAACACAGATGCTGTGACATCATCGTGGTATGAATGCGTCACATAAGGTTAAACATTCAATCAACAATCTCCCTGGGTAGAATATGCTGACATTTTAATCCTCTGTGCAATTATTTTGTTCTGTCCTGCAAGATTGACAATGCTGCTCAGGATATATCACGTTTTGAGTGCTGATTTTTGAACAGCTGATGCCAGAAACATTATCTGCATAATATATCTTGCGCCCAACATTCAATTTAGCATTTAAGGACTGAATGGAGTACTCAAAGCAGAGAGGAAGAACTTGAATAAAAGACAAAATAAAATGGACAAAACAAAAAACATTAATTATGAGGAGGACAGAGGAATACTTATTGACAACTTATCAAATGGTGGTTAGAGAAGGTGCCTACTGCTCTGAGACGCATTAAAAAAAGTTGGGGGAAAGAACATGGCACTCAGTCACATCTTTAGAAAGAGAATGGGTAAAACATTGTAAGTTATCCAAATTCCACTGACCTAATGGTGAAGATGGGATAAACCAATACAGCTGTTGGGCAAGATGAAACAGAATGCTGCAGTAAGTTTTGTTCTCTAAGTTTAATTTTGCTGGTTTCAAGTTCAGCTTCTCTATTGCTCATCCTCAAGAGATCTTGTTGAAATACAATGCTATAGTTCTCTTGCTACAGTCTTGAACAAAGAACATGTAGTACAAATGCTTCTTGTTTATCTGATAAAAGGCTTTGATATAGCTAATCAAAAGGGTTTTATTGAACAGATTACAAACATTGTAGCCATACAGAACACAAGATAAGTAGTGAGCCAAATTAACCTAATGGCTACAGCCAGTTTGTTACAAGAGAGAGAACCACCAACGAACAGCTATTCGAGAATTGTTACTGATTTGAACAGGATTGCGAAACTATTAAACCAAAACTAGCATCCATATGCATTATGAGACCATGTCCAAGTAAAACATATTTATAATTAAGGCTTATAGCAGGGATCAGCAACTTTTCAGAAGTGGTGTGCTGAGTTTTCATTTATGTAATATAATTTAAGGTTCTGCGTGCCAGTAATACATTCTAACATTGTTAGAAGGTCTCTTTCTGTAAGTCTATAATATAGAACTAAAACTATTGTTGTATGTAAATAAGGTTTTTAAAATGTTTAAGAAGCTTCATTTAAAATTAAATTAAAATGCAGAGTCCCCAAACCGGTGTTCAGGACCCAGGCAATGTGAGTGCCACTGAAAATCAGCTCGCATGCTGCAATCCCTGATCTTGTCCATCTAAAAAATAAGGCAAATTCAATGAGGTGACAAGATACTGTACTGCATCTTTTTCTAAACGAATGACATAAAACTGGTTTAAGTGCATAACTTAATATTTCACATTTTCAAGATGCACAATAATGCTGTAAACAAAAAGTAAAAACAAAATGATTGTTTCACTTATTTAGTTGCTTATAGTTTCCCTTGTTATGCTACAGGCATACTGGATGAAATCCTGACGTCAATGAGTTTTTGCCATTGATTTCAACGGAGTCAGGATTTCACCCATCATCTTTTGACATGAGAAAGCAGAAGGCTCGACTAAACTGGCATAGGGAATTCACTCAAAACCTAACCTTCCCATATCTTAACATTGGAGGGAACTGATATGAGAGCACAGAATGTCTCCACTCTTTCCTGTGCTACAGGTTCTAAGATGGTCTTCCACTATTAGCACAGTTTCTGCCTAGATTATGTAAGCAATACAAAATAGGTCACAAAATATCACGTTGATCTGAGCTGTTTTCAGATTCATACCACTGCATTAGACAGAAAACAACAGTGATCATTTAGTCACAGTGGGTAAATTCACCCTTGTATAAAGGGGCCGGCAAAAGGCCTATGCACCACTTCAGTGTTTCTCAAGCTCTCTTCTGAGGGCTGAAGAGAGCTTAAGTGATGTATAGGCAATGTGTTATCATCTACACAGGGTTGAATTTTACCAAGAAAAAGTTAACATCCATTCCAAAAGTTAACATCCAATTGCTAAATGTGCCTAAAATCTTTAAATATAAGCATTAATAAATATGATTTTGTAACATTAATGTTTGTGATTGGAAAGACCCATTTCTAAGAACCTGCCCAGACATCTTAAGTATTTCATTATTTACAGTAAGCTCTCTCTCTTTCATTATCCACCAATCTCTTTGTATTATTTTTGGAAAGTGATAATATCTCAAGGATGGAAGCATTTCCAGCCAGTAGGGAACCTGAACAGAACAAGCTACCAGACTTTTCTAGGTTAAAAGATGTCAGTTGTGATTCAAAATTAGGAAGGAAATGAAACTAGTTTTTAACAGTACATGAGAGGCCATGCATCAGAAAGCAAGAGCTCAATAGGAACTTTGCCTTTTTGTGGAAGTACTGTGAAATAGTCCACATGGGAATCCTATATTTGTATTCAAAGGCAGCAGCGTGCCTTTACAGTACACATAATTCTTCTCCTGAAATTACATCATGTCCTACATGAGCAATAAAGTCACTATCTACCGAGAATGCATTCAAATGACATTCTATTAAAACATTATTTTACCTGAGTTTCTATAGGAGCACTTTATAGAATATAACTGATACCAAATGTCAGCTCCTGTGTGTGCTCCAGACTTGGCTTCAGTATAAGATTTTGCACAGGATACACAAGATGGGGTTGTGAGCTCTGTGTGGAAAACCCAAGCAGAGTTATAAACTGCTCACAACCACCACATGGGGAGGATGAGAGAGAGAGAGAGATAGGGGGCGATCTCAAAACTTTTTGTTGTAACATGGGAAGGAACTAGTGGGGTTAGATTTTAAAAAAATGCACTAGTCAACCAGTCCTAACCCAGCCTGAAAGACACAAACCAAAGGACTAAGCATTTTCACTACTTTAATGTAGAATATGATATCATTGGCTGGGGTTAGGGCTGTTTGGTACCTATCAGCACTGAATTAACTAGGTGTGATCAGAAAGCAAGAAATATTATGCCAGATAAAGCTAGGGCTCTGTTAAACCCTTCATGATTAATAGCTGTCACCTTACTGGATACTGATGTAGAGTGGAATCAAATGAAAAATGTGCTTTTAAAACAAAAACACTTGTCATTGCTTATTACAGACTCTCACATTAGAAATAGAAGAGAACAAATAGATCATCTAGTCCATCCCCCTGGCAGTGCAAGATGGTCCCTACGTTAAAAGATGTAGTGCATAGCGTAATGTCAGCAACATTAAGATTGGCTGTATAATTGTGCTACCCAGAATTCATGGAGCATTTACATCACTTTCGTGGAACTAAGCAAATCCTTATCTACGTCTTCCCCAATACTGCCGAGTATTTAACTTTGTGAAATGTAGCAACATATTGTAGTACAGCTGAAAACGTCCCATCACTTTTTATGATCTCACAGCAATGAAGTCATCAATGGGAACATTTTCCACCATTTACAGCATAAATTTCTCCAGATAGAGGCCTATGGTTAGGCCCCTCCCAAATTCAGAAGCGATGAAAAATGCCTCATGGACTGTGAAATCTGGTCTTTTGTGTTCTTTTATCCTGTACTGTAGGGATTTCATGGCAGGAACCAGCGTTTCTCAAATTGGGGGCCCTGACCCAAAAGGGAGTTGTGGGGTGAGGGGGTCGCAAGGTTATTTAGGGGGGTTGTGGTATTGCCACCCTTACTTATCTGCAGCCTTCAGAGCTGGGTGGCTGGAAAGCAGCAACTGTTAGCTGGGTGCCCAGCTCTGAAGCCAGCGCCCCGCCAGCAGCAGCGCAGGAGTAAGATCGGCAACACCATAATCATGCCACCTTTACTTCTGTGCTGCTGTCTTCAGAGCTGGGTGGCCAAAGATTGGCAGCTGCTGATTGAGGGCCCAGCTCTCCAGGCAACAGTGCAGAAATAAGGGTGGTAACACCATACCATGGCATTCTTACTTCTGTGCTGCTGCTGGTGGCAGTTCTGCCTTCAGAGCTGGGCTCCCGGCCAATAACTGCTGCTCTATAGCTGCCCAAACACCCCTCCATCCCCCCACAACAAACTCCTACAATTACAACAACGTGAAATTTCAGATTTAAATACCTAAAATCATGAAATTTATGTTTTTAAAAAAATCCCATGACCATGAATTTGGGCCCTACCTATAGTCTTCAAGGAAGTCACACAGAATCCTTGTCATCTTTTGCAGAAAGATTAATAGAATTTTAGCAGCTAAAAATATTGATGGCCTCAGAAGTGAGCTTTTCTTCACAAAAGTACATTGAATGGGAAAATTGTGTGTGTACGGAAATTACAAATGAGCAACTTCAGCAACCAACAGGGGAAGAATAGGCAGCCTTCAGATCACAGTATTAGCCCCACTCATTTCACCAGGCATTTTGCTAATTATTATTATGGCCTTTTTTGTCATCATGTGAGGCTAAAGGGGTAATAGCAGTATTAGTCAATGTGGATTTATTATATGGGTAGTATGGTGTTTTGTCTGTTTGATTATTTATTTATTTTTATGACTTGAGATGTTCAGTGGACTCTGATGAAATGTTTACATAAATAAATATACAAAAGAAGTTGGCATTTAACCACTGGTGACAATTTTCTGCTCACTGTGGTCGCTAACAAGATTTTTTTTTTTTTTAAGTTCTTACAATCCTAGAACAGAATCTCTCTCTTTATAAGCCAAACTGAAATATTCAGCATCTTCTTCCAAAAACCAAATTGGCTGTTACGACATCCACTTCAATTAAAATCCAAAATCTGACTGTCCAGTGCCTGAAATTCACCAGTAGCAATTTTACTAGGAAATATGTATGGATTGATCTGTCATTCTGTGACTATTCCTCAGGACACAAAGGTGTGCCGGGGACCACATCCGCTATTCATGCAATTTTACACCAGTTAGAAGTCTACCTTCCTTGGAATGAACGAGTGTCTGGAAGTATTATAGACTGGTTAAAACCTGAACTTGGAATAAGTCGCCTCGGGTGAAATTCTGGCCACCATTAAGTCTTTAGGAGCTCTGCCACTGACTTTAAGAAGCCAGGATTTCATCTTACATTTTACTCTCAGATACCACTGAATGACACTGAACAAGCTGCTTATCCCTTTGTGCATCAGTTTACTCCTCTGTAAAACAGCTAAAGCAATCCTTATCTACCTCATTGAGGTTCCGAGAGGATTACTTAATGTCTGTGAAATGTTGTGTGAGCTTTAGTGGAAGGTGTTACATAAGTGGAAAATATTAATAATTTCCTATCTTTTAAAATAAGCATCTTTTATTGCTTTTTAGGTCTTCGCTGAGGAAAGGATCCCTATTCAGGTCAGTGCACAAGCATATGCTCAACTTTATGCATATTTAGAGGAATTAAGCAAGTGCTTCAGGTCTTTCCTGAACTGCAGCCTTAGCATGCAGATCAATCTATGTTTTTATGTATATGCTAAAAATCTAAATTAGTGTTAAAGTTTTTTGTTTAATAGAAAAAGTAACACAGAAGCGAAGTAGAAAAGGAATGGCTTAGTGCAGCATAACAAACAACAAGAACTCTGAAATCAGATGGAGTATGTACAAGAGATCAAAAAAACTCTTAAAAGATCACAATGGTCTTTAGTCCAAGTTAAGCTTGTAATTCAATACCAATACTTCTAATCAATATGGTACTTCACTGTGGTAGCTGACAGAGCTAAACTGATACAATCAGCTCATCTGACAAACTGTTACCCAGGCTGCAACATTAGTGGAGTTTATCTAGGAACCATGCAAGCAATGAATTGCAGCATATAAAAGAAAAGACAAAAAAGGTAAAGTTATTTCAACATCATTGCTACTAGATTGAAAGATACCAAGTTACTGCTGTAATACATGCCTTAATATCTGAAACCTGTCCAGACGTTTGATTTAATTTCTCTTAGGCATAAACAAAGCATCGGCATTTTAAAAGGAGAAGTACAGTTAGAACAGTTTAGGATAATTTTTCTCTCTTGCCATGAGATAGCCTGATTTAGAAGAAAGACAGATCCCACATTTATTTCCTGACTGTACTACCATCAGGAAACAAACCATCACAGAATGAGATGGTGAGAACTTGCTTTATAATACTTGGCACCTTTGCTTTCCAATGTAAAATTTAAGGTGCTGGAGGAGTTCAGTTTCTTGTTCAGAAAGCTATAAGCCTCTGTAAAATGTTTACACTCTCTTGATGCCAATATAGTCTGTACTGTTATAAACACATGAACTTCTGATGCACTAGGAACAAGAGTGGTGAAAATCTGAGCACTCTTAACCTTAAAGGAGGAACTATTATCTGCCCTATAAGTATCCTGAAGAGCAAAGATCCAAATCTGACGCTGTATAGTCCACCTTGGGGATTCATCCATCATGTGAAGTTTGAAAAACAAAAACAAAAGAACAAAGCCTCAAACCTGACAACAGTTATTGTGTTTGCTTATTTGTTTGATTTTTTACAAAGTAAGATACCTGGATGTTATGACGAAACTTGTCATTCAACCACTGATGGTTGTTTCTTGCTCACTGAATTGTATTTGCTTTAAATTCTGTACATTAAATGCACATATGTTTTCTGCCAAAAAACCAAACTGGTTGCTGTGCTATCCACAGAGATTGCCAGATCTCATTATCTAATGCCTCAAAGTAAAGTTTAAACTACAATAAAACTGAAACTGATGCCACTGTATGATACAAGGCTCTTTAGAAAGATCTTCTAAAAGGTATCAAAAGCTATTGTAATCTCTTTTGAGACTTGAACAAATGATGCTCCCCAACCTTACGCCCATATTTTAAGAGTGCTGTTCAGAGCATTCAGCAGAGCCGTCTCAGTGCTGTGACCTGAAACCAGAAAGGAAAATCTCAAACAGATTCTTAACAGGTAAGTGAGATAAAGCACTGATCCTCAAATATGCACTGATCCTCAAATATGCACTGAAGACAGTGGGCTGAAAGAGGTAAGATCAAGAAGTTCCCTCCACAAAAATATCTAGCCTTCAGGTATGCGTCTGGGCAATTTGATAAGAGCCTAATATTATTTTTTTAAATGAAGTTCCAGAAGACCGAGTCAAGCAAGGTCAATTACCTGTGTATATATTAGAGTCACTCCTGAAAACCTAAAAGCTGTTTTTCATCACTTATTATATAAAACATCTCATTTTATTATTTTCTAAAGGGGAAACCCAGCAAGCTTTTGGGTACTGAAAAATACAGATGATCTGAGAGTGCAGCACAAGATTAAACTTCTTATGATATTCTCAAATTATATAGTTCTCCATTCAGATGATTCTGGAGGAAAAATAGAACAGTGCTCAACAAACATTTTGTAATCCTTGTAAATCGGTTAATTTTCAGGTATTCTTTACTCTCAAAGTATCCAGACTTCTTGCATGTGCAGAGGGAGTCTGAGGATCATCCTCGTTAATTTTCAGAATTTTTCTTATGGATCTAGCCCAATCAGTACTAGTCGTTAGATATAGTAATATATGAAATTATAACATTAGCTTGAAATCACTATCAAAATGAATAGTACAAATTTATTTCCTGTGGAATCACTTGGTTCAATGTCCTGAAGTTAGACAACAGAGTGAAATCCTGCTCAATGGAAATCAACAGGAATTTTACTACTGATTTCAAACAGGGCCAGGCTGGAAACCAATTTTATATGGAAACCAGTTTGTATAATCCCACGCCCTCAGAGCAGACAACCAGGTAAGAGCAGGGGTTCTCAAAGTATAGTCCATGCATTGCTTCCACATATCCACAGGGTTGTTTTCATCATAATGGGGGTCACAGCTTTCACTCTTTCAAGAGGTTATGCTTCCTGCTAGCCACAGTCCAGAATAGGAATATCTTCCAGGGACTCTGGGGGCTTTTTATTTTTTAATTAAACAAAGCAACTCCTTCCCCAACCTTTTTTTCTGTCCTGCTTTACACTCTGTTTCATGTATCTGTTTATCAGGGTTTTTCCCCCATGTATATTCAATGGTGACCAAAATTACACACATGACCAGAACTGAAAGCGTAGCAAAAACCAGGGAGGGAGAAGCAAACTACAAAGCAACCTGAGGACATTGGAGCAGTAGAAGCTGCACAACACTATGCCCAAGAGAGAGAAAATGGAGGGGAGATGATGAGCAAGGTAATCAGGCAGTACACAGCTAGCTACTTCAGAAGATGTTGGATTGGGAAGTTAGAAGTTATGGCACAAACAATCTCTGTTCTAAGAAGAGGGCTGCAACATGAAGACGTTTCAGACTCATGAACGCTCCCAAGACAGTTAGGTAAACTTCACAGATTAAAACACAAGGAGATCTTTGTGTTACTTCAAATTGCTACTTGTGAATGAGCCATGGATTCATACTGAAATAAGAAAACTAGCCTTCCAAAATTATGTAAGGTTGATATTTATCTGTGAAAATCTTTTCTGTTATTTTTCAAAAGACACAGTTTGTGGGGTCATACTTATTTCTACATAGCGACTGGGCAGGTCTCGCATTTCACTGGCATGCCGCTCCTTTACCGAACATATCTAGAAAACAAAGAAATTTTATTCAGTGCTATTCATCTCAAACTATTTTGCATTCTGAAGCACTTAAGAGACATATGCATTATTAGAGCTTTAACATAGCTTGGGCATTGCATTGTTGTAAGCTGGGCAATTGCTATTTACCATTATCATTTAGAAGACGACCATTAAAAACTGAGGTAGCTGCAGAAAAGTGCTACTGTAGCCCATAGCCACACAAACAAACATTGGAGGAGGAAGGAAAAATGACAATTTAAAAACTAGCTACTGTAGTTCATACAGAATAGTAACGATGGGCTTAGTTTTTGTGTCACCTCCTTCTTCCATGAAGTGACCCCTCAAGCTTTTCAGTGGAACTGAAGTGCTGCTCACTCTGAGTAAGTGTGGCAGAACCAGGCCCTGTACATTTGTTTAGCTGATTTACAAAGCACGCTTGGCCTAGGTGTATGAATGTCATGAAACTGATAAATTGCAAACGTGTAAAAACAGATGAAAAAAACTTTTAATGAGGCCTCATAGTACAGAAAACTCTTCCAAGATTTTAATGCCACAAAAAACCTTTTTTTTTAAAAAAAAAGATGTTTCCCATCTCATTATATCTTCCCCCATACCATTTGCTCATACCAGCCATTTTTAAATTCCCCACTGAGCACTAATGTAGCAGTCTGTTATTACAAGAATCTTAGATGCTTTTTAACAAACTTATCAGATACGAGTCTCAACAAATCATACGCGTCTCCAGTGCATGTGTTTAAAACGCCAGCTCTCTGCTGAAACAGGATTGAAAGAAAAATATTCCTCTCCATTTCTGTGGCTGAAGGAAATTATGTGTATTTCAGCAGTCACAAAAAACCCACCTCATGACAAGCTGTTCCTGCTTATGCTAATAAAAATAAATGAATTCGACCACTCTCTAGGTGCTTTCAAAAGAGGTAACCTCCTGAAGGCACAGAAAAGAAAAATGTTCCCAGGGATTACACACACAGTATGTGCAGAGAAATCTGTCTGACCACTGGGAGTCTGTCATTACTCCTCCTCATGAGGGTCAGCCCAATTATATTTCTATGGCAGCAGGAGTTCTGCACAATTGTCAGACCAAATTCCATTCTTTTCAATTGTCTTTGCTTTTCAAAACTAATCCTTTGTTTTTCTGTCTGTGATAACAGCAAGCATTTATTACCAGGGCAAGTAATTATACCTTTACTGAAGCTCCCCAGCCAATAATCAGTGTTAAATTATCCTTCCAGCAAAGGCTGCAGGGATACATATCTGGACGAAGGCTTATATCATCACGAGGCACATTGGTAATTCTTTGCTTGGAGATCATGTCAAGTATCTTCACACCCTGGAAGTTAAATACAATCCAATCTTACTTACTATGCCATCTCTTCTACAAACTGCACCTCAAAACATTTTGTGGTGTTTGGCGTTACATGACAGCATGTTCAGTCTATAGTATGAGTTGCAGCAAACAGCTGTGTCAAAAGAATGTATGGCAAAAACATAAAAGTGTTCAGTATTAAGGTCAATATAACCTAGGAGAAATTAAAGACGGACAAGCAAGGGAGACATATTTTAACCCATTTAATAAGTGACAGGACAGGATATAGAGTCACAGTAATGAGGAAGAGAAAAAGCAGGCAGATAGCAACATCTGAGACAAAAGGAGCTCCAGAGCAGAAGGATCTTGTTAAGTTGTGGGAAGGAACAGAAAGAAGGCAGGAGCTGGATGTGCAGATGGAGTCAGGAGATGAAAAAGAGGAGCATCAGCATCTCTGAAGTAGAAGACAATGTTTTTTAAAGCAAACTAAACTCAAAATTAAAAGAAATTAACCAAAAGAAATAGAAAGAACCTAGTAGAAAGCAGCAGTGTTTCTTTTATTAAGTCTGCTAGCAATTACCCACTTTAGAGGAAGGAGCCTGGTGAGGTTTGCCTATTTGTCAGGAGACTTTTGGGCAGAGCACAACCAGATAAAGGTAAAAGGTACCATTGGTTGAGCTTCTCCATAGCTGTTCGCTAACAGCCAAGGAGGAAACTCCACAGAGGTTAATGCTGTTTTAAGCAGCATTACTTCTCCCAGTGAGATTTCTGTTAGGTTGATCTGCAGGCAGAACAGATGATGATGCTACAAAGGATGGCCAATCCCCTGCTCCAGCATCTCCGAGATCAGTCCCACCTTCAAAATCTTGCTGAGCCGCGCTGGGGAGCACTAAAAATTCCCTAGCACGCGTTAACATAGAAACAGAACCAGTTAGTGGACCACATGCTAATGGAGGCTAACATTTACACCCCTCTGGTGCAGACTAATGCATTGTGTAGACAAGCCCATAGTCCAGGCCTACACAACTCGGAAAGCAGTGAGGGTCATATTACAGCAAAACACCCAGCCGCGGGCCGAAAAGCCCTGCCCTCGCCCCGCCCCCATCCACGTACGCCCACCCCACTGCTTGGCTTGCCCCACCCCTACTCACTCCCCTCGGGCCGCACAGTAAGCCCATGCGGGCCGCATGTGGCCCCCGGGCCGCATGTTGTGCAGGCCTGCCGTAGTCTTTTAGCTCAAACTCAAAAGGCTCATGCTTTTAGGTCTGGAGGTTCCCAGTAGATAAACCCTATGTCCCTTAACTGTAAGCCCTGTAACTAGCTCATGCTGTCTGTGGCTCAGGCACAGAGGGGAACATTTAACAAACATGTCTGAAAGCAGAATCACGCCTTACAACTACAGGCATGTCACGTCTTAGGCATATTTACCTGACGCGGTCAGCAAAAAAAAAAAAAGGGGGGGGGAGGGAATTTTTTTTTAAAAAGACTTCCTGTAGGGGGCGCGATTTCACCCGCCATTGAAGTCAATGGGTTCTGGCTATACGTGGTTTTCGCTTTACGCAGTAACCGTGGAACAGAACCCTCGCGCAAGACGCAACATGCCTGTATAGTGATGGCTGTTTCAGAATATCAGAGGTCCAAAAGATGTGTACACAACATGTCAAAAAGAACACAAAGTGAGAATAAGACCAACATAGCAAAACAGTAACACAGAGACAGTTATGAGGACACAAAAGGCATTATTTAAAATGGTCTCAACAGTACAGAACACTAACTGCACTGAATAAGGAGTACATTGGACATTAAAAAGGCTAAGAAAAACAAAGGCTCCAGAATCAAATACATTAATCTTCTGGAGGGAAAGCCTCACTGAGGTTTTTTCCATCTCTGACAGATGGCTTTCAGCATGTTATTAGTATTCCATGTTCCTATGTGGTATTCTCTAGAGACACCTCTCTTCAACTGTCAAATCTACTTCCAGCAGATTTTCATAGAATAAATATTTTAATTGCATGGCTCCGAAAAGAATGAACCATCAGCAGTGGTCATTCAGGAAGATGAAGCAGCTATTGAAGCTGCATTCTCCAATGGCAGAGTTGTCCAGAAGAAGCATGTTACCAGTAGATCCATGCAGCAGATTTGGCAGGCAATACCTCTTGATTATATATAAATTAATTATAAAAATAGATCACAGCAACTACTGAAACAAATTCCTTGAATACTTCGGTTTTGATAACTAACTAATAGAAAAAGGGTAGCATATTCAAAAGGGCTAAAATCCCATTTTCATAAGTGACTTGAGTTCCTAAGTGCCTAAGTCACATTTGAAAATGAGACTTAGCTGCTTTTGAAAATGCTACCCATACTGGCTATTCATCACTATTGGGGGCTTTGGTGTTTTTACTCAATTTAGGCCCTGACCTTGTAGTTTGAGCTGCAAATGTGGGTGAAATTCCCTGGTCTGTGTTATGCAGAAGGTCAGACTAGATGACTACAGTGGTTCCTTTAGGTCTTAATCTAGGAATTATACTTTTAGCAAAAAAGAGTCAATTTGCTGCTAAGTATTTTCCAAGGGGGACTCCCAAGGGCCTATCCAAACTAGGATTTATTTATTTAATTTATTTATTTTAAAAAAAAGAGTGCACCCATGAAACTACGCTGATGTTGTTAGACAGGCACAAATCTCAATATAGGCACCATTCATCAGTTTAAAGTAGGGCTCAAAATAATGTGATTCAGTATGGCAGTTTCCCAGTGCAAGTAGCTCTGGTGTCAACTCCACTTTCCACAATAGCAGAGTGCACCTCTAATAGGGATTTTCACAAGTATTATGTGTCTTCAGTCTTTCAGAAGAATACAGCAATAGTGAGTGTACTGAGGGGGGAGGGAGGGAAGGGAGAGAGGAAGAGAGAGAGACACAGACCTCTAAAACATACATTCTTCCCAATGTTTGACTGTATTAATATACTGAATAAGAGAGACAAATGTTTTAATATAGCAGAGTTTGATAAAAGGAGCATTCTGGCAAGTTGACACTTTAAAATGCTTCAAGTATCGGCCACATTTAATGCAACAAAACCAGGTAACTGTTCATGTATATTTACCAGAGACAGCAGATACAGTAGAAAATACTTACCATATTATTGGCCCAAGCAATTAAGTGTCCTCTCCATTTTACATTTCTTATGTTTCCTTCTCCTTCATGTAAGACAGAAGGCTTCCATCTGTTCATCCAAGTCTTCTCATATAACAGCAACTGTGGAGGAGTGTAACAAAAACAGTTTCGTAAAGTAGTGCTATATATAAAACAAAACTTTTTTGATTAGTAAGTATTGGTAATCTTTGTGTTTGAACTGGAAGGGGAAAAAAGTGTCATCCAACCAAACAAAAAGAGAAGCAATAAGGTCAAATATTTTAACTAGTTTCTAATGTCAAAGCAATACATTTATTATTTCAGAATTAAATCTACTTTAATAATAATCAGCTCTTATATGGCACTTAAGAAATGGAGGGTATAATTTACACCCATTATAAAGGTGGGGAAAACAAGGCACATAGGGATGTGAAGTGATTTGCTCAAGTGGCTGCAGGTAAGCGACAAAACTGATAATAGAATCCAGATCTTCTGACTCCAATCTATCAATTTAACCATCATACCACTACTCCTTTCATGTAACAGGGGATTAGACATACACAGCACATATGGCATAACTAGCACCAATCAAGCAAGGTTATGTAGGCTCCAATCCCATGATCTGCTCCCTTACTGCCATGCAGAACCACCTTTATTTCAGCAGGGACTTTATATAGGTATACAGGTCCACCCAGGCAGATTAGATTGCAAACTCTTTGGGACAGGAACCCTGCCTTCTGCCTATAAGAAAGGTTCCTATTAAATTTAAAAACCACATATAATAATTTTAAATAATTTCTGAAACTGGTAAGTACTTCACAGCAGAAAAGAAATAATTCTCAATGAAATGAGGATTGTTTCCAGGACAAACCAAGTGTCTATACATTCCAGTATACTCCAATACATTATTTAATATGGTATTAACATTTCTGGGGTGCTGTTAGTTTATTAGCAACACATGAAAAAGCCAAAGTCCCTGCCCTGGAGAGCTTAGAGTTTAAGGCCCCAATCCTGCCAACAATGAGAACATTTTTTCCCTTCTAAATGATGCATAAATGATTTTGATGATCAGAGATGATTGTTTTCAAAACACACTTTCATTACTAACAAGGCTTCAGGTACTAGTTATACAGATTGCATGTCTTTTGTATGACCACAAGATGGCACCAAAAGACAGATATTCCCCCAAAAAGTTTAATTGGCAGCAGAAAATGGAAGTTTTTTCAGCTAGTTGTATATGTCAAATGCACTGCAGAGAGGGCACTTTCTAATTTGACATACACTTGCAATTTCTCCCCCATCAAAGAGATGATTTCATTAACAGAGCCCACATAACAGTGACACCTGTCAATGTCTATTGATAATTGTTTCTTTGTTCATATAATCTACGAGCAAGTCACAAACAAAAGAACTTTAAGTGGCATGAATCATTTGGCTTGGTTGCTTTAATATAAAGTTAAGCTGAACTGAAAAATAATGATAAAAACTTTAATACAGGGAACTCAGAAACTGTTCCTATTGGTGGTTACATAGAGCTGGAAATGATTTTTGTTAATTTACATAATATTAAAGAAAGGTTTGATGGAAAAAAATTAAGTTATTCTTCAAGCATTTGTTTTAATTATTTTAAGTTAAAGTAAATATCACATACTGGAAGTACTTAACTAGACAAAAGTGTTAACTTTATTATTCACACCAGTATTAAAAAGTGGCTACATTATACAGGCATGTCGCGTCTTAGGCGTATTTAACATACGCGATTTCAGCTTTACGCGGTCCGCAGAAACAAAAAAAGAAAGGAGGAAAAAAAATTTTAACTTCCTGCAAGGGGCGCAATTTTGCCTCCCATTGAAGTGAATGGGTTCTGGCTATACACGGTTTCCGCTTTATGCGGTAACCGCGGAACGGAACCCTCGCGCAAGATGTGACATGCCTGTAGTGAACAATAATCACTGCAAATTGAACCCCTCTCTCTTTGTGAACAGATTGTGATAATTGAAAATATATTTGTTATTCATAAGAATTCACTGAGTTCCCTTGGAAGAACACTTTTAAACTTCCTCTCTATTATATGTGGTTTTGTTAAGGCTCCACAGTGAGTGACAAACTTTTAAAATTAGAGAATAATGGACAATTAACAGTAAACCTGTGTATTTCTGGTACAAGTTTTCAAGTGTTCATTCATTCAGGATAAATTCCTGGCACTTTCAGAATGTATGATCTTTACAAATATAAGCTGCTGAATATGAACAAACTGAATAAAATATATTTATAAAAATATGCACAAATCAGGGTTTAAGAACGCTTTTACCCCATTGATTGGTCCTGTATGTCACCTATTGTTGGCCAAACACATTGTGAAAAATAGATGAGGTATGTAACAAGGAACTAAATTAAAACAGCAAAGAGCTTATGGTCACTGGGGAGAAGGATAGTTCAGTGGTTTGAGCATTAGCCTGCTAAACCCAGGGCTCTGAGCTCAATCCTTGAGAGGGCCATTTAGGGCAAAAATCTGTTGGATGATTTAGTTGGGGACTGGTCCTGCTTTGAGCAGAGGGTTGGACTAGATGAGGTCCCTTCCACCACTGATATTCTATGATTATAACAAAATGATTCCCACAGGTTCTGAGAACCCCTTGACTCCATGGAAACTGTGGGTGTCCAGCACCTCTGAAAATTAGGCCTTAAACTTTACAGGCGAGTCACATCTTACATGGGGGTTATATTCCGCAGTCAGCGCGTAAAGTTTAATGGTGGATGGAATCGTCCACCCTACAGAAACAGTTTTTAAATTGTTATTTTTCTCCTTTTTTTTTTGCCGACTGCATAAAGCTGAAATTGTGCATGTTAAATGTACATTAGATGTGACTCGCCTGTGTATGCTTGAGAAATTAAAGACTTCCAAAATAAATGTGAAAAATTTTGCTTATACTAGTTCATTCAAATGGTACTAAACTTTCCTCAATAATATAAATTTAGTAGAAAAAGTATTAAAGATAGAGCTGAAGTTTAACTAAATGCTATTTGAATGTCAACTGTTATATTGAATAGGAAATATTACATTTAGACCTACAATACACATCAATTTAGAATTATTATATTATGGTAGGCAATGTCGTTTATGGATTTTTAATACCTATTTAAACCCACCTGCCTATAGTGAAGAATATTTTTTATGGGGAGGGGGGAAGAGGGAGAAGGAGGAAGGAACATCTACATATTGCACCATGGAAAGCCTGTTTTGAAATCTCACCCCACCACAAGGGTCAACCCCTGCCCTGAATAATTTATATGCCTAAGCCCCAGACACTTACGCATGTGCCTACCTTTGCACACATAAATAGTTCCCCCATGAAATGCAAAACAAGTGTTTGCGGGATCAGAGGCTACATAGAAAAAAGCCGGGAGAAAAGAAGAATTGCTATCCCCATTTTACAGATGAAGAAACAGAGACCCCGCTCAGGAAAACATCCCCATACAAGCCAGCACTTACACATGTGCCTAGAGTTAGGCACACGAGTACGGTGTTTTCCTGAAGTGGGGCCACAGATTAAGTGACTTGTTCCATGTCACATAGGGAGTCTGTGGCAGAGGAGGAAGGTGAACCCAGTCTCCTAAATCTCAAACCAGTATTCTAATCACAAGGTCATCCTTCCATTTCCAAAAGTGCAACAGGAACTAATACTAGTGGCTTCAAAAGGACAATATTCTTCTCTCAAAAATGTTATACTAATTTAACTGCAATAAAACTATACACCCTATTTTAGTGACATTTAATAAAATCTATATCTCTTTTTCTCATAGTACAGCCACCTTGAGACTCATTGAACATGAATGTTCTACAAAGCATTTTAGGAGTTTGTAATCCATTGAGCATATTTCTCTTAAAAACAGTTGGTTAATGTATTTAGTTCATCTTCCACACTGCTACAATATTGAATTGCCATTATCACAAAACCAAAAACAATTTAAACTCAGTGGGAGCTATGTATGTAGACAGGGAAAAAAAAAAAATGTTTCCAAGACCAGGTTTCCCCTGCCCTCTCTCTTTTTGGTTAGAGAAGGTATTTTAGGGCTTTACTTCCCATAAATCCACCTTCTGGCAGTTAGCACTGTCAGTATTTATTTTTCAGCAACAAAATCACTTCCTTGCATTCTCTACAAGATCCTTCATTCCTTTCTCTGTTTTGTACAGATAGTTCTTTCTAGTTCTTTGTTACAGTATAAATAGTGTTTAAGATGCATATCCCAACATCCCCTCCTTGTATAATGCATCACATTATAATATGGCTGCAATAAAAGAAACAAGCTAAACCTTGTCTGACATTATCACACTAGATACTTGATTTGACCCCACTTTACTCACTATTACAGAGAATGGGTGGGCAAAGTTTTGCCACATTGGAGTCTTCTTGGTTTCTCACCACTTTAACTGTGTTATGGTGTTTTAATGAAAGACTCCTTGGCATTTTTCTAAATGTTGAATATGCATCCACATGCCTATATTCAACCACTGCACTGCTAACTATGGCAACAGTAGGAGAAGGCTGCTGAAAAGTATTCATTGGTAGCCTGTTCAATGGGATCGAGCAGATGACTTGTTGATGTTAAAACTGAGTCAATGTAATTCAACAGGATTACTGAACACCACTTTGTGTATTTTGCACATATTAATATATCAGTCTTCTTGGAGAGAGCTCAGAACTCTTCTGTGGAGTGCAGCCACTAAAGAGAACAGACTAGTGTTTTGACCTAATGGAGCCTGTCATGCAATTAGCACTAATCCAAATTACTTGTAATCCCAGTCTTTAAACCATGTATAGGAATCCTCAATCATCTGAATAAAGATACAATAGACTACAGAAACAGCAGTGTCTATGGGATTAAATTTAAACTGATTTCTTTCAGCTACCAAATACTATTTTCACAACAATGAAATGAAAAACGCTCTTTTCCTACAAAAAACAAAAAAGTTTCAAAGGGAACAAATTGTTCTTTACAACTAATTTATACATGCAAAATATGGGATATTACCTGTACCTATAGTACATAAAAATACCATGTTCTATGTACATAGTTATTTCTTCTTGAAGATATTGAAGAGTTTTACAAACATTGGCACATTATATTTGACACTAGTGGAGTGGACGCTGGGAAGCAGCATACCCATTTTTCTGCCCCAGTACCAAATAAGAGAGGTTAAGTGACAAACCCAAGGTATAGATACACATTACTAACCCAACCTAATACTGTACATTAAGATTTATAATTAGCAAGGAACCCAGAATTAGTGAATGTTATATATTGTGACAAAGCTCCAAGTCTGTACTTGTGGGTCCTGCGCTTCCTGGCAGATTTAGGGGTCTCAGAAACTCATCTAGGCCCCAGAGTGACCTCCCTTTCTCAGTATAATTGGCAAGAGTCACCACCTAGTGAGTTACCTTCATCACAGGCCAGTATGGAAGATGGAAAAAAGGGGGGAGCCCGGGCCCGCCCTCTACTCCGGACTCCAGCCCAGGGACCCCAATAGTATCAGCTAAGATGGCTGACCTTTTATCCACAAAACACAATACAATTCCCTGGGCTACTTCCCCACAGCAGTCCCTGCTTCTTCAAACTCCACTTCA
The DNA here is from genome assembly GCA_007922305.1 of Dermatemys mawii. Lineage (NCBI taxonomy): Eukaryota > Metazoa > Chordata > Testudines > Dermatemydidae > Dermatemys > Dermatemys mawii. The sequence continues at coordinate 21,128,705 of ML677371.1, read as the reverse complement.
CCCCTACCTCAGGGCCTCCTTCCTTCTGTATGATATGTTGTCCTACACTCAGTCTCAACAACAGCACAACTTCCTTCCACAGCTCCTGACACCCACACCCACCTGACTAACTGGGAGGTTTTTATCTGGTTTCAGCCAGTCCTTGATTGGCTTCAGGTGTCCCAATTAGGCTAGCTATTTCTACTCCTTTCTAGAAGGTTCTTAATTGGCCCCAGGTGTCTTGATTGGCCTGGAGTAGCCTTTGTTTGGCTATCCAGGGAACAAGGACCTGCACATCCTGAGACTAATATACCTGCCTTCCAGCACTCTCCTATATCCTTCTGGTCTGACTCCGTCACAATATGCATAGTGCAAATAAACATTCCTGTTATACATGGCAATGAGCTGGGTGGATTCAAAGAAGGCAGCAGAAGCTGTGGCCAATAAACAGAGGGCCGTTTTCCCCAAACAAACTACAACTAACAACAACATAACTGAATAAATTTCACAGCTTCAAACCCAGGAGGATTCACGGAGACTGTTTCTACTGGATTAAATCTTAATTGCTTTAACTGATGGATTCTACTGATCACTGGCACACAAACTGCCAACAGCGGGATTCAACCTGAAAATCCAAACTTCCCATACTAAGAAGTTAATTATCTTGTATAAATGTATGTGTATCTTTCTACACTTTACATATTTTGATACTTCAGGCTTAGAATCTCAGGTACAGCTGTTAAATATTTTTATACACACATATATTGTATACTTAGACACACAAATATATGGATTGTAAATAGGATTTACTTCCATATACTGTACAAGTGAATTCTAATTCTCTCTCTCTCTCTGCCTGAAGATGCATATTGTGTTGACTAGGGGGAAAAAACTCATCAACTTATATATATTATAATACCTGTTTACTAAGAGAAGATGACATCACTACTATTACAGCACTCATCTATTGAATATCACTACATATATCAAGTATGTTCAAAACGTCCTACATCCTTGTGAGCAAGTCATAGCTAGAAATAACTTTGGCTTGGTGAATGCTTCAGCCTGTACCCTGTTTAAGGTAAAATTACCCAGTGCCTGGACACAGATTGCCATAGTATGTGCTCTTACTTCACTTAAGCTGGACTTCTCAGTATTTACTGACTGACATTTTACAGCTTACAAAGCAATCTGCCTTTCTTGTCTGGTACTCTTCTTCTACACAACGCAATGCCAAACAGCTGACTATCTGCTTTCTAAAAATGGACTATGCGGCAAACAGCATCCTGACAATTTAATAATTTGTCAAAGTAGCCCAACCAGCTATTATGAAGTACATATTGCAGGGTTAAGAGGTAAAGGTCATCCTGGTCACTCAAACAGCAAAGTTAAACTGTATCTGCTGACATGATAGATAAATAAATAAATAGGACAATTAAAAATAAAAAGATTGAGACATTCTGTGGCAGACCTGACTTTAAAATACAAATATCACTGCTATGCTCGTAAAACCATCTGCAGCTTTATGAGAAGAATGCTATTTCTCTTCCCATTTGCAAACTGTTCAAGATCTCTATTTTATTTCTCTATTAAAGATTGACATAAAGTGGAAGTGAAACAGAATTTAGAATAACTTGTTTGTAATGTGTCAAGCAGTGGAGCCTATAGATGCTGCCCTGGAATTCTAGTACTGAAAAATTAGTTTAGAGGTTTAAACTAAGTTTGCCAAAATGCCAAAGACTTTTCGCTATTGTTATGGCATGCAAGATAAAGGGTCTAGTGTTCAAACCTGGGCACCTAAATAAGATGCTCTTTAAAAAAATATGCTTAGAAAATGTATTGGGGACGTCCACGTCTGAAAGTTATTCCTTGTGCCTCCAGTCTCTCTAACAGAAATCTAGGCCTTATTTTTTAAAAACTGACTCGCAATTTTGAGTGCTCAACTTAAGACATCTTAGGAGGGACATGATTTCCAGAAAAAAAAAAAACTCAGCACCCTTCGCCTAACATTACACTCCTTTAACAGCTGTTTCCTGTTGGGCACCCAAAAATTGTGGCACTCAAATCACTAGTCACTCTGAAAAATGTAAGCCCTAGAATTAAGGGCCTGATGCCATGAAGTGATGGACACCCTTATCTCTTACTGATTTCAAAAGGCTTGAACACGAACTGGAATGGCCAAGTGTTCACATCATCTAGTAAGATAGGCCCACAAAATCTTAATTAACAAACATACACTGGATCAGTGTAGGTAACAGTGGAAGGAATCAGTAACTAATCAATATCCTGAAACGTGCCTTCACTAATCACTTTTTGATATTGGTCAAAGAACAAAGTGTAAAGTCTCATCAATGACTTTACCCAGAGAAAAAGTTCAGAAGAGCAGAGCAATTTAAATTATCTTTGAACAAGAAATAAACAAACACCCAATAACTTGATTTTGGAACCTGCATATCTTTCAATCTTTCTTCTCAGTTCATTTTGCCTCTAACACTCTGAATACAGGGGATACTTGTGTTGTTCACTCAACCAATAGTTTAGTAAATGCCAGCATTCTAATGGTTAAGTGAATAACACCTTTATTTCAGCTTTACCACCCTCATTAGCTAGCTTTTACCCCGTTATTTTTAAAGATTGAACCTTTCCCCCCCCCCAGGCAGAAGCTTACTGCCTCCAATAGCACAGTATTTGTCTTTTCCCCTTGCCTTGAAGCTCTACTGCCTACTCTGACCAGGGATGCCCTGTTACTTACAATATCTCTTTATTTCAGGGTTATCATCATCTGCCAAGTGCTCCATTCAAAATGGTACTGTACTTAATTGCAGAATTAAGAGAGGACAATGTATTTTGTACCATTTCCCATCGCCTCTAGTTGAGCTCATATCAGCACTTTCATAATACACCTATACTTTTCAGGAGAAGAAAAAACATTCATTTCTAAAAAAGCTGTTCCTGGCCAACAATATGGGGCAATTATTTTATCCACATTCAGATGAACAGGTTTAACAGTGTAGGGTATATATATTACAATTTGTGTAAGTAAAAAAGATTGGCTCTGCGTTTTAATTTAACTACAGCACAATATTTTTTTCTTTTAAAAAATCTGACGTGTATACAGAATATATTAAGTTGAGTAGCTTTGTAGAGCTTGTACAATATAAATATTTTTTTTCAATGTCTAATCACTTCAATGGCTCCTAAAGAAGCCATTGTTGTTTATGGAGTATAATGGTGTTTTTACAATATGCTTACCCACAGCATCACACAACGAATCCTAAAGGTTCTAAAGATCCACTCAGTGTTTATCAAGATTTTATAATTATATACCCAGCACATTACTTAGGCTACGGCTACACCTGCAGATGTAGAGTGCCCTGAGTTAAGCCAGCCCTCAGAGACAATAGCAGGGAAAGCGCGACTGTGTGTTCACACTGCTAGCTGCAAGTGCAGTGGTGTGGCCACATTAGCAGCTCTTGCAATGCCACAAAGAGCAGTGCATCGTGGTAGCTATCCCAGTGTGCAAGTGGCTGCAGCATGCTTTTCAAAACGGGGAGGAGGGTTGAGAGTGACAAGGAGTGTGTTGTGTGTAGGTGGAGGGAGAGACCATGTGTTTTGGGGGGAAGTGTGTCAGCACACTGTCTTGTAAGTTCAAACAGCAGCAGTGGGAAGACAGAAACCCCAACAGCCCCCACCCCCTCGCCTCTCTCTGTCTCTCTCTCTCTCTCTCTCACACACACACACACACGCTTGCCTCCGCAGCAGCAGCATTCCACAGTAATGGTTTGCTTTGTATCCTGGAGCAGAGAAGCATGCCAGCTGTCAGAAACGGAGCTTTGAAAGGGGATATCTGCATGCCTGCAGCCAAATTCAAAACAAAGACCAGAGAGGCCACTTGAAGTCAAGGGATTATGGGACATTTCCGGAGGGCAATCACAGTGCAGTAATGCAACATGTTGTCCACACTGATACCCCAGCCCTCCAGAACTGGGCGCAGCAATCTTATGCTTCTTGTGGAGATGGATTACCAAGAACACTCCAATTGCAGAGTCCAGGCACTCAAAGAGCCTTACCAGTGTGGACACTCAGGAGTTAGAGTGCATTAAATTAGTCCTGGGTGCCTTAACTTGCAAGTACAGCCAAGCCCTTAGATGTTTTTTCATGTCTATAATTTGCCCACAATATTCACATAGTGGATTATAATAGCTCCTTGTGCACATTATCATATATTATATGCCATAGCCTTTATGAAAGAGTGATTTGTATCAAAGCAAATAGCATTGAAGAGGAGGTAATTATTACACATAGGCCCTGATTTAGGGTATTAAGTGCAACACTAAAGCAGATGCTAAACTTCAATATTAAAATTAACAAAAGGGGATGGAATTAAACGCATGACTAAGTGTTTTCTAGAATGGGGCCACAAACTCTACTAAAATAGTGGACAGATCAAGGCAAGCAAAAAATTCAAGGGAAAAAAACAAAATGATTACGTATTTCTTCAATAACTGCTGTTCTTCAAGATATGCTGCATATGTCCATTCTACTTCAGGTGTATGTATGCCAGAGGACCAAAGCCAGAGGTCTTTTTCTCATAGCAGTATGCATCATGGTGGTATGCTGAGAGACTGAGTCAAGTCTGAAATCTTGTATACCAACAGCTAGGTGACAAGGATTGGCACCAAGCTGCCTTCATTTGAATGTGTTAGTTAAATGTCCCTCCACTTCTTAGTCCTACTCTTAAGGGGCCCCCCCCCCCCCCCCCCCGAGGGGGCGCGGACGCCTCACATGTCCTTCTCCAGACACTTAAAGCAGCAGCAGTGAGGCATAGATTTGTTACACTCAGAACAGAGCTTAAAACCCCAGGTCTTAGAAATGCCCCAGTTCAAGCCTAAAGCTTAAACAAAATGAAACAAAAAATGTTCTTAAAATGAGTACCACTAACTATAACTAATTACAGCAACAACATTAATAAAATCTAGAAGCATTTTATCTAAAGACAAAACAGGGAAGACTACAACAAGGATACATGCTCCAACTACCAGCTGCAGGTGTTCAGGGCAATTCAACTGTTTTTGCCCTCGGTAGCCGCACGACCATGTACAGGGCACACTCTGCCCCACTAGTACAAGTATGGGGAAAATATCTGGCTTCGGCACGCTGGCATGCAGATACTTTAAACAGAAGGGACATGCGCAAGCATTCAAATGGTAAACATCCTTCACTCTTTCTGAAATGACTATATGCATAAATCAGGCTTGGCAGAATTCAGATTTTATGGTTTTATAATATTAGGCATTTTTGGTTTATCATCAATTTAAATTTTCACAGTTGTGCAATATTATGGGTTTTAAGCACTTTTTTTCCTATTTTCATCTATTTAAATTTTCCAAGTTGAGGAAAATGATGAGAGCTCAGTCAATGGGTAGGAATCAGACAATTATTTAATGACAGCAGATGCGGAGATTCAAAAAGTTAAAACTTTATAACCATTAAAACACAAAATTGTCCAAACATGTTAATATACACAAAATACATGGCCTGAAATCAAAAGCTAACAGGTAATCAAGCATTATTTTTCTTACTTCGCCTACCTGTAAACGTCAATTCTCTGTGGAAATATTTTCATTTTATGTGTGTATGATGAAAACAACATTTATTAAAAACATTTACTGATACAAATCTATCCTTTCAGGACTATGTATAATGTAACTAGAAGAGAATGAAAAAAGTGGAAATACTCCATGTAAAGTCTTTCTTCAGTAGCAGGATCTATGCTCAAATGATCAGTAGTGAAAGATGTCAGTATATAAACTGTTATTAGGTACCAGAGTTAAAATCCCGCAGGGATGGATGGGGGCAGTTCATGATTTTCAGAGCTATTATTTCTATACGCTGCTGAAACAGGTAGCACCGCAGTTGGTCATATTAAAATTGTTTTCTTCACATCTGAAAAGCTAGATTGGGGTGGGGAGTAAACAAAAGGTTCTGTTGAAACTAATGGGACTACCCTAATAGTGTTGCCATCTCTGCTCTAACCCAAACATGCAACAGATTGTGTAGGGGCCTGTCTGTTTAGAGCTCATTACAGATCTGGGCATGATTTTTCAAAGACTATGTGCACAATGTGACTGCATTTTTTTGTATTGGGCCACAATCTTAAGTTTAATTACAGGGTTTTTAAAAAATAAATAAATATTCTAATAGAATAAAATTACAAATTTCTAAGGCTTTTTTATTATAATGTTAAATATCATTTGCTAAGATGTGAGTTAAAGTTTTCCTGAAGAGGAAAGTTTTTTCACAGCAAAAAATGAATAGGAAGAGGGGGGGAAATGGGCATGCATTAGGAATCAGTATACCAGCTCTCAGAGGGCAGAATATAAAACAGTCTGTCAAGTAATCGAAGATAATCAAAGAGATGTGTTAAATCCCTGATGTCTTTTTCCGTTCAGTATCAGGTGAATCCAAGTTATTTTACCATTCGACAGAGCTTCCTCATTCTATGAATTCCCATGTTCTCTCTCCACATCACCATTACCACTGCTCAAAGCCTTGACAACTTCGTTGCCGGGATAGACATCCATTGATGTGCATTATGTAAAAGTGGTGATTCCTAAATAGTGGATTGTGACCCATCAAGCAACCTATGGCATGCGTGCCAAAGGCGGCACGTGAACTGATTTTCAGTGGCACTCACACTGCCTGGGTCCTGACCACCAGTCTGGGGAGCTATGCATTTTAATTTAATTTTAAATAAAGTTTCTTAAAAAACATTTTAAAAACCTTATTTACTTTATATGCAACAGTTTAGTTATATATTATAGACTTATAGAAACATTAAAATGTATTACTGGCATGCAAAACCTCAAATTAGAGTGAATAAATGAACACTCGGCACACCACTTCTGAAAGGTTGCCAACCCCTGTTGTGGGCCAAATGTGGAGAGTAGGCCAGGGGAAGAGAGGGTTGGAAACCAAACCGCCTCACACACTCACCACTCTGGACTGGGCCCAGCTTCCCGTTCTAGGCGCCATGATGGGTCACACAGGGTTGCAGAGCCATTCACTTGAATTTGGCCTGAAGGACCAAGGACCTGCTATGACCCCATGTGCTAAGTTGCAATGGCCTGAGTGTGGAGCCTGATCCAGCCCTGTGGAACTGGAGCTGCCGTTTACACACTAAGTGGAGAGGGGACTCATTCTCCAAGCCCTCCACACACACTCGCTTCCGCTCTGCATCAAGCTGGGGTTAGGGTTGCAGTGCTAGGGTAGAGTGTGCTGTTTGGAAACCACTATTCTAAAGTGCAGTGCCAGCTCTGGACAGTCAGCCAAAGCTGGCTTAACCATTCACATCATAGCTATTTTATTTTAAATAATGAGTAATAGTAGTAGTAATAAATTGTACTGCAGATGGAAAACAGGTTATTAGCGGCACTAGAATTGCTGTGTCATCTGGCAAGGCAGATACAGTTCATTCAGTTTGATGAATCTAAAACTGTAAATGTTCATTTTTTAATTCAAAAGAAAGGATCACAATAAATGGCTACATGAATATAATTAATATCACCACATGTTGCTCTGTTTTAATCCCCCCTCCCCCTTTTACCCTAAAATGTACACTGAATGATATAGGGTCAATTCTGGAATTTATGGACAATGATACTGGGAGTCAAAATTACATTAATTGGTAAATGAGGAATAAAAGATGTCAGTATTAACTTTAAAAAGACCAAATTGACTGGAACCAATGGGTACAAAAGGAGACAAAAAAGTCAATCCTGGACACACAAGGAAGTTTACCACTAAGGGGTCTAGGTTCTCTCACACGAGTGATTACATACTCCATTAAAGCACAAAAAACAAAACCCAAGACTGACTTAATGGACAAATGTACTATGACCCAGTTTGGCATACACTGTTTTTATTCATACAGGAAAGGGACAGAGCCAGAAAAATAATATACACACCAGAGAAGATAATACTCTGAGCCAAATTCTGTTTTCAGGTCAAAGGGTTGGAGGTATGAAGAGAAATTGGCCCATGAAGTCCAATTATTTTCATCAACATTTTGACCAAACATAAAACTATTTTTATTATTTGTCTTAGTCCTGGCTTTTAAATAATTAAATTCCTTCACATTTAAAAAAGTGCAAATTTTTACCTCCAAGACTTAACCTCATGTATTTTTTTTGTTTTGTTTTTCTGAAAGAATGGATAGAGAAAAGCAATCTTTTCTAGATTTTCAAATAGATACATTTAGTAAGTGTTTTTTATATATATTTATTTTAACAGACGAATCCATAAATATAAGAGAACAGGAAGAGAAGATGTCAAATCATTTATAATATTGAGATAGCTTACCTTTTTTCCTCCCGTTACAAACTGTTTGCAGTTGGATCTTACAAAGTGAGGGTGGACAGCGACAATCTGTGTTTAAAGGGAGAGAAAAAGAATAATTGCTGAAGTATTTGTTTATTTGTTAAACTGAGACATTGATGCTGTATAAACTTTCACACTATGTAACCTTTGCCCATTATGGATTGTTACAGTTGTACCTCTTTTACTATGTAGAGAGATGAAAAATGGATCTTTTGCATTAAGATGGCATGGAGGCTCCCAAGTGACCAAAACTCAGTATTTTTGGAAAAATGTTATGACAGTCCTCTTCCATAAAACAGAATCTTATACCAAACAAACTGTCCTCTTTCCCGCCAAGAAAAGGCCAGCTGGCTCTTTCTGCAACTCTACTATTGCTGTTCTATGATGACAGCCAATTTGTCTATGATAAGAGGAGCATAACTTATATTTTCCCTTACTACAGAGGGCATCATCATTCAGGCACCATCACCCACCACTTGATACCAGGATAGATTTTAGATTCTAATTCGCTCCAAAATATTGACCTAGCCCTTATTAGAACCATCAAAATTTACAACCGCAACTCTACAAGAGGAATAGGTTAAGACAGGAAACAACTGAAACCTGACAGTTTCCTCCTCACGCTTTGCTTTCTGTATTTTAAAAAAAGTCAATAACTCTAGACTGTACAAAATCTAGACCAGCTTTTCCCCAACCTAACCAGGTCAAAAGCTCTTGGACTGAGATAGATGCCTATTTTCTAGAGATGTAAACAACATTAAGGCATAGAACTAGTATTTTTTAGCAACAGAATCAGTGTGACCCTTATTTTATTAACATGTACATTATTGTTGCTTTTAAGGATTAAAGAAGTACTTGCTTTAATAGGACAGTCAAATGTTTCATGGAATTCTTCTGCTGAATACAATCCAAACACCTGCACCTAAAGAGACAGTTAAAATCAAATCACATAATGACGACTCTGACAAACACTAGGAGATGAATGAAAATGCTAATACTAACATGCTTATTAAAACAATGAAGTACACTTACAATTCAGAATTATCTAAAACTTCTTTGGATTCCATTAAAATATCTTATGAAACTAAACTGTACCAGAGTGCTTTGCTGCAATTAAGTTTTACAAGCACAACAAGAAATAAGAGTTCTTTTTGCTTTAAGCTGATCACTTCTGTTAAAACAGATACTTATCTAATAGATATGAAAAGCATTCACAAATTCTTAATAAAAAACTCAATGGAACATATATTAAAAGCTTTTCTTTTCTGAAAAGCTAAGTGCTTTTTTTTAATATACGGTTAATACAGTTCAGCTTCAGAGATGCTTCTTAGAATCCTTCAAGACTTCAAAAATCTCCTCTGGACTATAAAGCAAAACTAGCATGAAACCTAAGACCTAGTGTGCACTATTGAGTTAGGTTGACATAAGGTAAAGTGTGTCAACCTAACTCTGTAAGAGTCTACATTACAATGTTGCTCTCACCGATGTAAGCAGCTCACCACACCGACCTAAAAACTCCATCTATGCAAGAGGTATAGTGCTTAGGTAGACGTAGTTAGGTCAGCACAGTGCCCATGTAGATACTGCATTACCTACATTGACTGTTGTGGCCTTTAACAGCCCAAGCTGTCAGCCCTGCCACCCGGGGAAGTCCAGCTCCAGCAGTCATCCTGGGGTGACAGGGCTGACCGCTCCAGTGGTCATTCCAGGGTGGCAGGGCTCCAGCAGACAACTTGGGCTGTCAGCCCCCACAATGCCCCCTTTAAGTTGATGCAAGGGCTTCTGGTGAGGACACACTGCCAGCAGGAGGACATGAACAGCTGATTTAATTACTGTGGTGGTTGTAGTTCGACCAAACTTAATTTACCTTAATTGTGTAGTTTAAACATGCCCTAAACACCATAATTTTCATGGTCTTTCTTAAAAGCATCCACCAGCACTATGCTTTTTCTCCTTACATTTAGGAATTCCTTCTGTGAAGAGTTCCCTCTCCTCTTCTAGTGCGTTGAAGTAACTGTTGACAAATGCTATTTAGTAGTCACCACTGCAGTTGCAACTATACACACAATAAATGTTCTCCTTCAAACAGAGCCAAGCACACTAAATACAACTGCAGCACACAAAACTACATTCATGACAGTAAAGATGTTTAATAGGGTTTAAGAACAGAAAAATGTTTTCTTCTCTTTAAAGAACAGATGGGAATAATTAAAACCATGAATGCAACAAAAATGATTTTTGATATGAAGAAAGAACAAAACAGCAAGATAGAAGATTTATCTAAATAATGGTGTCAACAATCAAATGAATGAAAGGGAAAAATATTTCTGGAGAAATGTGGATAAAGACCACCCAAAATGGAACGAATGGAAAAGGAAAAACATTTCAAAAATGCTCCCCCTCACTAGTAACAGGCTCTGTCCATGCCCCCAATCCATTACTACAGAGCCAAGGCTTCCTCAGCAGAGCAGCTTGGGCTGAAGGCAGAGCTGGGAATGGAGAGGGAATGATGACAGAGCTGGCCTGGGGGTGGAGCAGAGGGCAGAGTGGAGCTGCGGCTAGGGCCAGAGTTGGGATGGGGCAGAACGGGGCTGTGGCTTGGCGCAGAGCAGGACTGGGTGGCACTCCCTCCCGTCCTCCACGGGGGCTGGCCTGGGCTCTGCTGCGCAAACACCCTCCCCGCCCCCCGAACACTCCTCCGTACCCCCTAGGATATGTGCCCCACAGTTTGGGAACCACTGGTAGAGATGAATGGGTGATATTCAAACTGAAATTGACTCTACACCTAAAACCACCTTTGGAGATGGCGGTTATTTGGGTGGGAGGGGAGATAATCTTTGGTCATTTGGCATAGCACCTCAGATTCAGAGTAAACAAAATAATCAGATGGAGGCAGAGAAAGGGAAGGAGACCAAGGAGAAGGGAGGAAAAATAAGAGGTTAAAACATGAGAATCTCTGACAAATCAGCGTGTATATTTCCTTAAAAACAAAAAACTCTCACATCACCATGATTCTTAAATGAATTAAAACTGAATAACCAAAATCATCATCAGCAGTACCTGCTAGAATTATAATAGCTCCAATAAATATGTAGCACTGTGTTGCCCATGCACACAGTGATACATGTTTTCAACATTTATATTCTTTCAGAAATTGGAAGTAAAATGAATCCAGTAAACTAAAGGGAAAATATCCCCACATTACAAAACGTATATTATGTTTACTCAGGGGACACTACAGATCAGTTTATTATTCCTTAATGTCTTCTATTCTACAAAGGGAAAGTGATTCTTTTCAAATTACAAAGCTATATTGGATTTATCCAGTTCTACCTTCTGTCTCCACTCAGTTTATCACATTTTTAGGTAGTCTAAAAGGCAACCCACAATGGGAGGCCACTATGTTTCACAAATCCTCTGTATCTGATTTTATAGACACATTGTATCTCTATATCTGATTTTAGACTCACTTTCTGGGCCTAAGTACCCCAGTACATGGCCCCTTACAATTAAATGGGTAAAAAGGACTGGACTGACAATCCAGTGCTTCCAGATGTTGCTGTTTGGTTGGTTTACATATGGGTTTCAAGTCTGAGGCTCTAGCTCTACAATGCTCACTGATACCAGGTCAGGTGGGCCAGGAAATATTTCTCCTCAGACTTCTATGACTAACTCAGGGACAATGCCCTTCCTCAGTCCCAAAGGCTGGATCAGTGCCAGGCTGAGGGTGGGAGAAGTAAAGAAGGAAAAATGGTGAAGAAAAATAAAGTGTGTAATTTAGAGGAATACAGGAATCATACTCCTCTACTTTGTGCAGACTGCTTCGTGTCTGGGAAAAATAGATTCTTCGCCTTATGCAAATATCTTCACCAGGGATTGCCTGTAAGACTATACCTGTTCATTAATTCATAAAGAACACTTGAGGCACTGTAGCTGGTTCAAAATCTACAGAGATTCTGAGGCTCGTTCAAAATCCATAGAGATTGTTCTTTGCTGCATTCTCTTTTATAGCTGAAGCTGATTCAACAGAATCAATTTTTTTGGTAAATATGTTCATTCATTTTATGATTTGCATACATGTTTTGTACCTACACAATTAGCAATTAGGAGAAGATAGAGCTCTATAAATATTTTCTAGCCACGTCTCCTATAAAGATTGGTGCTATGGGAAACTTGGCTGACTCAGGAAACTAAGACTCAGGAAAACTAAGATGAATTTCCAGTTGTGCTACAGACTTCCTATATGTCCTTGGGCAAGTCACTTTCTCTCTCTGCGCCTCAGTTCCCCATATACAAAATAGAGAAAATGATAATTATTGTTAATTGTTATTGGGATAGTGCATAGGAGCCCCAGCGATGGACCGGGTCCGCTTCCATTATGACAAACATTATACAAGCAAGTAACAAAAAGAAACTCCTTGCCTCGAACAGCATACAATCTAAGACAAGGTGGATACCCCTTTGTCTGTCTTGTCTACTTAGCTATGATCCTGTAAACACTTGCATATGTGCTTAATTTTGCACAATGATAGTAGTCCCATTGAATTCAATGAAACGAATCATGGGGTGTGAAGATAAGCATGTGTCTAAAGCATTTGTAGGATCAGGAACTTAGATAGCAAATCCTTCTGGGGAGGGAGTACTTTCTGCTACATGTATGAACAGCACTAAACTTCGGTTGAGGATTCTAAAAGCGACTGTCATAAAAACAATAATAATAGTTGTAGTCGTATTTTCTATACTGCCTCACTGCTGAGGGACAAGAGTAGTGTTAAGTAAAATGGCAAGAAAGAGGCAAAGCAGGTCGCATAAATTGTCTGTGGTTTGATTTATTTTTTTCCTGCGCACAATGCATTATTCACCCTATTGTTCTTTGGATTCCTTTACAGATCAATAACTCTTTTGGGGACAAGCTCAAAAACTTTTGACTGCTGAAGCTCCCTAACCTTGAAAGTCTCCAGATGGACATCTCACTGGTTAATGTGAGGAGATATAATGTTCCTGGTCTTTCAATAGAAAAGTGTTTAACATAGTATGTGTATTTCAACACTTAACTAAAAACATACCAGAAGCAGAACTGGATTGTGAGACAGAGGCTAATATTGTCTTTTATGTATTGCATAATTGTATCTGCTAATGATCATTTGGAGTCACAGGAACAAAAGTTTGACCTAGATTCCTGGTTAAAACATAATTCATTTTCCAAAGTAATAAACATTTGCTAAATAAAGCCAGCTGTTACATGCACATTAGAAAATAATTGTTTAGCTAATATTCAGACTACAGCATGTGCATTTCTGCAGATTCCTAAAATTTAAATTTATAATTAATTTAGTGAACCACATTTGTATGATTTGAGACTGCATTCGGTTACATTCTTATTTTCAACTCTAATTCACAGCCATATCACGGTCCTTACAAAGGTGTATTTGAACCCCACAATACTAGCACAACATATGACTACCCTGAAACAATTACTGACCCTTCCATTATCTTGCTTAGATTACATTACCCTTGCTGAGTTTCTCACAGGCTGTAAAATTCCACAACCCTTTTTGATAGGCATTAGTATCTCAAATTACTGGGTCAAGATATTAACATTAAGATATCTTTGAGAAACACTAGGCTTGGATATATAAGCTGGCTCCATGCATGAGAAGCAAAATTCATTTTTTTAAAGTAAATAGAAATTAAATGGGTTTGTTTCCTCCTTTTCCTATCATAAGAACCAACATTAGTTTTAATTTACTGATCTTTAATGGATCAGTGGATTAGGATCACCAAACCACGTCAAATTAGATTAGTGAAAACCATGTTCTACTCAATAAGTGAGACAGATACTAAGAACTGATTTTTAATGCACTGTGTCTACTAGCAGTATTATTTTCAAGAAGTTTAAATACACCATGTGCATTAGAATTTTATCACTGCAAACCAACATTAGAAGAGACCACCACTGACTTAAAAAACAAAAAAAAGACATTCTTTTAAGTGGAAAATCAATCACTAAAACCACTAAATGTCACAGCTCAACATTCTAGAGAAGCAATGATAATTGTTAGTTATACACTGTACGAATGATATATGTCCGCAGTCTGGGAAGTAGGTGCCAGTTTTTTAGGACTATACATATATTGATTTTGCATTTATTTAATGTGGTCATTGTAAGACACTTTATTCTTCTGATAAACTATGACGGCTTATCAAAAGATTCTAGAATTCAAAAGCAACGTGTGAAAATGAAAACTAGCAGCCCACAGAAATCATGCCACAAAATCCAATTTTGTGGATTTATAGCAGAAAGGCATTAAACTACTGTCTTGCAGGAGCAGCAGACTAGTCACTGAAGTATAACTGGCACAGCAGTAATGATTAAGGTGACATGTCCTCCTGCAACAGCTGTTAATCAGCTTAATACCAGTTACATTATTGACATTCTTGTAATTACTTTTCCTAAGGCACATTTGTGCAAAATATATTTGCCTTTAATTATGAGTATTCATAGGTGATCCCAATTCCTGAAATGGAAGATCAAATTACTTCTAACACAGGTATTTACTGCACAGATAGGATGTGGATCTAACATTTAGTATACAAACATTTGCCCAGCACCTCTTTAAATATGTAAGTGGTTTAGTTGTACCTTGCCATCTTCTGAGCATATGCCCATATGTTCTCCACTTTCATCCAGGCTGATCTGATTTACCTTCACTGGGCTCTATAAAAAGAACATGTGAACTTCTTCTTAAAGTTGCATTTATGATCAAATACCTTGCATATCCCTTCCCCCCAACCCCGCCCCCAAGAATTTAAGCAATAAAATCTCTAGTGTTTTAGCTACACGAGTTCAAGAAACATAAAAAAGGTCTTTCTGTACCAGCTAAAATACATCTTTGTTTCTAGCCTTGTCCCTAACCCAGAAACCTGACATTTTTCCTAGTTACCTACTGCAGGGACTTGAAGATGTATGTAAAATGCCATACCTGTACAACTCATTTTTGAACCTGTACAACACACTCATTATGAGTCTCTCTTGGCATCGAGCACATTTTTAAGAACATGTTAAAGAATGTTACATCCTAAGTATTTTCAGTTGTTCCAGTTTGGTCCATGGTGATAATAGTAATTCTTTTCTCCCTACAAATCTCCGTTTTGTTACTCTATCTTCAAAAGAAGGTATTTAAGCAAAACAACACAAAACTACATAACTTAAACCTTGTCATTACCAAATAATTTCGGAAGAGGCGCTCATGATTAAATCATTTATGGTGATGTTATCTTCATCATTCACGTATATAGAATATAATGTTATAATATTATAGAACAAAATGGCTATCTGCAGCCCCTGAAATTACACAGCACCACTTTGTATGTACTTTAACAGAAACATCTGCCCTTCCCTTCAGGAGTACGTTACAACATTCGAGTACAAATATTTACCATCATAATACGCTCCAGAGTATTTCAATCCAACAAGCAAGAGCACATCTGATTATACTCAAGTATCTAAAACTTGCTTGTGCACTATGCCAATCACAATCCCACAATCACAATCACTTGCTAAAGTTACAAATAAAACAAATGTCTCGTTTCTTCATTTGTCACTCGAGGATCTCCACCTACCATTTTCAAGATCTCTTGCATGTTTTAAAAGACTTTGCGAAATTGTCATGAAAATTTAAAATAGCCCAAACACAAAATACACTCACTGAA
Organism: Dermatemys mawii; assembly: GCA_007922305.1. NCBI lineage: Eukaryota > Metazoa > Chordata > Testudines > Dermatemydidae > Dermatemys > Dermatemys mawii. Next base: position 21,112,634 of record ML677371.1, on the reverse strand, counting down.
ACACTATAACGCTGAACTTGATGCAAAAAGGAATTATATATTGTATTCATTTGGGAAAAGAAAAAGAAAGAAAAATAACCTACCTCTTAGTAGGGTCTACACTAGATAAGGGAACCATCTGGAATTGCACTACCAGGATAGCAGTAATGTAGTATGTCTAATGCCAGTCATCCTATTTCAGAAATAGTGCTGCTGTGAGTCCACACTTGCTGTTATAATTACACTGTCTTAGATCACAGCTCCTGGCTCAGCAGTCTACAGGAGATATCTTAAGGCCTTCTGGGAGCATTTGGGAAGATTAAAGGAATTATGAGGAAAAGGAATCAAACTCTGGGACATTCAGCTCACTGCCCCATCCCCAATTCTCTATCATTGCTTTGGAAAGCACTTGCACAGAGTATTTCTGGCTAGGTCAGCATTCCTATTGTAGGCTGCTCTAAGTAACAGCCTCAGATTCAATAATTTATCCATCCAGCTATGCATAGGTTGTTGCAAGCCCCTCTGCCTCCTCACTCCTGTGAGCATTGAAGGCACGATGTTTGGTTTCATACATGTTCTGCAAAATACTACAGGGAAGTATGGTAATTGCTGCATTAACCACTAACATGGTCATTCAAGGAGAGTCATCTCCATTGGCAGCTCAGTCTCCCTGAAATTTCATCACTATCCTGCATCTGCTGAATATAGAGTTGAATCAGTATCTCTCCAGATTTATGTAATCTGGGAATGGTTTCATTAAGGTATATGCAATAATTCGTAAAGGGGATAAACACATCATTAATGTCAATGCTGTCAATTTAGATCAGAGTCCCTTACTGCCTCAGTTTTCAAAAACTCCCGCATTACTCTTTGCCTGCCTACCTCATGTACATGTCCACCAGCCATTTTGACCTCTGAAGGCCCACATCACCCATCTTTGAGGGGAACCCATTTCTATTAATGTAGAACTTGTGCTAGGGATGAGAGGAGACTCAGCAGGGACACATGGGTTCCATCAACAGCTCCAGCTAAGTTCAAGAATCCCAACTGTTTCAAATCCCTGAATGATCTCTGGACTATTGGCCACCTTGAACACATCCTCCTGTACCTATACAAGCTTCCACAACATTACTCCCCATGGAATTCCTAAACCCAAACTGGTTCTCAAATCAATGGGCAACTATTCCAGGGAGCCAACTACCACTGGGCAAATCGCCACTCTTCCACAGGGAGCTGTGTTCTCACTCTGGTAAACTGGCATAAGAATGCCGGGGTTACCTCAGCAGACAAAAAAAAGTCTCCTTTATCTTATATTAGGCAGCCACTACCACTCATCGCAGTCTCGATAACAACTTGGTCCAACCAGGCCCTAAGCTGTGCTCCAGCTGGTGAAAGTTATTCTCATATATTGCATGTAGCTGATTGTCCCAGGTGTGGGGAGTGCAGAACCACTGCAGCAGATCCTGTCAACGGCTAGCCTTGGTCTCTGGCATCTTCATAAGCAGTATACGAACATCCTCTCGTCTCTTAACTCAACCTTGAGACTGCTTTTCTAAACCTCTCTTGTTCAGCTAGCAGCAAGAGGAGAGCAGTCATCTTTTTCTCTGTTTAAAGACAAGGCCACTTCAGGCCTCCTCCATGTTCTGTGCTATCCAGAAACATCTCTGGCTTTTTGGAAGTAGGTATTGAAGATTCAGTCCAGTGTGTTATGAAAGGGGCACATTTTCTGTCTTGAACTGGACCTACTGTTGTTATTGTCACAGCTTTCCCACAAAGGACCTTCAACCCCCTTATCTCTTTGATGCTAGAATACCCATCTTGATCATTGCCAGGTACCTGGTCATAGCCTAACTTGGAAGGAATGAATTCAGCTGTCCCAGTATCTCCTCGTCTTCCTACATTGCCAACTGTGCCCTCATGTCAGCTGGCAGCACCTGGCCTTTTCTTGGACATGCCACCAACAAATTGAGGGCCATCTGACTATGTGAAAACTGCACAAGACTGAACCCCACAGTGTGCACAGGTACATATCTTCTCCCTGCAGTAGAGTCCAGAAAAAAAGACCAGATATGTTATATAAGCAGTGACAAGTGCATTGTGGGATGGCAAGGAAACAATTCTCTGCATAGTTTCAGCATCAGCAATTTTCACCCCCATGAGCATGGCCCTGGTAGAATATGGTACTGTGGAGTATCAGACAATAATTAACTTTGCTCAAAGCAAACTGGTAGCTAAAACACTTGAGACATTTGGGTGGATGCAAGGCATGCTTAGAGGGCACCAAATAGATAGCTAGCAAGCCAAATATCTTTAACATCAAGGCCTGGTGTGAGCAGAAGTTTGCAAGTTTACTTTATAGCATTTGGACTCTTCTTTCACTTAGCAATGTTCTCCACATCTTCATATTTTTACACTGTGCTTTGGAGCCATTAACGTTTTAATATGGTTATGGTTAAATATGGTGACAAAGCTCCAAGTTTGTACTTGTGGGTCCTGCGCTTCCTGGCAGATTTAGGGGCCTCAGAAACTCATCTAGGCCCCAGAGTGACCTCCCTTTCTCAGTATAATTGGCAAGAGTCACCGCCTAGTGAGTTACCTTCATCACAGGCAAGTACGGAAGATGGAAAAAGGGGGGAGCCCAGGCCTGCCCTCTACTCCGGGCTCCAGCCCAGGGACCCCAATAGTATCAGCTAAGATGGCTGACCTTTTATCCACAAAACACAATACAATTCCCTGGGCTACTTCCCCACAGCAGTCCCCGCTTCTTCAAACTCCACTTCACCCTTACCTCAGGGCTTCCTTCCTTCTGTATGATATGTTGTCCACCACTCAGTCTCAACAACAGCACAACTTCCTCTCACAGCTCTTGACACCCACAACCCTCCTGACTAACTGGGAGGTTTTTGTCTGGTTTCAGCCAGTCCCTGATTGGCTTCAGGTGTCCCAATCAGGCTAGCTGTTTTACTCCTTTCTAGAAGGTTCTTAATTGGCCCCAGGTGTCTTGACTGGCCTGGAATAGCCTTTGTCTGTCTATCCAGGGAACAGGGACCTGCACATCCTGAGACTAATATACCTGCCTTCCAGCACTCTCTTATATCCTTCTGGTCTGACTCCATCACAATATGTTATTGTGTAAAACTGGCATCTTATTACTCAACTTGCCTGCTTTGTGTGTGTATCTTTTATTACCAGTTTGCTTTCATGACAAAAAAGTTAGTTATTTGCACTACAGAGAGACTACAATTACAGATGATCAAAGTGGATGTAGTCAAAATCAGATATACATGCTGCTCGTCAACCAAGCTAGCAGTTACGTTTCGTTTCAACTGCAAAATCATAACTGGTGACAATGCACAAAACAGGAAGAACGTGGACTGATTTTTTCAAAGCTCAAGTTAAATTTGTGATGCCTGCCATTGGAAAACTCTTACGTGGAATCTCAACAACTGCAACCTGGAGGTCAGTGAGCAGTGATAAACTTGGAACCTCAAAATGCTGTATTCTTTTTAAATTGTCATGTCTGACTACTGAACACACTTAAAACACAGAATTATCCACGAGTTTAAAAAAATTTATATCCTACACAAAAACACAAGGAATTTCGAAGTCCAGAATCAAATAATAGTCAAGGCTGCAATTGCCAGAGCTATGTTCTACTGTCAACCATCCAAAATTTACCTAGTTAGCTAGCACTTCTTGAATTCAGACTAGATAGCAAAAGGCTATCTAAACTGATGCACTTCTAAAAGTAACTCCAACTCATTTTTTAAAATCAGAAGCCTTATAAACTGTATTAATGTGCCAACCAACCAAGGCTCAGTCTGCATTTAGCCATATTCATATTCTGTCAACAATTTGTAGAGATTGTTGGTTTTTCAGCAAACAAGAAATGCATAAAGAAGGTGTACATTTTTCCCCACTTGCTCCTAAGATTCTTCATTAAATTTTATAGTGGAGTAAAAGTCACAAATGTAGAAGACCAGGAAATAAAACAAACACATTATATGCACGTCTTTATTTACTCAGCCATCACCACATAGGTACGGCTGCTGTCCATTATTTGTTTAAGTCTGATTTCAACTGGTGCATGCAAAAGTTTTATTGGTCTGGCATTAATGACGGGTTTTTAAAGTAGAAAGGGAATAAACTCCCTATATAGAATCTGTCACCTTTACTCAACATCAAGGTTCAAGAGGAGGAGCTAGTCATTGGTAGGAAATAGACATTTATTTGCTACCTCCTTAAAATCTGAAAGAGATTAGACTACCCAGTGGGATCTACAGTATTTTTTTTTTTTTTAAGTGAATGGATTTCAAAGGAGAAGAAAATTAAACTAGCAATCTATGAGCTGCTTCTTATTTTTATAAATCCAACAGATGCAAGGTTCAAATCCACAATTATTCAGTGAATAGTAATAGTGATGCTCGGACCCTGTACTGCAAACAATGTTTTGAAGTATGACAGATAATATGTGTTTATAGAATCAGGTTCTTAGGTTGTAAACTCTTTGGTACAGGAATCATGACATATTTATTTGTGAAACACTAAGTGTACTTATGGTACTATAAGTGATGTTAAGCCAAATATTTAAAAACATGGAACAAAAGCAGTGCGCTTTAACTCTGGCAGGAAGGAGGATCCAGTCCAGTTATGAAGGACTCGACTGAAAATGATTAACTTCAGAACAAAATCAGAATTTCATAAAGAAAGTGTGCTAGTTGCCGTGCAGGAGGAGGAAGAATCTACAGCTGAATTTCCATTAGCTACAGTTTTCTTTCTGATGGAGACATGTTTGGAATGCTGCACAAAGTAAGTAAGTTTGACTGTTCAGAATCAATACTGCCAAGCTGACACTATGGAACAAAAAAAAATGTTGCCTTAATGGGAAAAAGAAGTTATGGAAAAGGGGGGAAAAAGGCCAGTGGGCATCTTCTATATAATATAGGCTTTTGCAAAAGCCTAAGTTTGAAGGAAAGGAAGTCAAGTAACTGCCAACAAATGCTCCTCATGTGATAATCAATTACCTAATGTAAAATGCCTGAAATAAACACACTTAGTATGGATTGTGTCAGCTCTTCAATTAGGAATAAATTCACGGCCATTCAGAAAGCCTCTTTTAATTGTGTTCTTTGTGGCAACTCCTTCTCCCTTGACACTCATCATCATCCCACCTTATACTATCAGTCCCCCAATGGTGAACCTGAGAAATCAATCTGCTAATGTATAATTTGTAAAGCTCCTCTGACTAACAAATGGATAATTGATTCTTTCACAAATGCTACATCCCCATGGATATGAAGTGGAATGAATAAAAAACGTAAGACTGGCTTTCACTTGAATTCTGTGAGACATGCAATATTTACAAGCTAGAATCTAAACATTTTAATAGTTGTCTGTGACTTCATGCCTTTTAGCCACGGGTAGTGAGCAAGCAATACACACATTATGGGTGTGAAAAGCAATCTAGTGTTCGATCATACTTAGGGTAAAGTAAAATGAGCTTTAAGAGGCCCCCATTGATAATACACCGGAGATAAGCAGCATTTCCATTCAGTCTTTAAAAAGACTTTTCGTAAGCCATTCATACCTTAACAAAAACACAGCCTAACCCAAGGTTGAGTACCATATAAACACTTCCAAAAGAAAAGTATTCCTTCCTAGTTCTTTCTGCAATTTAAGAGGATTATCATTTCTGGGTCCAAGCACCAACTACAATGCTAACGTAAGACGACTAAACAGGCAAAAAATACGCCCAAAACTGTCAGTTCTTGTATCCACAGCCAACCCTCAACTAGTTGAGATTTAATCTTCAAAAATAAAATCAATTTGTCTTCTTCTGGTGCCTGCTGATTATTTTAATAATTTATATTTGTGCCCAACACCATGGCATTAGGATGCATATATACCACCAATTATGCATACATTTACTGCAATTTACAGCAATTCTAATTCTCACCCCGGTAACTGCCAGCCCGTTTTCACACTGTAAGCTCTTTGGGATAGCAACTATTATTATGTCTTGTAATAGTTTCCAGACTTGGTTGAGGCCTATAGGCACAACGTAAATGATTAATGAGGAACCTCCCCCCTACACGCCGCCAAAATGCTTCTGTAGTTATGTCGTCGTCAAGCAAAGGCCTGTCCAGAAATATAAACCTTATACACTGTGCAGTGTGAAAAAGCTAGCTCCAGTTGGGCATTTCATGGTATTGACTTGATTTCCCCATTCATAAAGGAGACAGATATGTGCTTCAACTAGTGCATTGTAAAGATTAGTTAGTTCATGCCTGTAAGCAGCTTAAACAAATATGGCTGTGTAAGTGGCTCTCTACTGGCACATTTTGAACAAATTATGTGACCTCAATGGGGAGCGACAGAAGGAACTCTATTAAGTCTACCTCATCAGAAACTCTCTCCTTTTGGGTGCCTTTCCAGGTTGTGAAGTGATGGCGGGAGAGAAAAAGGAGGAAAACTGGACAACTCTCTCACCATTCCAAGAAACAGACCAAGCATCCTGTGTGTTCAAGTGAGAAATAATGCTTTCCCTCGCCAGATTAGTATTTAATCCAAGAGTTTAGAATGTTGTCAACTTTTTCTAAGGAAGCTGAGCTGATCCCAAATGTCTTGTACTGAAAAACTGGTGTAAGAAAAAGAAGAAAGAATCCAAAGCCATGCATCTTATAGACCCACACTGAAGTCCTGATGCACTGGGCTATCTAGAGCAAATCTTTCATACCTAGAGTGTCACTGACTTCCGTGACTCTGCATAGGAACAAGCAACTACACTAGTGAATCCTGATGTCACATCAGGGTTTAAATATAATTTACAGCAAAGGGAGAACCTTTAATCAATAAATTGATCAACTGGCAGAATCTGAGAAACTTAATGCAGTGGCATGAACTTTGAAATATGAGGATTATAAAAATAAGCAGTTCTTCACTGGTAGAAACTAGTATGTTGAATAGTTATGTTGCCTCCCACAAAAAGCAGAATGACAACAAAAAAATACTGTTTATCAGAGATGCATGTCTGACAAAAGTGTAAAACACAAAAAAGTTAGAAATGGAAGCTTCAGCACCCACCTTTTTTTAAGAAAATCAAAATGAAGTCACTGGAAAGTAAAGAATATTTTGCCCCATTAGAGCGATCCATAGAATATTATAGCTGGAGCCTGAACAGTACCGAGCACCTCCTGTGCCCTCAAAACTAACCAGCTTCAGTGGGACCTGCAGATGTTCCGCACCTCACAAGACTGGGGACAGATCGAAACCATTTTTAGTTTAGCTAGCTCTGATTTTTCAAGATATGGTAACATCTGAACTGGAGGTTACAGAGAGAGCAGTGTTGCACTGACATTGCCAACTATACAGAAAGCTTCAAAATCTTTACCAACAGAAAGCTTTGAGATCCAGCAAAGAAAAAAAAACCCAAAAACAATCTCTAATGTAACCATTAAAACAGGGGTTGGCAACCTTTCAGAAGTGGTGTGCCGAGTCTTCATTTCGTCACTCTAATTTAAGGTTTCGGGTGCCAGTGATACATTTTAATGTTTTTAGAAAGTCTCTTTCTATAAGTCTATAACATATAATTAAACTGTTGTTGTATGTAAAATATATAAGATTTTTTAAATGTTTAAGACGCTTCATTTAAAATTAAATGAAAATGCAGAGCTCCCCAGACTGGTGGCCAGGACCCAGGTAGTGTGAGTGCCACTGAAAATCAGCTCGTGTGCTGCCTTTGGCACGCGTGCCATATGTTGCCTACCCCTGCATTAAAATATAGGAGGATACGTTTAAGGAGACCCATCTGTGTAAGTCATTTTCTAAAGGGGAACTGTAAGATTAGAGGCCTGCTCCAATGGTCACAGAAGTCATTGACAATCATAAGCACTGGATCAGGCAGAAGCAGATCTACTGTACAGGAATGAGGTCTCTCTCTTGCCTGAAAGAAAAATAAACAGAAATCCTCCTGATGTATTTCAGAATAAAAAATATCCAAGCATTGGGGCAATCCAACCTGAAGCTCAGGTCAAATACAAATAAAATGCAATTTCCCACATATATTTTCAGTTATTCGCAGTTAGATATTTTCACAAATGAGCACTAAAAGGACACATGTGAAAACAAATTTCAAGCTTCCTCCTTGGTGAGTCCACAGAAATTCTACATTGTTTGGTCACCAGAGGGGCAATTCTGGAGTTTCCTTTGGTTTGCAGTCATAGCCAAAAAGCATATACCATGTCTGGCAGAGAGATCCTAAGTGATGATCAATCTACATTTCTCATTCTCAGAAGGATCCTATGCTGCATTTGCAAACCAAAAAGGTGGTGAAGTATGAGAGAGCGCTCACATGAGAAGAGACTGAATACTAAAGTGCACTGTAGCCTGCTATGTGCGTCATATCATGTGCAGTATCTTAACTGTGACAGAGAAGACTAAATGTAAAGCTGAATTGATCCCAAACAATTTGTCTCATGCATTTACATATAAAGAGGTTCTATTTCAATATCAGGCATAGTAGGACAAGGATCTCCACTATACTTCATTTAGCATGACAAACCACAAAAAACTCATTGTCCATTTGTTTTCCCCTTCCCTACCCAGCATATCTATTTTTCTCTCTTCAAAACTCCAGTGTTATACAGTGCCTGCTTACTTTTAATAGTCCATACCAGCTGGTCTGTCATTTCAAGACAAAGGATTGCATTGCTGAGTAGTGAAATATGAACACACAGATTTTTCAGAACTTCTCCTCTTTATTTCCCTATGGAACATGGGGGTAGGAGGGATTATACTCCTCCTGAGTGTCACAGTCAAAGACCAACTTGAAAGTAACTACTGTTGCAATACAAGTCATGTTCAGAGCATTAACACCTAGGACCAATCTGAATGGTTTGAGTTTAGCATTCTCTCGGGGCTACAGTAAAAAACCACCATACACCCTGCCGTGACTTTTAAAATAAATAAGTCATCTTGCAGAAGGGAAATTGTATTAGATGTGCAAAGTTCATGATCAACAATACCTTACCCTCTACGGGAATAAAATCTTAGTTTCTCCTTCATGTTTTGTTCATCATGTTATGTCCTTGTTATGTCATCTCTTTATTCTTAAAAAAACAGCCTTTTTTTTTTTTTAAATGGAAACAAAGGGCTTTGGACCCATCATTAACGTCATCTTAGATAAAAAGCACTGTCCTCCAGGAAGAAATCAGTTAATTTTTACTTTCTAACTAGGAAAACATTTCTTAATGTAAATAATAATTTATAAATGCCAAAACTCTGAATAATTCTGACAAGGAAACTTCTTATTTTGGTGTATAAGCACACAGGGCCCTGCCTTATCTAGGCAGGAAAATGGCTGTCTCTGATGCACGATGCAATTTAACAAAAGGAAAAGTGTTCTGGAAATCAGCAGCATACTAGCTTCTTAAGAACCAATCCTGTCCAGATCCTTCCTATGCTTTTAAAGGTTATTAGGATTTAAAAAACACACATCTATGTAATAGGTATTCTCTTTGTTAAAAGACAGCAATGTGCAAAACCTAACACTGCTGAACTCCTACTACAGCGAACAGTGTAGCTGGACCATTCCACTGGCTACGCGGTCCAGCAGCAAATAGATGGAGCTCTGGCAGGGGAGGTGCTTGGAGGTTCGAACAGGAATGGAGAGAGGAGACAGTCACTCATTAAAACAAATGCCATTTGACAGCCAATTCTTAAATTTAGAAAGGAGTTATGGTGGGAAGCGGTGGTCTCTCAAATATTAATAAATGATAGATGTACAGCAACCTATTAGCAGCTTATACTTTTAGGAACTAAGCTTACTTGGAAAGCATAAGGGGAAGCGAGTGAAAAGATGCATTCATAGTTATTTTCTACCTCAAAAACAACAGTTTGTTATTTGTAGTGTTTACTTTTAAAAAGTAGGCTAGTACCCTATGGAAACACTTTTCCATCTCAAATCAAAACTGAAAGAAAACGCAAAATAAAATTATAAAATATTCTTTGCGTAGGTTTCTTCAAAAAATAACTACAGTAGACTCTCGATTATCCAGGATGATAGGGAAAAAATTAATCCTGGTTAAAATCCCAGATAATCACCATCCATAGGAAATATGGGGGGAGGGTTGGTTCACCAGCCACCCTGTGCCGGGGGGAGGGGGTATTGGTTCACTGGCTGCCCCGCACCCTGGAGGGGTGGGGGGGGGGATTTTTTTGTGCTTGGGGTGACAACAAAGCCAGAGCCGGCTCTGCAAGTTACATGGTTTTTTGTTTTTGTTTTTTTTACATCCTGGTTAATCCACATCCTGGATAATTGACAGTCTACTGTAATTTATAATTTCAATCTTAATTTTCTCCCATCATTGAAAAATGCTGTTTTTGGAAACTGGTCTTATTAAAATTACAAGCAGTTTTCCAAACTAAAAGTTAAGTACAGTGTTTTTAAAAGTGTTCCAGGATGCAGCACAAATCCAGGGAACATATACAATGAACATGGATGGTGATAAAACAAAAAAAAAAAAAAGAGTACTAACGAATAGGTCTGATGGTTATCGTGCTTTGCGTACAACTTGTCATTGTTTTTTGTTCTAAGGAAAGATCAAGAGGCTGAAAAGGAAATATGTAAATTTACTTAGAACAGTAGTAAAGTCTTCTATTGGTTTTAACATTTTTTGAGTTACTATGTGCTTTGCTAGCACATTTCAAAAAAAGAGAGAGAGAGTTTTCTTCTAATTTATTAACAAAATTTATTAAAGATAGCACCTGTAATCTACTTAAAATTTAGCACTCTCTCATGATGAGAATTAACCGTATTTCTAAATGAAACTGGATTTAATACGTTTTCCACCACCACCACACCCAGTGCTCCTCTTATATTACCAAGCAGAAGACCAAAGTCATCAAGAGCTGAGTGGGAGCTGCCAGTTTATTAGGAAGTGGCATTAGCAAGTTCCTCTGACAGTCCTATTCAGCCATGTTGAGCTGCATGGCAGGTAGAGCTAATACTGAGCCTCAGACTGAATCAAGAAATGGCAGAGAGTTCAACTTCTATACAACAAATACAAGAAATTAATCCAGTAGAAAAGTCAAGACTCCGTAAGATTGGAGCTCCAGGAAGGAACACAGTGTCAGGAGAAGGACAGGGTGATGTGTGTTTGAGCAGTAACCAAATAGTGGTAGAAAGACAATTTAGTTTTAGGAGGAGGATAATCCTCTTCAGAGAAGGTGTGCAGACTGTATAGACAGACACCGTAAGAGGGATGTTAAAACTATAAAAGGAGGAAAACATGGTAGAATGGAATCAAGATGTGAGCAGACAGACTTGACGATCTGATATAGATTAATTTAACCTGTAAAACATATGCTGCTACTAATGATTGTTAGCAAAAATCTAGACAATACAAAAAAGCTGACACACGATGGCCAACAGTATGTAAGACATGAACGCAGACTTTTTTAATAGCTGTCAAAAAACCCAGGTGACACTACTTGACATCTTTATATACTAAACAGTACAATTATTGCAAGCTGGAAGCTATGTATTTGAACAAACGATGCACTTTACTTTTTGTTGTTTTACTTAAATTTATGAACTAATAAAAACAACAGCAATAGTAAAAAACAGAGTTTACTGTGTCAGTCAAGTTACATTAAAAAAACCTAAAGAATCCTGCTGACTGTAACTGGCTTCGTTATAAGGCTCTTTGTTTTAATCCATACTAGTGTTGAAATACTGCACTTCGGCTTCAAATTACAACTGCCATAAAACTGTGGTTCTGACGCTTTCTTACATGGTGGGCACGCTTTAAGTCAGAGATATTCTCAAGGAACAGTTTTTCTGCCAATTCTGATTTAAAACCTTGCTTGCAGCAATTATAGCACATATCCTCCTCTGATTTAGCTCCAATTAATAAACAAACCAATGAGATTACAGGTGGGAAAAAAAAAAAAACAACCTCTCAATGAGGCCAAGGTTCCAACTTCTTTTCTTTTGGTGCAGTTTATCTCCTTTTATTGGCCATAAGATTTTTACATTTATAATAAATCTTTCTCATGGCCTGCAACCACCCCCATGTCAGTCTACTCTCTTTGCTTCTCCTACTTCCAACATTTATTCTAAAAAAGTCCATGTGAATTTAATGAAGATGATATGCAGAATACCTATGGGGCATTTTTGTTTTTACCTTCATTGGTCAAAAGAATCTCTTTAAATCCTAGAACAGTCCAGTGGCCATCAACTGTTCTGCCTCATCCAGCCAAGATCCCCCCTCCTGTCTAGTAATATGAAAAGGGAGGGATGGTCATGATTTCTTCCCTAGAAGGGTTCTGCAGTGGGCCAAACTATCAGGAAGAATCACTTGAAGATTGAGAAGTTTCAACAGCTTCTCAGACAACTTGAAAATATTCCAGTTCACCAGCAATAAAATGTCCAAATTTGGGCCAGGGACCATCTTTTTGTTCTGTATTTGTACATCACCTAGCACAATGGGGTTCAGAGTCATAACTAGGGCTTCTGAGCACTAGGTAATACCAATAACACTGGAAAAAACCTGTACTTATAAAAAGATGTATAAGTCACTCCTAGGTTTTTAGCAAACGTAAATGATCTGAAGTCACTACAGAATACATGTTTTAAATAGCTGTTCTATACTTTTCAGTTCCCCTACTTATCATATAATTGACAAAGTCCAAAAAGACTTTCTTTAAAATCAAAGAAGAACATCCCCTACGTTAAGGGCCAATCCTAAATCACTCAAATCTCTGAGGCCTGGTCTACACTACGCAGTTAGGTCAATTTAAAACTCAATCCATCCACACAACCAACCCCGTTTCGTTGACTTAATAGGCTCTTAAAATCGATTTCTGTACTCGTCCAGGACAAGGGGATTAGCGCTAAAATTCACCTCACTGGGTCGAATTTCGGGTAGCGTAGATGTAATTCTACAGTATTGGCCTCTGGGAGCTATCCCAGAATGCTCCATTGTGACCACTCTGGACAACACTTTCAACTCAGAGGCACTAGCCAGGTAGACAGGAAAAGCAATGAAATTCAAAAGTTGCCATTTCCTGTTTGGTGAGCGTGGTGAGCTCATCAGCACAGGTGACCATACAGTCCCAGAATCGCAAAACAGCTCCAGCATGGACCAAATGGGAGGTACTAGATCTGATCACTGTATGAGGAGAAGAATCTGTGCAGGCAGAACTCTGTTCAGAAAAACAAAATGCCAATATATATGCCAAAATCTCCCAGAGCAAGATGAACTTGTCTGGAGTGTACAATGCATTGTAGTTTTCTCAGGAAAACCTGCATTGGTGACCTTCCAGAAAACACCATCCTAGCCACCATGGATGTAGAGGCTCTCTACACAAACATCTCACACAAAGATGGAATACAAGCTGTCAGGAATAGTATCTCTGATGATGCCACAGAACAAGTGGTTGCTGAGCTCTGTGACTTTATCCTCACACACAATTATTTCACATTTGGTGACAATATATACCTCCAGACCAGTGGCACCCGCGTGGCCCCACAGTATGCCAACATCTTTATGGCTGACCTGGAACAACGCTTCCTCAGCTCTCGTTCACTCACTCCCCTCCTCTATCTACGCTACATTGATGACATCTTCATCATCTGGACCCATGGGAAAGAAACTCTGGAAGAATTCCACTATGATTTCCATAGCTTCCACCCCACCATCCACCTCAGCCTGGACCAGTCTACACGGGAGGTCCACTTCCGGGACACCACGGTGCAAATTAATGACAGCCACATTAACACCACCCTATACCAAAAACCTACCGACAGCTATGCCTACCTTCATGACACCAGCTTCCATCCCGGTCACACCACACGATCCATTGTCTACAGCCAAGCACTGAGGTACAATTGTATTTGCTCCAACCCCTCAGACAGAGACCAACACCTACAAGATCTCCACCAAGCTTTCTCAAAACTACAATACCCGCACAAGGAAACAAGGACACAGATCAACAGAGCCAGATGTGTACCCAGAAGCCTGCTGCTGCAAGACAAACCCAAAAAAGAGAACAACAGAACACCACTGGCCATCACCTACAGTCCTCAGTTAAAGCCTCTCCAATGCACCGTCAGTGATCTACAGCCCATCCTGGACAACAATCCCTCACTTTCACAGGCCTTGGGAGGCAGGCCAGTTCTGGCCTATAGACAACCTGCCAACCTCAAGCATATTCTCACCAGCAATAGCACACTGCGCCACAATAACTCTAACTCAGGAACCAATCCATGCAACAAACCTCAATGCCAACTCTGCCCACACCTCTACACCAGCAACACCATCACAGGACCAAACCAGATCAGCCATACCATCACTGGCTCATTCACCTGCACATCTACCAATGTAATATATGCCATTATGTGCCAGCAATGTCCCTCTGCTATGTACATCAGCCAAACTGGACAGTCCCTATGAAAAAGGATAAATGGACACAAATCAGATATCAGGAATGGCAATATACAAAGACCTGTAGGAGAGCACTTCAATCTCGCTGGACACACCATAAAAGATTTAAAGGTCAGCATTTTGCAGCAAAAAACTTCAAATCCAGACTGCAAAGAGAGACTGCAGAGCTGCAATTCATTTGCAAATTTAATACTATTAATCAAGGATTGAACAAAGATTACGAGTGGCTAGCTAACTACAAAAGCAGCTTCTCTTCTCTCACTATTCACACCTCCAATTCAGCTGCTAGAGGAACACCTCACCCTCCCTGATTAGAGATAACAAGCTGGTTCAGCCTCATTGGACTAACCCTGTTATCACCCACCTGGTTCTTGCCTACCTATTTATACCTGCCCCTGGATACTTCCACTGCATGCATCCGACCAAGTGGGTATTAGCCCACGAAAGCTTATGCTCTAAAACTTTAGTTAGTCTTTAAGTTGCCACAGGACTCTTTGTCACTTCTGCAGTTCCAGACCAACGTGGCTACCCCTCTGATTCTTGACAACATGACGCCTCAAGTTATCCTCAGAAGCTAACTGCCCATGGCAGCATTTGTTCCAACGTACTAAGACATCAGGTATGTTGGCAGGACATCTGACATACCTCACAGCAAGGAGAGCCACCAGCTACTGGTCAGGAGATGCTGAAACCTTAGCAGGACTAAATGCAACTAATCTATAACTAAAGCAAAATAACCTTTGACTTTTCAATATTGCAAGAGACAACCTATTTACTATTTTGTTTTGCCACCCTAATTAAATAAAAAACATTGTTAGGTCGAGACATTATTATATATATATATATATATATAATATCTTATAGAGTTGATCTATAAATAATTAAATTATAGATATAAAAAGCTCCAGCCTGGAAGGGATGTGAAACATGCATTTATAAAATTCTGCAACAAAAGGGGTGTTATTAAATATTTCATGCTTTTTAAAAAATTCCTCCAGTCTTGGTCTCAGAAATGTTACATGCTAAAAAGATTTCAATTCTTCCTACCAAAAGACTGCCTTAAAACATTATTTAAATTTGTTTTTTGCATTCATGCATCACCTTTGAAACATTAAATATTAAAAACCAACCCTGAAGTGGCTCTTAGAGGGGGAAATATAGGCTAAGCACAGGGCTTCTTTGGCACAAGCCAAGACTAGTTACCATATTTGTTTTAAACATGATCTTTATTAAAACACCTGGGAGAGGGGGCATCTATTTTTGCCCCTAAACAGGTTTTTGATTTGTTACTTAACTAAATATTTGCACAGCTTTCCTCATTGCTACAAGTCCTTACTCGACAAGATGTCAGTTGAGGCAATAATTATATTAATCAAGTGTAGACAGCCCAAGACAAAAACAAAGATGTCGACGCATTTGGAATTAACACGCTGTAAATCATTTCTGCACAATCCTTTGTCAGTGGAGTTATCAGGGGTGGGGTTTTTTTGGCCTTTTAGTCATAATTTTCAAAGCAGTTGACACATTTCATATCACTCAATGCACTGAACCTTAATACAAAAGAACACTAGTTTGTCAACTGCACATGATTTGAGGATGCATATCAGTTAATCTTAAGTGCTTGTCAACAACAAATTGGCCATGCTGGTGAAAGCAAAGGCTCCCTAGCTGAGAAGAAGGGTCTGTACCAGGATATTAGCATAGCAATTACTAGATCACCAAAATGCAAGGCCTAAACAAAGAAAACATCTCACATATAATCCGTCCTGCCTGAAGGCCTCCAAACCTGTCAGGGCCTACTAGATTCCCTCTACTCATTTTTCTGAGAACACAGGAATTGCAAACTTGAATGGACTACCGGTTCACCTCAGGTATCCCATCACCAACAATGGGTAATAACAGATGCTTCAGGAAGATAGTGTAGAAAACTTGTGAGGAGAACGTCGTGACTCCTGGTTCAGGCCAGGCCAGGATCCGGAGGCCAGGAATTAGGTATACAGGCTAGCTTAATGAAAGGCTTAATAACTCAGCAATATAGCAGTAGTAGCAATGGCGTAAGAATATGTAGCAATGGCGTAAGAATGTATACATAGAGGGGTCTGTGCGGTCGAGATGTACGCGTCATGCTGACAGCGGTCGGCCAGTTGTGGTCGCATTGTCACGGTAACCCGGAACCTCCAGAGAAAAGGGTCAATCAGAAAGGAGATACGAAAAGTGCAGGACAGCCCATTCAAAAAGGGACCACTCAGAGAGGGGGGCCAAGAAGGGACCACTTAGAGAAGGGCCCAAAAAAGGGGAATCAAAAAAGGACCAATTAGAGGGAAGGCCAGAACAGGCAGAAGCCCGCTGGCACCTAGATAAATAAAGGAAGGAATGGGCCAGCAAATTGCAGACTCACCCCAGAGATCAGCCAGCAGAGCAGACTCAGGACCCAAACTCGGACTCGCGACCCAAAGGAAGGGAACTTCATCTCTGCCACCAAATACCAACAGTAAGGTGAGCATACGGGGCCGGTAGCCACACTGGGAGGGACCCGGGTCAGTGGGAGTACATGAGACGGGATCGAAACTGCCGTCCGGTACGACCACGGGGCCAATAGGGACGTCCATAAACTGATCAGACAGAGACCCTGTAGCTGGTAGAGTCAAGCCAGGCAGACCGAAGGCCTCACCAGGGCAGAAACTCTGGGGAGGCAGTACAGAATGAATGCAGAATCTTGAATGTGTAATTGTTGTCATTGTTCCATCGTGCTGTCCGTGATCATAGTCGTAAATGTTATTGTAACCTTGTGGTAGTTGGGTCTATTGTAGACCAGACTGATTGGCGGTCATAAGCAATAAACTAGTTCTCACCCTAAAATCTCGGTCATCTGTCATACCTTTAGAGGTCTGGGCACAGGACGGACATTGGCACTTCGTCCCTAGGGAGCTAACAACCTCGGGGAGACTACAACCCAACACCGCGGCCTACCTGTCCCCCGGGATTGGGTAACGCACCACCTCCCCGCACGACACCATCATAGTCTATACTTTATAATCAGCCACGTCACAATCCAGCCTCACACCAGTAGCAGCAGTGCCCGAGCATAACAGTTTACCGGCCGTAGTTCGGAGGGCGTCATCCGATGCCAGGAGCCATAAACCTGTGTTGTTCCTGACAAAACTCCGGCCCTAATCCTGCAAAGACTAATATGCACTTGCTTAAAAAATTATGCACTGTAAGTATTCCCATTGACTTCCATGGGATTACTTCCAGAGCATAAAGTACAGTACATGTTTAAGTCTCCACAATCAGAGCCAACATTCATGACCCAAGGGATAACCTGCCCAGAGGGAAAGTTTCTTCTCCACTCAGCATCTTACAGAATCAAGAGACCTAGGAGTTTTTTTTAAAAAAAGGAAAAATGCAAATAACCCAGCTAATTTCTAGAGCTGCCTGGTTTTAATTTCCCATGTATTATAGGAAGGTACCGAATTACTTCAGTTTTCAACAGAAAGCACATAATCAACATTAATCAGTAGAGATTCTGCAAAGGTACTTTCCATATCTCTAGCAAGTTTGACAAAGCTAAACAAACAGAAGAAACCATACTGCAAGAGTCCAGTCTTCCAAGATCAGCCTCACATTTTGGATCAAAATCAGTGTTAATCATTATAAAAACAGAAAAAAAGTTAAAGGTAGATTAGGTTCCCATATGTATATATTCCTGAGGGAGGGAAGGAGAGAAAGGAGAAAAATGGGTCTGAGAAAATGGAGAGTATCAAGGGAAAACTGAGGAAACCTCTTTTATTTTGCATAACAATCACATAAATTACCTGTCAGTTTACAGAGGAGTCTAAGAAGCAACATCCTCGAGACTACTTTTTCCTCTCCCAACTCAGGAATGAGTTTTCCTAATAATGGTTAGCTTACTTAAACTAAAGGGTAGGGGTTGGGGTTTTTTTGGTCCTAAAGTCATTTAGCTAAGTGTCTATCTGAAATATTTTTATCTACTATCATTACCATCAAGTCCTAAGATTACTATAAATGAGAGTAATGTGTAATCTCAAAATCTTGTCTCTCTCATTAGCAGAAGTTGGTCCAATAAAAAAAAACTGCATTAATCTAGGGACACAAGATGGGTGAGGTTTTTTTTGTTTGTTCGGTGTTTTATTTTTTTGTGCACTTTTTCCCCCTAATTTATTTATTGCATTTGATAATATTTTGTCTATGGTCATTTTCACATTCCTAATGATTCCAGGATTGCAACAATCTGAAGTAACATTTCTCTCATGAGAAACCTCCTTCTTCTTACCTGAATAATCCTTTTCTTCAAATAATAAATTCCATCATTCATTATAATAGGCCTTCAGCCTATTTACTCTTTGGGGACAGAACCCAGCAAGAGCCAAGGTTAACTAGCTCTCCTTACTGCAGAGCATTTAAAAAAAATCTTAGGCCTTTGAAGGGTATGATTGGGGGATATTGTGAAACCCTCTCCTTCCTGAGATCTTTTTCTCTTCACAATCCTGTGGAGGGCAAAATGGTGGACAAAGGGAAAAAGAAAAGGGAAGGAAGGCTGTCCTGCTCCTTCCCCATCTCTCTATTCTGTAATCTAGCGACTTCAGAAACAGTTTAGACTGGATGGCAGTGAGTTTGGCATGGAAAGCAGCACATCAATGAGGACAAACTGCCTCAGTAGTTGCAGCTCTCCATCTTGGAAAACAGCATTTACGGGACTATACACTAAGCTTGGGAAGGATACTTCAGAGCTGTGACAGTTCACACACATGCAGCCCTCTCAGCTTTAGAATGCCCGGTGATTAATAAATGCATTATATTATACTACAATTTTGAACCTGCATAACTGTTATATCAGAAACCATTTTAATCAGACTCTAAAAGGGTGCCTTTTCTTCCTAAACCTTGCTTAACTTCAGCTTTCTATTCTAAACTACTGAGGCATTACAGCTGCTGAAAAAAATTAAATATAATAAAACTGAACAGGAACAGTTTATTTCCCCCCTCACACACACATACTGTTCTCAACCCCAAGAGCAACAGAACCAATCATCCTTACAAACAAACACTACCTGGAAAACTTCAACCTGGAATAGTAAAATTTTAGGAGAGTTATAAGCCAGTGAAAAAAGGATTTTAGATAGAAATGCTTAAGTAACTTACTTAACTTTACCATAACAAGCATAAGACAGTTGCTGTTACTAGCATTATGTGTTATAAAGCAAACATACACACACACGCACACTTTGAGGGACGGGGTTTTTTTTGCCTCTATTTCCTAGTACGGCATCCATCTTATTCTTAGGTTGTGACTCTGCCTGGGATCTGTGCAGATGAGCCCTTATGCCCATGCAGTGCACCCTACTGAAATCAACGAGGCTTTGTGCAGGCATGTGGATCACCTTGTAGGATTGGAGCATTAATGATCACTAGTTGTAGGACTGGGGAGAAGAGGAGACTTACGACAAGAGGAAGTGTTTCAGGCATGTAACACACAGAGTTTATCTGTGGGGTAAATAAAACTATCAGGCAGATGCATTTCAGGCCTGAATCTAGGGGAAAGACACTAACTGATTTTAATAGGCTTTGGATCAGTCCCTTAACGCATACCTTAGAAATGAAAAAAATTGGGTGTTAGGTAACATTCTGATCTCCTTCAAATCAGATTGCAGTAAAATTGCAAGTGTGTTTCTTTCACAAATAGCACCTGTGTGAACTAATCAGAACACAGAAGGGAGCCAGGCAAAGCCCTTCTTCCTCTGAAAGTATTTTGGGGAAGTTCTATGGCTGGTGTTATACAGGAGGTCAGATCAGATGATCATAATGGTCCTTCTGGCCTTGGAATCTATGAATCTATTAAATGCAGTCAGCATCTACCGTTGGTCTGATGGAGCACACACAGTTAACTTGACTTTCACTAATCTCAAGTAAGATCACTGTCAATCTGACCACTGTAATGTAAAAGATTTCCTTCAAAAGGCTGTTCCTAGGAGATTTTTTCAGTGGTTTTTAATTTTGGGGGGAACAATTGTGTAATTAGATTTTTCAAATATAAAAACATAACCTTTCACCTTTCATGTGCAGCTAGCTGTGTCAGCTTCAGAACATGTGTTCTATTTTGCAAATATGTCAACATTTTGTGATAGATACTTTGACAAGAGCTGACGCTGCTTCTGAAAAAGTGATGTCTGCTCACTGGAATTTGTGACAATGCTAGAAAAATAAAACTTTACTAAAATAAAACAAAGCAAAAAGAAAGTCACACACACTCAAACCCTTCATACTTTAGAAACGTGCACTTAATACCTTAGAACACAGCTTTAAATTCAACATTTCATTCATCCTCAATGATTCCAGGAACAATAAAAAAAAAAAAAAGTCTGCCTCTTCTCTTTCAATCAATACAATCCCCTAAGAGTCTAAGCTTCAAAACATTCACATAAAATATTAGTTTTATATATTTGCAGTAGATAAACTGAACTAGCAAGGCAATCAATCAATTTTCAATTACTTTTGGCACCTTGATAAGATGATAGCACACATACTAACAATCAACAATAGTCGGCTAATAAGTCGGCTAATACCTTAAGGAAGTCAAGAGCCTCTAGAGGAGGTAGATGATTATTGTTAATTACAATCACAAATATGTATTTCCTTTTCTGGAGTAATGATGAACACATCCTACATGCAATCTCATGTGTGTCCACATAAGACAATGTGCTATGGTATCTTTTTTCAGGTTTTATATTCATTCTCTCATATCAAGAGGAGTTTTTGAAATGTACTTTTAATGTATAAATGTATGAAATGTATTTTTAAAATTTCAGGTGTATTGAGAGCAATAACCTTATTTACTTTTGGTAAATCATATTTTTTGCACCACAATATATTTTTTCTAAATTATATTCTACTTACAACGTCCACCTTTTGGGTGATGTTTCCCTGGACATCAAGTAAATAAACTTTGCCATAATGTGTGCCCAGTGCCAAAAACTGTGATAAGAAAAAGAAAAAAAGAGACTGATTAAATAAATACATTGCAACTAAAAAAAAAAAAAAAAATCCCACCAGGTACAGAAATCCAGGATATTCAGTAGATTAATTTTTAACAACCACCTAAAAGAAAATATTCTATGAACGAAGCTTATTTTGGATGCACCTAAAGAATAAAACAGGGCTTGAAGCCCATATTATTGTGATCATGCAAGTTAGCTGTCAGAATGAGTCATGGGAACCCTCATCTGCTGACAACTAATGGTATGTCTGCACTCTGTACATATTGCCTGATGGACTGTGGCAGCAAATTAAAAATGCAGCGTGAAAGCAAGGGTAACACAAGCTTGAAAATAAAGCTATGGAAATGATTAAGAAGCTATTTACTTTTAAATTTTTCTTTGCCAATACAATAAATATTCAAAAACAAAGCTACCAACTATTAGGCCCTTATTACGCAGAGTACTATAACACTGAAAGCTATTTAAAGATCTAATGAACTTCTTATCCTGATTATTTTCTTTGACAATGATATTTCGACATTTAATGATGCATGCATTCACCAGCCATTTTAGACTATCGGAGTTTAATTATGACAAATTATTTCTCAAAACAAATGAACATAACAGAACTACACATGTATTTGATAGATTAAAAAAGTAAATGATTTCAGGAGGACCCCTGTTAGCTGAACTGGGTGAACTAGCACTAAACAAACCAGGAGACACTTCAGTACTACTTGATATATGACACATAGTTGGTTTTTTATTTTTTTGTTTTTGTTTTTTTCCCCCTATTTAACATTACTGAAATGGCCTAGGCTTCTAAATTCTCTGTATTTCACTGCATGTGAGCATGCTTCATTGCAACCAATAATGAAATGCTCAAATTTACAAGCACTACTAAGCGTGTCAGTCAAGCAGCACAATCTTTAAAAAATAACCTTACAGAAAGTCAAGGTTTAAAAGGATTTATCAAAATGGAATTGCTTAAAATGAAATTTCAGTTCAAACACTTAAAATATGAAGCTACATTAAAGAGGAGTCAAAAAAAGGGAAAGAAGGGGTTCATTAGAAATTCATCCCCTGCAATGCCTTTCACTCCTGCAAGGTTGCCTTTTTTTCAGGAAGAAAAAAGTCCCCGGGGTTAAAAAATCAATACTGGTTAATAAAACATCAGGTGTGCAGACATAACTAGGTATGACTATTCCACTGCACAGGCCTGCTTGAATGCACCAGGTGCCAGGACGATTAGTCATCCAGTGCAGACAGCAAGCCTGGTGAAAATATGATGCTATAGCATTGAAAGAAAAAATAAATTTTGGGGAGATATTAGTCTGACTATTTAAGCTAGAATTTGGGACTCCCAACAAAGTCAAATTGTTCTAATCATAGGACTATAATTTCTTTTATGCTAACTCTTTTGTATGGTTTTCCTTAACCTCTCCCAACCCCCGGAAAAAAAAAGCTTACACTCTACCTTTGCTTTTAGAGTCTCTGTTGTAACAGACCAAATCCCAAAAGATCAATCCCCTAGCTTCTAATAATATTGACCCTCCTCATAAATAGTGTATCTAGTTTGCTAGAAATCTAAGAGTGTTTGGAGACTTAAAACAGCCTCACTGTAGTGTCACCCTTTGTGACTCTATCATTAAGGCTGGTATTCTGGAAATTTCCATATATAAAATTCTATTTAATCAGTTGGGTTTAAAAATTCACTTAAGACTGAGAAAAGATCCCAGATAAGGAGGAGTTTCCTTCCAATTTTCAAAATTTAACAAATTTAAAACATGAACTTTAGCTACCCTAAAAAGTGCCTCTTGAGAAGCTGTACCTGTATGCTGAATAAAGAAACACTCAGAACAAGTCAATCTTGAATTTATAACAAAACGACATATCATGTCGACACGGTAAGCAGCCATTATAGTCTGCCAGAAAATTATAATTTTTTAAAAAAATACAACTGCATATATTACATTTTTAAATCTATTATAAACACCTTTTTGATAGGAATCATTGAAGTCAGACACTTTCAAACGTACAGCACCTTGTCTTTAATATTAAAAACAAGTAAATTCAGAAAAAAATTGCTTAGCTGACTAACAGAGTTACAAAAATCGTAAATGAAGGTGCCATTCCATCCTCATCTCACAAAACTGTACTTTTATTCCTATCAGTGCAAGGCCTTCTATCTTCAGTGTTCTTTTGCTCCTGCGTCTTTTATTATTAAAACGTTATTGATATACGTTTTGAGTCCCATCCCCTGGTCTGAGTTTACTGAGCCTCGTTTGCTTGTAAAGAATCAGAAATAAATGTATTTAAAATACTTTCCTGTTTTATTAACAAAACCTCAGTTGTCTTCCAGAGATGAATACCCTTTCAGAGTAAATCAGCCCCTGGCAGGATTGAGTTTGTTTGGAATGATTGAAAAGCTGCCGAGTTCTTTACTTCATAAAGTATGGTTGGGACTGCATCTTGATTCTAGCCCATGATACAGTTTTTAATTAGAACTAAATCTCACAGAAGCTTATATAAACATTTAACCTTACAAAATACGGAATTCTTACTTCTTACCCCCAGAGAGAAAGAGTGAAAAACACTGTCCAACAAGAGATTACTATTAAGTCAACTCATGTTACAATTACTTGCAGTATCCTTAGCTGAGACAATCTTCAGATTTGTCAGTTCCTTAACAAAAATTTCTAACTTTTTTGAGAGAGATAACATATAAAGAGACAGATATTTTAAATACAAGCAAACAGTTACTTCATATCCCCACCCAGAAAAAAGAAAAAAAGATACCTTTTCATGCACCGTCATGCAACTGGCTGCATCCTTTTGGAGAATTTCAGTCACTCCGTTGGAAAGCCTTTCATACTTCAGCTTGGGTTCTTCTTCACTCTCATCTTCCTATGTTATTAAGAGTTTGGGGAAGAGGGAGGGAAAAAAGGGTTTTTTTAAGTTTAAATTAAACAAACACCAAATACGTAGAGATCCCCAAATACTATCACACAGCAACAGCCAGAGATGGTTCTCTATGATCTCTCAACAACAGCCACTATACTTAACATTCCAATTACTGGTACCAGAGTTCTGGGTGCGACTAAACACAGTACTGTAAATAAGTAAATTGATACAGTTAAACTGCAAGAGGCACTTAGTTGATTTGTAATAAGCAGGAAAAATGTACATGGGTACTTTGTTAAATAAAGTAACTCATTCCCAATTAAGAGAAAAATAAAGTATGGATATGGCAAAGTTGATGATAAAAATAAAGTATGCAGCTGTAGCCACTTTTAGCTCTGAGCTGAAGCATGCACATTACAAGAAACTTGAAGACCTTTACAAGATGCTGCACCTCAGTAGGAAGGACAGACACAAAATGCTGTAAATACAAATAAAGATACCTACTAGGAATGTGTTACCTGTATAAGACACGTCAATGGGCTCTATGTTCAAACAACAAAAAGTAGAAATGTTGCTGCAAAACTGTTTGAGATACAGATCTGAACACAGTAACCTTCATATGGATAAACTGTGATCTAGCACGTTTCTAGGACCTCAAACCTACCCTGTTACCCTTTAAGCAAACTATGTAGTCATCCAATCACCATTCAGGACTGAGGAAAGGCACCTAAAAGTGACACAAAGTGAATGGCTAGATGAGAGAGAGAAAGAAAGCAAGCTAGCTGGCTGATCTAAACAGTCAGTCAATCTAGTTGTATTCCTTCTATAAATGAATGCTCAAGGTACAATACAGTGTTTGGGTTTTTATCTATACCAAAATGCCCTATTGCAGTTTTATATATATTTTAGAGAGATACATTTTATATTCGATAGCTTCATTTGATACTGTATGTTCCAAAGCATCCTCACTATGAAGTAATTTATCTACAATGATATCCCCCTACCTCAATTAGAATGAGGCCTCCACTATCAAAAGAAAGAATTTAGTGTATACATACTGGATATAGTATTCTTTTTCATTTTCTGTCCTAAAATTGATGTGTATCATTGCTATGCACTGTTAAAACAGCTCCGGTGTTCCACCCCACTGATGGATGAAATGATTCTAATACAGACTTCCAAAAGGGGTGTAGGAGATTCAATTAATATTCATAAAGCATAATGAGAGCCTCAGACAAAAGGTGCTATAGATGTGCTGTTTTTTTCATGTCTAAGGAGTGTAAAGGCTATATAACTCCCAATGGAGAACCAAAAAAACCAACAGTATTTTATTTAATCCTTTCTTCAAGCAAAAACAAAACTAGTCTTTTGCTATATTAAAAGCCAAGATGATTATGAGTACTAAACTACTGAGACTGTTTAAACTATTATATCGCATGTTATCATGATATATGTTCTTTTCCAGAAAACACAATAAAAATAGGAAACTGTGGTAGAAATTCAATATTTCATACCACCAACTTACTAGCTAGAATAAAAGGTTTTTTTAAAATTTGTTAGAGAGTTTTATAGCTGAATACAAAAGAAATTAATATAGGGATGTCAACACCCATGACACAGTTGTCTGAAGTGAAATGTCAAAATGCCCAGCAAGAAACAATTTTATTCAGTAAATCCAACACTGAACAAAGTTGTTACCAGTCAGAATGACAATGTCAAATTAGAGTGCTGTATATAAAAGTCAGCTAAGTTACCTGTTCTTCCAAATCCTTAACAGATGAAAATTGTAAAAAGCAAGAAAACAAGCAGAGCTTTTTATTTATATATATTACAACAATTAACACATTACTATATTTTTTACATCATTACAAAGACCACATCTGAAATACATCAGTGATCTGTGCATCCTGACATAAATATGTGAAGTAAAAATTCATTTCTAGGCAAATAGTCTTCGTAATAAGATTTGACGTGTTGCTGAAGTCTGGACATCATATGTGCAACCAATGTGAAAAGTTAATTCTAGTCTCTCGAGTATTTTGCATAAAAGCATTCATTCACGGGCCATTAGAGTGTTACTGTAAATAAGTTTTGCCTGTCTTATTTATGAGTGAAAACTAAATAATTCCTGCTGCACATGCATATAAAAATATATATACTTTCAAAACTCAGTGCACTGAAGCATTCTGCCAGGCTTCAAGAAAATGTATATAAAATGAAAACTTCAAATATTAGCCACAATGATGTACCCACTTCATGCTTTTCTGACATGTATCTTTTATGTAAAGTAAAAGTCAGGCAAAAGGTGAATTTTAGAAATTTTTGCCTCACTGTAAAAAAAAGGAAATGAAAAATGATTTGTAAAAAAATACAAAAGTTTACTCTATTGCCATAGACTATCACATTCTAAATGACTGGGGAAACATCAAACATTTAATGTACTTGAGCTTAACATCTTACAAAATATTTTCTTATCAGGAAAAGCTTTTATGCAGCCTGAACTTCTACGGTAAACACAAGCCAGCATTAATAAAAAGCAAATCAATAATTTTTGTTAAATTTTAATAATCCTGCAAACCTACAAATAAAACCATCAGCAGTCTGAGTTGAGATGACAGTTAGCTGTGTTTCTATGACAACCTGGTGGAATAGTACAAGTCCTGACTTGCAGCAAAGCTAACATATGAACAGAGTGACATTTACCCCGTACAAGAAAACTCAGCTTTCCACAATAAATAAAATAAATAAATAAATAGAAAAATCAATTTCTCAACTAACATAGATTTTTACTAAGTGTATGGCACTTTTAATTAAAAGACAAGTCCTTTAAACCATCCTAGGACTCTCAAATATTTGTAAATAAATTTTATATCACCGTTACTTGTTACTCAGAGAACTAACGCATCATGAACACTTACTTCAGAGTTTTAAAATTTTTGTCAAATATATTTGTTTAGTATTCAAACAGCAATTGAAAATATCCAAAGTTAGAAGGTAAAAAACCAATATTTACTATATAGAAGAAAAAAAATTGAAGCTCTCTGCCATGCTGCATCTTAGCTAATTTGTAAACCACAGGAAACACCATTTTAAAAATTATTTTCTATTGGTTTTTCTTCTGTTCCATTTCCCTTAATCTTCTAATTTTGAGAATGAAAACACCAAGTATATGTTATAAAGATTTTTTCCAGTTACCTTTGAATATTTCCTATTGAAAGCCATACACAAACATAATTAACTAATAAGATCAAAAGAGAACTTCTGTTTAGAGATGCTGCTCTTTCCATTCTTCAAATCTTTCTGTATAAAGAGGACTACCAACTCTTCAAGAGCCAAACAATATAATAAGCTACAGAGAGCTAAAAAGGTGGCAGTAAGTCTTAAAAAGGCTAGTTTGGTTAGAGGAGGACATCATTCAGATTTCTCAATTCATAATCTAACTCTCTTGAGGTATTCTGAATCAGTCTTTCCCAGCTTTGCCTACAAGGACTGCAGTAGAACCCAATATACAGTGAAAACTGACATAAGGTCCTTACAAAGACGATTTTAAGAGAGAATCTGGGGGCAGTTTCTTGAGTTACTACATTAGTGTATATTCATTCCTGCAGCATAGGGTTTGCCCACAGGATACTCTGTCACATGGATTATATGTTCTACTCGTTCTGGATACTCTAATTGTGTTATGGACATAGACAATGAAGTGCCATCCTTCCTGCATGATTTGTCATTATGAGTTTCAAAGCCTACCTAGCATGTTGCAAATAAAACCTTTCATTGAAATAAACCTAATCAACATCCTTTGTCTTTGGTGTACAGCTTCTAATGGATCTCAACTAATATAGTGGCCCTTACAGTTCTAGGCCTTGATCCAGCAATGCATCTGTTTAAACATGCATAACTAAGCACACAACTCATCTCACTAAAGTGACTACAGTGTGACAATGAACATTCTTAAAGTTAAAAGTAACTCAGCTGAAAGGCTTTGCTGTGACACACACTTTTTAGCAGAGTACCGCAGACAAGAAAGAAGTAATTTCTCATCACCAACTCTCACCAGATTATCTTTCAGGTAACTTTCGATTTCACAACATGGGAATGAGAAACTTCAGTAAAATGCCATGTTTCAAGCTAAACAGGAGTCAACCAAAAGATGATTTCTTACAGAACAGTTGATTAATTAATGCTTAAAGAATATGAAGGAAGAGTTAGGCACTGCAATCCTATTAAAACCAAAAAGAGAACAATATCAAGGAATAAAGACATCCGCAGACAAATTTCGGACTTTTTAAACAGTGATCACTGTACCATAGAGAAAATAAATTCGAGCTAGCTGGGCGTTTTATTGACAGGATTTGTGCTACACTTTTGGCAATACTAGTTTAGGAGCTGCACAAAGATTCTAAGTGAAGCCAATGGAGAATTACCACCTCCAATTATTCTCCCCACTTGTTCTCAGTCTAGCATAAAGGTTTAGAGAGCTTCTTATGGTTATGCAGAGTGCATAAAACATACCCTTTGTGAGCTGGCTCACAGTAGCTTCACTTGTCCCAAGAATTCTTCAACAGATAAAGAAAGATTACAAGTCTTCTGTACTTTTACACAGTATCCAGGGAGAATTACTTGCCTTCCTCTCTATATGGAAGTACAAAGCTCATCTAAATGTATCTACCTAGACAATCCATTTCTTTTTGGTCAGCTCAAGGTCCCGTATCAGGCATATTAATTTGAGTAGTCACCAACCTATAAATAATTTCTGTATGCTCACTTCTAGGGAAATTACACATTAAACACTTCTGCGTGTGTTCTTGAAAAAATTCCCCACAGCTGATTTGGAAGGAGTAGGGTCCTATAAATCACATGAACCAGTTCTAAGAGCAACATTCATAGGAATTCAGATACCAGCTCTGCCAACAATATTAAAAGCAGAGCGTTAGAGTAGGCAAGATAGGCCTGCAAAACAGTTTTTTACCCCAAAAACTGTAAGGACTCCAGGCCGCCACAAAATGTGGCCGCAAACTCAGAGCTGGACAAAGGATTGTGCACAAGTCACCACTACATATGAGTATCTATCAGATTTTAAAATGCTAGAGTACATGTCTTGACCATGTCCACAGAGGGAGTCAGTACCAGAACTGAAATGAATCCATTGCTCTAACTCCACAAGACCATGCTATATCTCAGATGATTACGTGTATACTCCTTATGGCCAAAGGTCACACTGGCCAGTCAGCACAGGACATGCTCAGCCACTGTCCTGACACACCCACATGTAGTGGTGATAAGACTCTGATGTGAACTGTGGGAACTCAGCAACACCGACATTTGGCAATGCAAGAATCCATCAGGAGCTATTTCCCACCTGCCTCACTATGTGGCATGCAAGACTGGTACCCACACCCAAAAAAAGAGAAGGTACTTGCAATATGCAGGCACAGTCAAAATGGCAAACAGAATGTTCGGAATCATTAAGAAAGGGATAGATAAGACAGAAAATATCATATTGCCTCTATATAAATCCTTGGCACGCCCACATCTTTAATACTGTGTGCATATGTGGTTGCCCCATCTCAAAAAAAACATATACTGGACTTGGAAAAGGTTCAGAAAAGGGCAACAAAAATGATTAGGGGTATGGAACAGCTTCTGTATGAGGAGAGTAATAAAACTGGGACTTCTCAGCTTGGAAAAGAGACAATTAAGGAGGGATATGAGTGAGGGCTATAAAATCATGACTGGTCTGTATAAAGTAAATAAGGAAGTGTTATTTACTCCTCCTTATAACACAAGAAATAGGGGTCACCAAACTAAATAATTAGGCTGCAGGTTTAAAACAAACAAGAGGAAGTGAAAAAAAAAAATATTACATTCTTACTGGTACCAGGGCCGGCTTTTGCCCATGGAAGGGGCAGAGCTGGGGAAGAGGGAGTGGAGTGTCAGCCTCCCGCAGCCAGCCCATCCACACTGCCTGACTCCCACCACTGATTTAAAAGGGCCCAGGGCTCCAGCTGCTGCCGTGGTAGTGGTGGTGGCAGTGAGGAGTCCCAGGCCCTTTTAAATTGCCAGCCCCAGGGCAGCTTCCCCTTTTTCACCAGTGTTGGCGGCCAAAAAAAGTTGCCCCTTTTACCTCCCACTACCGAGGGGTGGGAGGAAAAGGGTAGTGACATTAAAGTGCTGGGCAGCCTATGGGCCTGTACCACACTTTCACCGCTGGTATTTCTTCACACAACACACAGTCAACTTGTAGAATTCTTTGCCAGAAGCTGTCATGAAGGACAAGACTATAACAGGGTCCGAAACAGAACTAGAGAAGTTTATGGAGGATAGGTCCATCAATGGCTATTAGCCAGGATGGGCAGGGATGGTGTCCCTAACCTGTGTTTGCCAGAAGCTGGGAATGAGATACAGGGAATAGATCACTTGATGATTACCTGTTCATTGTCTCTGGGGCACCTGGCATTGGCCACTGTCTGAAAACAGAATACTGGGCTAGATGAACCTTTGGCTTGAGCCAGTATGGCCGTTCTTATGTTTTTACAATAGCATTTTTAGTCCCCTAGGAAAGTTGTCATGGGATAAGAGGGAAGACCCTTTCATGGATTGAGAACTGGTTAAAACACAGGGAACAAAAGGGTAGGAATAAATGGTAAATTTTCAGAATGGAGAGGGGTAACTAGTAGTGTTTCCCCAAGGGTCAGTCCCAGGACCAATCCTATTCAACTTATTCATAAATGATTGGGAGGAAGGGGTAAACAGTGAGGTGGCAAAGTTTTCAGATGATATTAATTGCTCAAGATATTTAAGACCAAAGCAGACTACGAAGAACTTCAAAAAGATCTCACAAAACTAAAGTGATTGGGCAATAAAACAGCAAATGAAATATAATACGGATAAGTGTAAAGTAACGCACACTGGAAAAAATAACCCCAACTATATATACACACACACACACACACACACAATATGATGGAGGTTAATTTAGCTACAGCAAATCAGGAAAAAGGTCTTGGAGTCATCGCGGATAGTTCTCTAAAGACATCCACGCAGTGTGCAGCGGAAGTCAAAAAAGCAAACAGGATGTTAGGAATCATTAAAAAAAGAGATAGAGAATAAGACAGAGTATCTTATTGCCCTTACATAAACCCATTGTGCGCCCACATCTTGAATACTGCGTACCTCATCTCAAAAAGGATATACTGGCATTAAAAAAGTTCAGAGGAGGTCAACTAAAACGATTAGGGGTTTGGAGCAGGTCCCATGAGGAGAGATTAAAGAGGCTAGGACTTTTCAGCTTGGAAAAGAGGAGACTAAGGGGGGAATATGATAGAGATACATAAAATTGATTGGTGTGGAGAAGGTGAATAAGGAAAAGTTATTTACTTGTTCCCATAACATAAGAACTAGGGGCCACCAAATGAAATTAATGGGCAGCAGTTTTAAAACAAATAAAAGGAAGTTCTTCTTCACACAGCGCACAGTCAATCTGTGGAACTCCTTGCCTGAGGAGGTTGTGAAAGATAGGAATATAACAGGGTTTAAAAAAAGAACTGGATAAATTCATGGAGGTTAAGTCCATCAATGGCTATTAGCCAGGATGGGTAAGGAATGGTGTCCCCAGCCTTTTTTTGTCAGAGGAGGGTGATGGTTGGCAGGAAAGAGATCACTTGATCATTACCTGTTAGGTTCACTCACTCCAGGGCACCTGGCATTGGCCACTGTCGGTAAAACAGACGCTAGGCTGGATGGACCTTTGGTCTGACCCAGTATGCCAGTCGTAGGTTATAATCAAATGATGTGGGTGAGTGAGGTTATTGCACGGTTCTTGCTATAAGAATTGGCAGTTTGCCTACTGAATTCAAAAATTTAACAAAACTGGCCAGGGGTGAGGATGTCGCACAGTTATATAGTGATGTGGCATCGGTATGCAAAGATTAGTGTTTGTAAAGGGATTTGGAAATTAATTGCTAGGTATAAATTTTAGACAGGAAAAACATTTAGTGGCCTTTCATGTTCAGAACCCTAATTTGCTGGACAGCCAAGCAGCAAACTGGAATAAGCTCTAAAGTAAGCTATTCCATTGCTCATCTAGTTGAAGGTAAAATGTTGAGAGTTAGTGGCGGGCCAGCCTGCAGATGTACTGGGGAGTAACACTGCTATGAGACTATGCAAAACCCATTCACACTGGTAAATCTATTTCAAAGAAAGAAAAAACATCTTTTGGTCAGAAATGGGGACGAGACACGAAAATCAAAACTGTTGTGATTAGAAAATTTTAAAAAAGCAGGGAAGGAATGACTGGGCGAGTTAAGGGATTAGCAATAGCATACAGAGACTTTCATCTGAATCATCAGTTCAAATTCAGATCAGGATGATACTAGCAAAAAGTTACCATCATCTGATGGCTGGTGGCTTACCAATATGAATTTGTGGCATTGGGCCAGTTCCTAGCTGACAGATGGCCATGACACAGAAGAACTCCATCGCAACAACCTGGATGGCAGCTTCAGGAAAGATACAAATGAATGAGCACCCCTGAAAATTAAGCCATCCTCGTAACAGCAGAAGGGATTCTTTAGGCAAGAGTTGAGAATCACTGGCAAGACTGTGTGAAGAAATGTATGTTACTGCCACACTTATACCTACTCCACAGGCAAAGAAAGGACAACTTTATCTCCCTCTCTTCAGGGCTGACAACATGGCACCTTTCTTCCCATGCGGACTAAGCTAGTTAAAAATCAATTTGAAATAAATATTAAAAATCCTTGCAAGCTTTTAACCTGTAGAATAATACTTTTGTATTAATATAGCTACTCTTATACAATAGAATGGAGGTGCTCAGATTGAAGTTACCAACCCATGAAGTCACACTTGTATTTTATGCTGCCAAAAATATTAACCTCTACAGTTTTATGGTGAAAATACACTGCTTTTCTGAGTAAGGAAATTAAGTGAATCACCTCCTGTGCAACCCCGGTATGGTTCTTCATAAGCCAAATCACCAAAAACATGCCAATCTTTGGCAAATATGGATCAGGCTGTCATGAAAATTGGCATGAGAAATCTTTTTTCTTTTCTTCTGATGGATTTTCTGCTGAGGATTTATTTAATCCTTTGGCTTCTTTGGGAAAATGTAGGTATACTAAAGCAAAGAATTACAGTAATATGGCTTCCCATGAATAAATATGAAGATGATTGCATTCCAAGGATGAAATAATATACAGATAAAAGGAAAAGCACACAGCATTTTATTTCTTTTCAGGACTGCCATGGTATAAAGGAAGTCTCACAATATGTGTGAAACACGAATTCCAGATTCACCCTTACAAGTCTCAGAGGGGTAGCCATGTTAGTCTGGGATTGCAGAAGTAACAAAGAGTCTTGTGGCACCTTAAAGACTAACTAACGTATTAGAGCATAAGTTTTCGTGGGCTAATACCCACTTCGTCGGATGCATTACAAGTCTGGACATAAACTAAGTTGTGAAGCAGAAGTATAGAAGACATACTGCACATGAACCACCCTCTTAAATGACATGTAAAAAAATACAGTTCACAATAGCATTTAGTTACACTTCAGCTGTTTGTTTTTTTCCTCACTTGAAGTTTTGTGTACACCCAACCATTGGGAATCATAAAACCACTTCAACTGCATACAATTATCCTAGTCACTCTAACTACACAAGAGCAAATAAAATGGCTTGTATTATTTTTGATAAGTCCCAATAGGGAAAGAAAAGCCTAAGAATTCAAAGCTGAATGAAACTACTCCTTTCCACTTGTATTTCCCTTTGCTGAGTAAGGAATTTCAACAGAACCATTTGTTTCCCTTATGAACACTACTTGGGCACTAACTGTTGCCATCTTGTGATCTACTGCATATGAATACCCCTACAGTGCAATTTTGGGAACAGTCATTTTTGAAGTTTCTTTTATCAACTCACTGAAATGTGAAACTGGTTAGGAAATTATTGAAAAAGAAAATTCAGTGTTGTTCCATCCACATCAATTAATTAGTATTTTGGGAAGGCCACATCTGCACACACTGTTGACACAGTAGCTTTTCAATTGCATTTAATTTATGTAACATGCAAGGCAGTATTTTTACCTTTTATATATTCCAAAACACACAGACAGGAGAACTGGCACTTCTGTTTAATATTAATAGCTCATTAAGTGAAGTATCTAATTTTCACACAAGAACAGCAGATATTAGAAGAATATAGCAGTAAAACCAGTAACCCATTTTTCTTGGAAGTCAATCCTATAACGATGCATATTATAATCTTAGTCACTAGTCACTGCAAACTTGTTTTTAAAATTAATGTATGAAAAGATTCCATTTAAACTTCAATACATTATTTACAATGCTCATCCCACTGACTCAAATTGATAAATTATTTGCATGATACATTTTCTCATTAACAGATTATGTTTTTTATTGCATACCTTCCCTTTCTCCGCAACCTATTTAAAAGGCTGATTTCACTTTAGGTATGCAGGAAGAAGTGAGCTCTCTCTGGCTAGTGAGTGTGTGAGAGACAGAGAGAGAGAGAGAGAAAGAAAATATAAAAACTTTTTTTAAGAAGTTCATATACAGTACTTCTTCATTTGTAGATCTCAAAGAACTCGGGGAGAAAAAAGGAAGACTAAGGTTGTGTCTACACTGCTACTTTCAGCGCTTTTGTCACTGAAAAGCGCTGAAAGTGGCGGTGTAGACAAAAAGCAACAGAAGTTTTGGTGCTGAAAAGTGCTAGTATAGACATCGCTTTATGTCCAGAGAGCCCTACGCCAGTGATAAAGTGTGTCTACACTGCCCACATCACAGTGCTGCCACAGCCGCGCTGTAACCTGGGTAGTGTAGACATATCCTAATATAGCCCCCTTTTAAAGATAGAGTAGGAGAAGCATGGAGAGCTGAAGTGGCTTGCCAAAGGGGACACAGTAAATTGTCAGACAAAAGTGCTGAAATACAAGAAATGGCAAAGATGCAATCAAGGGCTGATGTAGTATCTCAATCTACTTTTAATTCATTTTTTGTCCAGTTGATGATGCCACTTTAATGACAAGAGTAGTGGAAGAGCCCATCTGTGCTTGATCCCCTGTGCTAAGGGAATATTTTGGTGGGGAACATAGCAGGGCTAGGAAACCATTTTTTCCAGATGCTGCGTTTACTTGAAACATAGGTAGTTGGGTCCGGATCAGTTCAGAGTAATCTAGGAGTCAAAGGCCTTCCTCCACCCCGCCTCTCTCTCACTCACTCAGGAAACGTTTGCTTTGTCTCAGGGCAGATAATTAAGCCAGATGTCAGACACGGAGCATTGACAGGGCATTTCTGCAGCCAATTTCACAACAAGGAGAAGAGAGGCCACTTGACTTAAGGGGATTATAGGACATTTCCAGAGGTCAATCAGAGCGCAGTAATGCAACACCTCTTTCACACTGACGCTGAGGCATCTAACCCAATACGCATCAGATGTTAATCCTCTTACAGAAGTGGAGTACCAGGAACGCTCTAGCAGGGAGTCAGAGTACTCTACGTGCCTTGCGAGTGTGGACGGGGAGTGAGGTAGAGTGCTCTGGACAGCTTCACTGCAGAATAACTTGCAAGTAGCCAAGGCGTAAGACCTTGGCTACACTGGCAAGATAGAATGTATTAAATCAGCCCCAGGCACCTTAACTCCTGAGGTGTCCACACTGGCAAGGCACACAGAGCGCCCGGACTCCGCGGCTGGAGCACCGCTGGTAATCCACCTCCACAAGAAGCATAATGCCTGCTGCACCCCAGCTGGAGCACCCCAGTGCCAGTGTGGACACTCATGTCTGTTAATGTGCTCTGATTGGCCTCCGGAAGTGTCTCACGTCTCTTCTAGCCACTCTGGTCATCACTTTAAACTCTACTGCCCTGCCTTCAGGTGACCAACCATCAGACCCACACTTTAAATTCTCTGGGAATTTTGAAAATCCCCTTCCTGTTTGCTCAGCCAGGCATGGAGTGCTCTCAGTGCATCTTTCCAGGTGACCTTGCCAGGTGACCATGCCTCCACACACCATGCATTTCCCAGTATGAAGGAATTGCAAAGTGCTGGACCTCATCAGTGTTTGGGGGGAGGAAGCTGTCCAATCCCAGCTATGTTCCAGCCGTAGGAATTATGATACCTATGGGCAGATATCAAGGGACATGATAGAAAGGCAGTACAGTGCAGTGTTAAAGTGAAGGAGCTGTGGAATGCCTACCACAAAGTGCTGCGCCCACGACCTGTCGTTTCTACAAAGAGCTGGACGAGATACTTGGGGATGACCCCACCTCCACTCCGAAGAGCACCATGAACACTTCAGAGGTCGTAGCAGCCCAGAGTTCAAGAAGGCAGGTGGAAGAAGGTGGGAGCGACGGGTGCTGAGGAGGACGGAGGCCAAGAGGCAGAGGACAGACGGCTCAGCATCCCTAGATGCTTGCAGCCAGGAGCTGTTTTCAAGCCAGGAGGAAGGTAGCCAGTCGCAGCGGACAGTGCTTGCTGAAGAACAAACCGCAGAGGAGGTGCCCGGTAAGTGGCTTTTATTTTGGGAAGGTAGTTGTTCGGTGCAGGCTCTTGGAGAGAGGAGGGTTGCAGAAAGAAGGGTTAGGGCTGCATGCATGCCTAGATGCGGAATAGGGCATTGATGTGCTCTCTCACATTGCAGTAATCAGACTCAGTAATCTCCTCGAAAGTCTCATGCAGAAGCTGAGAAATCCGCTTGTGCAGGTTCCTTGGCAGAGCTCCTATGCTTCATGCCCCAGTAAGACTAGCATATCCATGCCACTGTGCAGCAATT
The DNA here is from genome assembly GCA_007922305.1 of Dermatemys mawii. NCBI lineage: Eukaryota > Metazoa > Chordata > Testudines > Dermatemydidae > Dermatemys > Dermatemys mawii. The sequence goes on along the minus strand of ML677371.1, from coordinate 21,075,503 downwards.
GTCCCCCCGCCCCTCACAAGCAAGTGGCATAAGGGCCAGGGAGGAAGCCACATTGCAGAAGATGACCCTTCCTTGTTTCCAATGTCATCCTCAGCAGTGAGATATCTTCCAGGACGAACTCATCCTGTGGAAAACGTGGGGACAGTGTTCAGTATAGGGGCCCTCTGCAGTTGTTGGCTCTCCCCAAGGCACAGAACCCCAGAGACCAGTCTGGCCCTGAAACAATCTGCTCCCCTTATCCCTGTGCTTACTTAACATTTCAGGGCTCTTGTGGGTTATGAGCTCGCTTTGGGACAGGCACTTTCTGCTATTGTGTGTGCTATGCTTGTCTTTAAGTTGGGCTGAATCATTGCTCTGTCTGGTGTGAACAATGCTGCCTCTGTTTAGGGTTGCATTTTGGCTTTAGAGATGCAGCCTTGACATCCCAGCAGCCCTTGTCATCAACGGCCAAAAGGCTGCAAAGAATCAGGAAGCATCCACGAAGAAGTCATGAAACAGTCCCTTACTGAAAATCAAAAAGTACAGGAGTGGTGGGAGACCAGAAGATGGCTCCACCAGCAGAATACAGACCACTGGCAACAAACCAGAGTGGCTCCTAAGCATTATGGAGCACCAGGCGGATTCTATGCAGGCGCTCATAACATTCCAGATGGAGCAGAACCACCACCCTCCCACCCTGCAGCCCACGTCCCAAAACTCTTTCCCTTGTGCCCCGTGTCACCGCCAATCCATATTCCCCAACATCCGGTTTCTTATCGCCACTAGCTGCCTCCAACACCTGTAGCTTCACCACCCAGCCCTGCAAATTACAACCCTTACCCACTGCACTCAATCCCCATCATCATACATTACAGCCAGCCTGAAGTGCAACATTCATTGCACGGAAATCCAGACAGGAAGGCTGAATATGATTATAGGACATACACAAATCCTCTCCACAACCACCACCCCATTCTCCCCACAACCACCTTCCCTCCTCCCACACAGCACAGTTGTGTCGTGCCATGTGTTTCCTCAGCAGTTTTGCTTCTTTTCAATAAATGATTTTTTTGACTTCGCAAACATTCTTTAATGCATTAAGGAAAAGATAGCGTAGCTCAGGAAAGCAACAGGCACTGCAAGTCAGTAAATCATACTCAGCAAACAAAAATGTCTACTAGCATTGGAACCACTGCACTTCACGCCCGTCCGGGGCATCAAACATCACTGGTGGCTTTCAGCATCAAATTTCTCCCTCAAGGCATCCCTAATCTTTACAGCAGTGTGCTGGGTCCCTCTAATAGCTCTGCTCTCTGGCTGTTTACATTCAGCCTCCAGGTGTGGAACCTCCATGGTCTATGCCTGAGTGAAGCTTTCCCCCTTCCCTTCACAAATATTATGGAGGCACAGCACGCAGTTATAATGGTGGGAATGTTGTCATTGACCAGGTCCAGCTTCCCATACAGACAGTGCACTCAGTCATTCTGCACCAACTCAGCCTGTTTTTGAACCGCTCTTTGTTGCTGTCAAGACTCCCTATGTAAGGTGTCATGAGCCATGGCATTAAAGGGTAAGTGGAGTCTCCAAGGATCACAATAGGCATTTCTACTCCCTCTCTGGTGATCTTCTGATCTGCAAAGAAAGTCCTGGCTTGCAACTTCCTGAACAGGCCTGTGTTCCGAAAGATGCGTGCATCATGCACCTTTCTGGATCAGCCTGCATTAATGTCCATAAAACGCTCACGGTAATCCATAAGCACTTGGAGAACCATTGAGAAATACCCCTTCCGGTTTATGTATTCGGAGGCTAGGTGGTCTGGTGCCGGAATAGGAATTTGCATCCCATCTATCGCCCTTCTGCAGCTAGGGAAACCCATCTGTGCAAAGCCAGCCACTGTCACGCACATTGCCAAGAGACATGGTTCTTCTGAGCAGGAAGCCATTAACAGCCCTGTAAACCTGCATCAACACAATTCCAACGGACGACTTTCCCATTCCGAACTGATTAACGAGTGATCAGTAGCTAAGTGGAGTTGCCAGCTTCCAGATTGAAATAGCCACCCACTTCTCCACCAGCAGGGCAGGTCTCAATCTTGTGTCCTTGCACTGCAGGGTAGAGGCAAGTTCCTCACACAGTCCCATGAAAGTGGCTTTTCTCATCCAAAAGTTGTGCACTGCTCATCGTCCCAGACTTGCATGACAATGTGATCCCTCCACTCAGTGCTTGTTTTCCTAGCCCAAAAGCAGCGTTCCATGGTGGTGAGCATGTCTGTGAACACCACAAGCAATCTTGTGTCATATGCATAATGTGAGTCGACATCATCGGACTCCTCACTATCACTCTGTAGCTTAAGGAATAACTCAACTGCAATTTGTGACATGCTGGCGAGACCCATCAGCACATTCCTCAGCACTTCGGGCTCCATTCCCGCAGACAGAAAGGGAAGACAGAGCGCGCAGTACAAAAAACAATGAAAGATGGTGCCAAATGTGGACGGAAGCACAGGGATTTCTGGGATACAAAGCGATGCATCATGGGGAGTCAGGATAGGACCCAGGATGCCACACAGCCCCGCTTCTTACAAGCCATAGTGCCAGAATGGGAAGAGGAGCTCTGTGTGACAGCTGCCCATAATGCACCGCTCTCAATGTCGCTGCAAGTGCCGCAAATGTGGCCACACCACTGCATTTGCAGCTGACAGTGTGAACACACAGGAGCGCTTTCCCTGCTGCAGTCTCCGAGGGCTGGTTTAACACACAGCGCTCTACATCCAAGAGTATAGCCATGCCCTAAGGCAGGGGTGGGCAAACTATGGCCCTCGGGACCGTCCCATCCGGCCCCCCTGCCAGTGAGGCTGCCCCCGCCCCTCCCCCGGAGCCACGCCGCGCTGCAGCCGGGGCTGCGCGCTCCACACACCCTTGAGCCGCGCCATGTGGGCAGCACTCCGGGGGCTGGGGCTGTGTCCTCAGCCCCTCCCAGGAGCCGCGCCGCCTGAATGGCAAGCTGAGCCCTTCTCCCGGAGCCACGCCGCCTGGGGGGCACGCTGAGCCCCTCTCCCAGAGCAGCGCCACGGGGGCAGCACTCCGGGGGGCCGGGGCTGTGCGCTCCCAGGAGCCGTGCTGCGCGGGTGACACTCCGGGGGGCCGGGGCTGTGCGCTCCCCCTCTTCCCCCAGAGCCAGGCCAGCACTCATGGTAAGGGGGTGGAGGGGGATTGGGGGGTTCCAGGGTGGTGGTTGGGGAAGTAGTCTGGAGGGGGCAGCCAGAGAGCAGGGTGGGTTGGATAGGGGGTGGGGTTCTGGGGTGGTGGTTAGGGGGTGGAAGGGTGGATAGGGGTCAGAGCAGTCAGGGGACAGGGAGCAGGGGAATGGGGTGGGGTCCTGGGGGTGGTTAGGGGTCTCTGGAAGGAACAGTCAGGGGATGGGAGGGGATTGGATGGGGATTCTGAGGGGCAGTCAGGGGGTGGGAAGTGGGAGGGGGCCGTCTTGGGGCCAGAAGTGGGAGGGGCCTTCCTTTACCCGGCCCTCCATATAATTTTGTAGACCCAATGTGTCCCTCGGGCCAAAAAGTTTGCCCACCCCTGCCCTAAGGAGTTCAGTACAGAGATACACCAGCAGCCCTCATTAGCTGTCCATTTTCTGAGTTTAGTGGGAAGACATGCAGATATTAGCAGGCATGCACAGAATGCAGTCAAAGGTTTATAAACACTATTGCACCAGCAAGTCCATTAAAAGTAAGATCAGATACAAGTCTGAATACACTTTAAAAAAAACATAGCCAAACTTCATTAGGCCAATGAACAGGAAGCTCCTAATCTCACATATTGAAGTACTTATATGATCATAACAGCAGTATCTGATCATCACACAATTTTCACTACATTTTTTTAATCCTTACAAAACCCCTATGAGAATAATAATTTCCAGCCTCATTTTACAGAGGTGAACTGAGACGGAATGTAGTTGAAGTCCTTGCCCAAGGTTACAGAGAAAGTCTGTGGTTAAGACAGGAACTGAAGGTCTCTTGAGCTCCAGGATGCCCACTCTATAACGTGCATATCATCAAGTTAAGTGACAAATCTGCTACTTCCCGTGTGCAGACCAGTGATAATCTATATTGATGAAAAACATATATGTAAGTTTGTGGATAAGCATAATTATTTTGTTCACTGGACATACACTGGGTGGCAGAAGTAAACACACATTCGCTCTAAAGATTTCACAACATGACTGCCTCATGACTAGGTCACATTATGCAATACTGTGAGGTAGTTCAGCTATCAAGCCTTATTACTGGTTGGCTATAATGATTCAACGCAAAACAGCATTGAGGTCCAGAACGATAAACATCAGGAACTGAATATAAATGAAGTTCAAGTAGGCACATTGCACAAAAGAAACTTTTGTAAGTTTCAAGAGCAAGTGTAAAAAAAGACTCTACTCAGAAGAGAAGATCCAAAAGAGATCCATGTATGAGTTCTGCAATATAAGCTACTGGGGCAACTAGTGCAGTATCACCATCGCTTTACATTACATCATTCAGTGCAACAGGATTTGCTAATAGCAAAGCCAAGGCACATCCTACCAGAGTATTATACTCAACTCAAAAAGTCAAGAAAAATGTATATTTACCTTTCAACTTAATACTTTGTATCACAGATTTGTTAAGAACCATTGATATAAAGTTAACAAACCTGTGAGAAGATTTTTGCCAATTAGATACCAAAATCTCATCAAGATTTGGTTGGGAAAAGCAAGCTCACTTGTAAAAGTAACCACTTATAGGTTCACTTCAGGAAGGAAAAGTAATATTAAAACAGAAATTTCGCTTCATGGTATATATAATTTATTCAGACTTTCTTCTCCAGCTTATGAACGTCAATTTTCATTTTGTTTTTTTTTTTTAAAAAAAAAAAAAAAAAAAAAAAAAAAAAAAAGAGGCCTCATCAAATGTGACAGCCCTAATATGCAATTCCAGGCGCTGGAAAATAACACTAAATAGACCAATGAAGTAGCATCATATCTAGAACTTTTCTCTGACATAAACCTGTTCGATCTAAAATATAGCACACACTTGATTGTTTTATGGGTTGGGGAAAATGAAGTATATGTACATATGTGCCATTTTAAAACATGACAGAAGTTTAAAAAAAATAGATGTTAGTGCTTCAAGATTACAGTGAAAATACTTTGCAGCTAAATTACTTCGCTCCCCTTTCCCCCCACCCCGAGAATTAAAATACCATTTTAGATCTATTGTTTGCTCATCATATCATGGTAGAATAAATAGCAGCCTGTCTACATGATAAGTAAAAGCTCATAATACCCCATATCATATGTAAGGATATGGAATAAGAGAGTAAATTGTAGTGTAGTTACAAAGAAAGATCTGCTACAATTGCATAGTGTTGACACAAATAACTACCACCATCATCACTGAAAGGTTTGCTGAACATACAAAGATATTCACTACCTCTACTAATTTATACCTATGTGCTTTAGACATTCTAATTTAAACAACTGGAAAATATTAAACACATTTAAATGACCTCAGAATTCAATTTACGGGACCAGTGGAAACCAGATTTGCAATGATGAGCTATGACATCATATAGGCAAAACAGTCATTTTTACAAAACATCACGTCTGAGATCCATTGTGATGATCTGCCATGGATTCTGTACAAACAGCATCTTGACATTCATTAAGGAACAGGTAACTCAAGGAGGACCACGAAGGTGGGCAAATTATTAGCAGTCTATTATCATTGGCTAAGAGTGGACAGTGTGCTCAGTTTTGACAGACACAAAATGGAGAGTCCCTGTCTCAACAAGCTTACAATCTAATAGGAGGGGGGAAAAAAAAAAAAAAAAAAAAAAGACAGCAAGATGGTTCTGTGAAGTCACAGTAAGGACTAACAGAAGAGAGTTTTTTCCCTGTGTACGCTCAATTCGGGGAGGGAAATTGTTCAAAGAGGGATATGCAGTCCCTTCTAACCCTATGATTATTCATTCACCCTTTCCACACCAGAGACGAAGATTTTTGCAAGAAGTTAATGCACAACATGGCAATTACATGTTACTTCATTTGATAACAATGCTCTTCATTTGTAATTGCCCCTTACACCCAAGGATCTTAAAGGGATTAAAGCTAACATCAATCGTCTTCCATGAATTTTGTTATGAATATAGCATTAACTGCCTAGAATGTTATACATTTTACACTTACATATAAACCAAGGTACAGAGAATTAAAATGGTTTTCCCTGGTCACATAGGTAAATCTTGCCACTGGTTCAGTGAGTCCAGTCCTCTGCTATAACCACTGGATAACACTGCCCATCAATCCCAACTCATAATCTTATAACAATGTATTATATTTAGTATGAAAAAAGGGTGAAAACACACGGACATGGACAAACTAATCCATGACCATATACATTTCACATCAAGAGAATTAAAGCAGTGATTCACCACACTTAGTCTTCATGTGTTAGAATGGCCAGCATATATCATTTGATAATTATGCCTGAATGATCATTGAAGATGGTGCAGTCAAAGATGTGGTCATCCAGAGATCATGGACATGTTTCACTAGTTCACTCCAGCACATTTTAGATATTGTTTCCAGGTTTCTTGTAATAGCTAAATATTTAAAGACAACCCACCACATGTGTCCTTATAGACGGAAAGAAAATAACAAGAGCCAAAATGGGTCAGACCAAAGGTCCATCTAGCCCAGCATTGTGTCTTCCAAAAGTGGCCAATGCCAGGTACCCCAGAGTGAAGGAACAGAACAGGTAATCATCAAGTGATCCATCACCTGTCATCCAGTCCCAGCTTCCGGCAAACAGAGGCTAGGGACACTATTCCTATCCATCCTGGCTAGCAGCCATTAATGCATTAATGATACCATCCCTATCCATCCTGGCTAGCAGCCATTAATGCATTAATGATACCATCCCTATCCATCCTGGCTAGCAGCCATTAATGCATTAATGAATGTATCTACTTCTTTTTTAAACCTTGTTATAGTCTTAGCCTTCACAATATTCTCTGACAAGGAGTTCCACAGGTTGATTATGCGTTGTGTAAAGAAATACTTCCTTTTGTTTGTTTTAAACCCACTGCCTATTAATTTCATTGGGTGACCCATAGTTCTTGTGTTATGAAAAGGAGTAAATAACACTTCCTTATTTACTTTCTCCACACCAGTCATGATTTTATAGATCTCTATCATATCCCCCCTTAATTGTCTCTTTTCCAAGCTGAAAAGTCAGTCTTATTAATCTCTCCCTAGATCCCTAATCATTTTTGTTGCCCTTTTCCAATTCCAATATCTCTTTTTGAGATGGGGCGACTACATCTGTATGCAGTATTCTTGATGCTGGTGTACCATGGATTTATATAGAAAATATCATATTGCCTCTATCTTACTATCTACTCCTTTCTTAATGATTGCCAACATTCTGTTCACTTTTTTGACTGCCGCTGCACATTGAGTGGATGTTTTTAGAGACAATGACTCCAGTATTTCTTTCTTGAGTGGTAACAGTTAATTTAGACCCCCTCATTTTATAGGTATAGTTGAGATTATGTTTTCCAATCAGCACTACTTCGCATTTATCAACACTGAATTTCATCTGCCACTTTCTTGCTCAGTTACCCAGTTTTATGAGATCCTTTTGTAACTCTCCACAGTCTGCTTTGGACTTCAAGAACTAGTCAAGATAGCTAACTATCTTGAGTGGGAACCCGAATTAGGATTTGATCCTTTAGGTCCTGTCATACTGTCCCAATAGGACTGAAAAGTAGGTGAATATTACTTTGTGCACTTATGAGCTAATATAAAAGGTGTATTACCATAAGCCAATTGAAAGATTTCAGCAGGAGTAATTTTGACAGTTTTTGGACCAAAATTTAACTGAGGGAAAAAACAAAATACAGACAAAAATTGCAGTCTTTTCCCCCAGCTCCATCTTCAACAATTATTAAGGCAATGATTATATCATGGGAGGGGTCACAGAAGTCACAGAATCTGAGCCTTTCATTGTCCTCTGTGACATTTTCTGCCCCTGGGCTGGAGCTCCCAGCTAGCCCCTTTATGCCCAGAACCTTCCAGCCCCTGCACTGGTGGGAGCACCTTGCAGCTGTAGAGCTGCTGGTGGGGAACCTCCCGAAGCTGATCAGCTGCGGCGAACAGCTGGAGGACCTTAGAGCTCCCAACCTTCCTGGGCAATGGGGGACCTTCAAGAGCACCCAGCCAGCCTGGGCCCGAGGGGACCCCGCAGGCAGGAGGACCCCACAGCTCTAACTCCCCACAGCAGCAGGGGAACCCAGAGATCCCACTGATTGCAGCAGTGGAGGATCCGGGAGCCCCAGGAGCAGTGGGTGCTGAACCTATCTCCTCATTTTGTCAGGGATATTTTCAGTGAAAGTCGGGGACAGGTCACAAGGAATAAAAAATTCACAGATGCCTGTGACCTGCCCCCGACTTTCACTAAAAATATCCCTGGCAAAAACTTTACCTTAATGTTTATTTATACATGCATGGTGCTTTAGACAAGTAGAGAGACGAGATCCCTTTTCCAAAGAGCTTTAAAACAATGAAAAAAACACAGGCTAATAGTTCAGATACAGGAGCCTGAGAAAACAACAATGGAGAGCGGGTTAATCAGCACATAGCTGAGCTACATCCCATACAGCCCTATCCCCATCTTTATCATGGGCCAATCAGACCGAGGGATGACAAAATTCCAAACTGCTTCTGCCCAAGACTGAATCATGAAAGCCCTGGATCAGGTAGTTGCTTCAACAGTAGCTGCAAACTGGGGTTGCAGCAGCTGAATCTGCAGGAAGAGAGGGTGGGACAGCAGGAGGAGGTTCGAGGTTGCTGAGGCCAAGGAGTGAAAATACATAGCATCCCATGCAGCCAGGATGGAAGGAGAAAATACAGCCACCACAGTCGCCAAGGGCAGGAGAGTTCAACCCAGCACAAGGAGACTCAAGCTTCCCGACTAAAAACTCACTCAACAGGGAAGTCAAACCCACCTGCAAGATCCGCTCGTGGCCAAGACAGCCTAACCACAGCCATTGCCTGAACCCTAGATCCTAATTTCCAGTGTAGTTAACATCCCTAGATGAAGAACAATGTTTCTATCACCACCATTTCATTCTAGTTTTCGCATTAGGAGCCACTTTCAGCTATCTAATCAATAATGGTTGAAGGTCAGCCTTGTTCTAGTCTACATGCTGAGGCAATGCCCAACATGATAGCATCTGTCCACCACACTACTGGGAGAGCTTGGGAGAGCATTGCCACGTATTCCATGCCCCTCCCCTGTTCCCAATTTGTGAAAATTAGAGTATGTACTATACACTGGACTTCCACAGTCACATTCAAGAACTAAGTTTGGATGTACTGCATTGGTGTAAGGAGAGAAGATTCAGATTCATTTCATTCATTCCATTTCTTCTGCTCACCCAGTAACACCACCTGAATACTTAAATTTCTTTGATGGTGCAAACATTTCAAGTTGATAGACTAATCTTGTTTTAAAATACGATCTGGCAAAAACGTGCTGAATAAACAGACTAAATTTAGGCTGTGAAATCATTAAATATTAGTTGCAGTTCTTTAATGTAATATTATATAGAAATGACAAGAAAATGTGATTAATTTATTCAAAGCAGAAATGCATTTAAGTTTCATCTTCTAACATGATTCACTTTATTAAAATCTTGAGATCCCAGGCTTTAATATCAAGTTGTATTTAAAAAAAAAAAAAAAAAAAAAAAAAAAAAAAAAATGGTGCACTTTCACAATTAATTTGACCAAAGCTCAAACCACCTGTGAGAGCACAAGCACAGCTTCTCTTGTAAATAAGCGGCTGCCAAAATAGAAACAAAAAACAAAACAAGACCCAAAAAACCCTGCATATTGACAAAAATGCAGTTTAAACACTATAACCATGAGGCCCCTGTACACAGCCTTACCTCAGAATCATCCGTAGATTCTTCATTAGACCTGATTTCCTGAAAGTGATAAAAAAAAAAAAAGCATGAAGAAAAAATTTAACATACTTGCAGAGTAAATGATAATTATCTTTACTTTTTAAATTTTATAAGCCTTTTTATTAGACGCAAAAGGTCAACAGCGTTTCAAGTGATTCTGAATGAATGATTGTCTTTTCTGCTTTTCTTGTTTATCCATACCCACTCTGTGTTTAGGACTTGTGCTCTGGTGCCACACTGACAGTCAGTGGCACTGATTGGCTGTGATACTACTGTAGGCTACCCTAAAGCAGACAACAACTAATACCACATCATTCCAGCAATGTGCGTTATCTAAGGCTCTAAGCAACAGTCAGGTGCCTGTGAAAGGTTTTTCCTCACAAGCGATGGACAATCAATCTCCAACATCTCAGCCCACAGGACAGAACTGCATGCTAAAGTGATCTACAGGCCAACTTCTGTATTTAGCCACTATTCGGCCATTAATTCATTGGCTTATTTTGAACTGGTTAACTCTTTAAAACAGTTTCCCAGAGAATGATCTGATGACGGTGCATATTTAAATAACAACAACTCTTCCACTCACGCACAATTCAGACAGAGTGCCTTGTTCAAACCTTCAAAGGAATTGTGTCTTTAAAACATCTGCCTTTCAAGACAATGAATCTTACCATCCTACAAAAAAGAAGAGCCTACTCTTGCTAATCTCTCACCTGTCCACTGGTGAAATCTGCTGATGCCATGCCTCCTCAAAGAGGTCAGCAAAATGAAGATTTACTTAACGTATTTATAGTTATCAATAGCAATAAAAGGTTACAACTAATATGCTGACAGCGAACGTAAGCCTTTTAACAACAGCCCATGATATAAACAAAGAACGAACAAAAGAGAAGGAGTATTTCAAATCTTATGAAGTAATATTTTGACAATAAGATATTTAGGTACAGCATTTCACAAGAGAGACAAAGTTGCAGACAATGAGAAGAGATGAAGGGAAAAGAAAATCTAATACTGATGATTACCGGTGTTTCATCTTTAGTTTGTTCGTCACATTTATTTATTTTTGTGCTATAAAAATGTGCTTATTGTAACCTCTAAGCACATAGCAAATACCTTCTCTGCACGACTGATGATCGCTTTTAGTAAGCGAGCGAAACAGTTTAGAGAGGGGAAAAAGTCACATTTCCATTTACTGTTAGGGACTCCATACAAGACATTACCATGTTTACAGTCATCTGCCTTTCCAAGCTTTATTCGCTACAGCCAAGCCCATCTCTAAAATATTGTCCTTAAAAGAAATGCAACTGTTTATTCTCTGTTCAAGTCACAGCATGGGGAAGGACAGAAACAATGTACTATAAAATTCCTTCAAGTGAAGGTTTGAAATTTTTTTGCCCAAGGTCTCACTTCTCCTGGAAGTGGTACAGAAAGCTCAGTCCAAGGAGGACAAATTGCAATCAAAACATTTAGTGAAAGCATTTTGAAAATTACAGTTAGTATCTTAAAAAAAATTAAATATTTTGTTGAATGGAATTTCTTTTAAGTCCTAAAAATATAGAATTAAATTATGGTGACATGCAGAGCACTGAACAAGTGAAACAAGCTGAACTATTGTACAGCACAGGTGCATCATAGAATGTACATGGAACCTACAGTATGTTCTTAGATTTAGAAATGGAGGGACTGCCTTTATTTCATTCACTACACTAAGCACATCATCAGTAATTCATAAGAGAAACTATACAAGATCCACAGTTTTGATAGTCTCAGTGTTCTCAAAAGGTTTCACTCTTCCAAGAACAAAAAACTTATAAGCAGAGGAAGGTATATACTACAACAGCAACGAATAACTGTGACTCTACGAATGAGAGTGACTAGGGCCCCAGCCACAAAAGCAGTTCCACAAAGGCAGATCCCTCATGGGGTCTCAGTTCAGTCAATGAGATTCCACAAAAGCCCAGAAAACCACCTGCACAGCATAGCTTCCATGATCTGGGCAAAACAAATACCAGGACATATTGTGCTACATCACAAAGGACTTGAGAAGCTGACTTAAATCACTTATTTATGTAAATGCCATAAAAGTGATTTTACTTAGACAGGCACTCAGATACCATTGTAATGTATACTATTAACCTAAACACACAGTACATATACAAGGGGGGAAAAGCCACACAAGCACATATTCTACATCCAGGGGTGCAGTATTATTTCTATCATTTATAGTTCTGACAGTTTATTAAAGGAAATGCTGAGCAAAAATTAAAAAGGAAAACTTGGTTTGGGAAGCTAACAAAGCAGGCGGCCAAACCACATTATAGTAGAGCAATGCACAACTTTAAACAAACATGTTCTGTAATGGAGCAGGGACATAGCATCGAAACAACGTTAAGTGAGAGGACATTAATTGGGGAGTTACTGTATTTGGTCTGCAGAAGAGGAGAATGAGGTGGGATTTGATAGCTGCTTTCAACTACCTGAAAGGGGGTTCCAAAGAAGATGGATCTAGACTGTCCTCAGAGGTACCAGATGACAGAACAAGGAGTAGTGGTCTCAAGTAGCAGTGGGGGAGGTTTAGGTTGAATATTAGGAAAAACTTTTTCACTAGGAGGGTGGTGAAGCAGTGAAAGGGGTTACCTAGCAAGATCGTAGAATCTTCTTCCTTAGAGGTTTTTAGGGTCAGGCTTCACAAATCCCTAGCTGGGGACTGTTCCTATTTTGAGCAGTGGGTTGGACTAGATGACCTCCTGAGGTCCCTTCCAACCCTGATATTCTAGGATTCTATGACTCTGCATCTGGTGGGTGTTTAGAATTGGCAGGTACCCTGCTTACTCACTATACCAGGGAGCTACTCTGAAAATCTTTGTGTCTCCACAGTTAAAATTGGAATAGTAATCACAGTCGTAACTAAAAATCCATCCCAACAAAACCCCATTATAATGTATGAACTGAGAGGATTATCCCAACTTACATTTTTAGTTTTAAAATAGTCTCTAAACTGTGAACAGAAAATCCCTAATGAGTGACTAGTAGGTGACCAGACAGTGAACTAATAACTATCATTGGCAGGCCTGTCACACTCTGGGGTGTTAGGGAATAAGCAGTGGTGTTGTATATTTCAGCCAAATGGCAGATGCTGGTTTTCAAGAAGCCTAAGAAAGGAGAAATGATACACAGATGGGAAAACTGGGGAAATTTAAAAGAATTCATAACCGGCACAGTTAATCTTTGATTTGATAAACTTGATATAATCTCACCAAATGCAATCTTTCATCTACATTGTTGCGGGAGAGTTTTCTCTTTACACTAAAAACGGATGCCATCAACTTACTTTAGGCCCATAACTTAGATAGGTAGGGAAGAGGAATACTTTTATATTTGCTGTGTCTTCATGAGGTGCACTAATTATAGATTTTACTGACAGGGACAATTGAGAGAACATAAAAAACTTCCTTGACCAACAAAATCCACAACATTGCAGAAGAGGTGTATATCTGATATGCAACTTATAAATACCAACATTAAGACCAGCCTCCTTCAGAGAATTTAAATTTCTCCATAGTTAGGAAGTAAATCCTGGGAAAACAGTTCTCTTAAGCTTTATTATGCCCAACAAAAAGGCACCAGTCACACTATCCAACTGACAAAAAGCATGTGTATGGGGCAGTGGAGAAAATGTGGAAAAACCAATTTTCTGAAGGCTTTAAAAATTATATTTATAGTGTATGAAACTGCTATACTTGGGCTGGGCAACTTTTCCTTAAATCTATTTTATTCTTGTCTCATATACAGGAGCCACCAAACCCCAAAGAATATTCCACAGAGAGAGTTCTCCTCAGCTGAAAAGTACTATGTGTAACAGTTACATTAATAGAAGGTTTAGAACAACCAAAATTTCAGCTGCCTCCCCAGGGATATCCCACCCTCCCGCATACTCATTCCCCAGCTTACACACGAGAATCTCTCTCCCAACCATTTCAGATGGACTCAATTCTTTCTTCCACCTCTGCATTCTTGATCTTCCTCTGAAGTGAAGCAGCCCACACGCAACCATCAGCTGCATGTTCACACATGCTACCCTGACATTATTACATCTGCCCCCAGATTCCAAAGATCCGGCCTTAAATTCTACTTGCCAAGGCCTATTGTAAAATATTACATAAAAATTAGGCCCTACTCCCACCCACATTAAAATGTATAAACTTTACACAGGAGTAATCCTACTGACTATAAACTTAAATGTTCACAGGCCTGGGCTCTAAACATAGAATACTGATTATTACACTATTTGAAAGGCTATTACTGTAATGATTACCACTTTTCCTTGAGTCACATACTAAGTTCTAAAGCTGCTGCACACAAAGAACTGCAGAATGAGGTTCTTCAGCCTCAATCTTGCAAGAGCTCAGCGCATGCTGGCCCCTGGACTTACTTCAAAGGCATGTAGAGGGATCGAAACATTCAAATTGCCATTGTGGATGAGACCTGAAACCCATATAGTCCAAAATCCCTGTCTGCCACTACCAGATAATTCTAAAGTGCAAGCACCCTGCAATAAGCAGGCATGGGATAATCTGCCACCATTCCTCTGTATCCCATTAGGTTTCACCCTAATATCCAATAGTTACAAACTGCCTTAAATTGTAAAACATGAAGTTTTAGCATCTCTTTCCCTTCCTCTCCCCCCCCCCCCCCAAAGTTATCAATTAAGATAATTCTGGATATTCCTGTTATGCATATAAATGTCCAATCCTTTATTGGATCTTGCGAAATACTTGGATCTGACAATACAGTGGGCACTAACACCTGCACAAAACTTTAATGACTGTCATAAATTTGTTTCATCATGTGAAGATTTAACACACCTTCTTCTCTGCCCTCAGAATATAGAAGTTGCTTTTTTAAAAAAAGATGAAACATTTAAAGGAAGCATAGTTCTGGTCTATACCACGGAATGACCATGCAAGAGATTACATTTTGGACAAACTCTAAAGACAGGCTTCCCTGTACAATACAGGTCCAAAGAAGAGGATTTTCTCATATAGGGTAATCTGACCAATTATAAAAGTATTTTAAAAGAAATTGTTGGTATATAATATTTAAGAATAACCCCAACCCAGAAGTTATCAGTAATCTTCTTCTTCAGAATAATTTAAGAAACAGTAAGTCTCTCCTCATATACAACTGATTGACATTGATAACTAATTTGAAATATTACTAAAAGCTTAAACTTTGTCAAAATCATAGCCAGCAAACTCAGTGAGAATTTGATAGAACTAATAAATGAGTGACATTTAATATCCAATAGCTTTATAGAAGTCAGACTAGAAGGTTTGATGATTTCATGCTCATTTATTCAGGATTTTAAGCTATTTTAATGAATGTGTGAAAATGAATGAGACTGCAACATTGATTTTGAACCTTTGACAGAGATTAACAGGGTTTAAGCCTCAGCTTTAAATGCCAGCATAGTGTGATCCTAAAGGCACCTTCAAAAAGAGTGGATACAGAATAGCCTGCAAAATTGTGCACTAACCTTCTGTCTACACTACTCTTCTGGCCACAAAGCCTTCCAGTTCTGCTTCCCACAAACATCCATTTCCCAATTCTACTTGTGCTGCTCCTGCTCCTCCCCCCTACCCTCACCCCATCCTGCTGCCTCTTGCCCCCACAACCCTTCCCCAATTCCCCACCCCCTACTGCTGCCTCTGCCCCCCC
>ML677371.1:21029717-21054796 GCA_007922305.1 Dermatemys mawii | reverse complement strand
CTGGAAAGGGACAACAGGTTTCTACACTCCCCTGGCTTAACTCCTCCGCGTGGAGCAAACCCTGGGGCTCCCACTGTGCCGGTCTCAGGGCTCGCTGCGCTGGCAAAGCCTTTACCTTCTCCTCGGCTTCCGCCATGGTGCAGCAGCCACCTGACACTCACGTGAGAGGCCGCGGGCAGTCAGAGGGCGGCGGAGGCCGTCGGGTAATGTAGTTTTTCGGCTTCCCCTCCTGCTGCTGGGGCTAGAGCTGGCAGGGAAACGGGAGAGGGAAGTGGGCCCTGCACCTGTGTTGCCACTGCTGGGAGGAAATCAAACAGATTTACAAGCTAATGAGCGAGTTTAATGCATGTGCCTGCCTCGCTGGTGCACAGGCAACACCAGACCTTAGTGCAAATGTCTGCACTAGCAGACCACAGCAGTAAGCCCCAGAGCCCTGGCAGCCATAGCCATTGAAAAATCAGGGGCTATGCCCCAAGAAATCATGAGATTGCCTTAAAAATGACCAGTGGTTGGAACAATAATAAAGCTGTTGTTATTTTGTAGTGTTTTTTAAGCCTTTAGGGCAAACCTGGCATTTTCATGTTTTCTCCTCAACCATAAGGGCTAGAAACTTCCTATTTTAAAATGAAAGCTTGAGCTCCTGATGTATTGACATGATTTCAGAAGGTGGGGGTTTAAGAAAAACACCAGTTAGGAGACTTACAATATAATAAAGAGAGCTGGAATCCTGCCTAGTTTAGCAGGGATTAAAAGTTGTCTAACAGAAGTTTAGTAGCCCCTGTATGAGATGAGTCTGACAACTCCTATGCTCCCAGGTCACAAAGGCACCACCATGCTTTGCATTGGATTGCAAGTTCTTCAGGTCAGGGACCAATTCTTACTATGTGTTTAAACAATGTCTAGCACATTGGGGCCCAGCTCTTAGTTCAGGGGTGGGCAAACTACAGCCCATCCTGCCTGGCCCCCTGAGCTCCCTGCTAGAGAGGCTGCCTTCAGCCCTGCCCCTGGCTTTCCTCCTCCCCTGGGAGCCTCAGTGCGCAGTGCTGGCGGGGCAGCTGCTGAGTGGCATGGTAAGGGGGCTGGAGCCAGGGGGTTGCATAATGGGTGGGGAGCCCTAGGGGGAAGTCTGTTAGCAGGTGGGGTTGGATGAGGCGTGAGAGTCCCGAGGGTCTGTCGGAGGCTGGGAGGTGGATTGGGGTTGAGGTCTCTGGAGGGGGTGGTCAAGGGACAACAGACAGGAGGGGGGGTTGGATGGGTCGGGGATTCTGAGGGGAGCAATCAGGGGGCAGGAAGTGGGAGGGGGTTAGATAGGCGGCGGGACCAGGCTGTTTGGGGAGGCACAACCTTCCCTACTCGGCCTTCCATGCAATTTTGCAACCCTGATGTGGCCCTGTGGCCAAAAAGTTTGCCCACCCCTGTCTTAGTGGGTTTCACTAGTGAGAGCTCCTGAAGCAGGGACCAAAATCGCCTTCCTCCAGTATTGCCATTATTTTTTTGCTAATGATATGATTTTGGCTGTGCTAGAGCCCAGTATGGAGAGAAGTGAAGCTGTCACTCTAGCAAATTTGAGCCTTCCCCCGAGAAAGCTATCTTCCCCACTGCTTGGGGCAGAGCAACCAGTCAGAGCTGCTGTAGGAAGATCACTCCCTCTTTCTCAGCGGCTGCCTAACACCATTCTCAGAAGATGGGAAGGGGGAGCAAAAAGTCCAACCACTCACTGTAGCTTTGCTGCTCTCTCTTTCCCCTCCCCACTTGTGAGTAACGGGATCAGTCCCTCTGATCTCCCCACTTCCTGTCTGCAATATCTGGCCTTGAAAGGCATGGTGGAGAGGAATGAAGAGACGCTGGAGATGTCCCCCTTGCCCCAGCCTCGAAGGACTCAAGGGACCCTGCTGCAGCCCCCTCAGTCCTGAGAGAGGGAAGTGAAGTGCCCCAGAAGGAGCAGAGGTGAGGCTGAGGGGGTGAACTGATGGTGCCGGGGCTTGGGTGGGATAGAACTAAGCTGACCAGATGTACTGTTTTTATAGGGACAGTCCCGTTTTGGGGGACTTTTTCTTATATAGGTGCTTATTACCTCCCGGTGACCATTTTTTCACCATTGCTGTCTGGTCACCCTAGACCTGCTGTAGGGGAGGTTGACCTAATGGTGTTGAGGATGAGCTGAATGGGTGCAAGGGAAGATGGGCTGCACTGATAAGGGACAGAATAAATTTCTGGGCAGGGAACAGGCAGATGTCGGAATGAAAGTATCTGCAGCAGAAGTCAAAATCACCTTACCGATAAAACTGGGTGAATGGGCAGCACTAATTGTCACAAACACTAGGAAGGGCAGAGTGTGTTCAAAAATCAAAAGACCCCAATATAAGCTTTTTAAAAATCTCATGATTTTGGCACCAATCTCATAATATTTTGGAGTCTCATGATTTTTGGTCTCTTGAAACAACCCAGCTTCTGCAAATCTAGACTGCTGTGAAGAAATGTGGTGTCAGTTATCATTTTAGAGTTACTGTAAAGAACTTTATACCTCTAGTTTGCAATGCAGAAGTCAAGATATCTCTTCTGTACCTGCAAGTATTTAAATAATGTTCTTCTCTAGCTATAAAAAATAAATGTCTATTTTAGTTTATATTTAAAAGAATTGCCTCTTTCCAACTTCTAGGCTAAATGCATCCTAGAATACTGAAGGAGCTGACTGAGGAGATATCTGAGCTATTAGTAATTATCTTTGAAAAGCCATGGATGATGGGAGACATTCCAGAAGACTGTAAAAGGGCAAATATAGTCCCCATCTTTAAAAAGGGAAACAAGAACAATCTAGGGAATTACAGACCAGTGGGCTTAACTTTTGTACCCAGAAAGATAATGGAGTAAATAATTATAATTAATCAATTTGCAAACACCTAGAAGATAATACATGATAAATAACAGTGAGCATGGATTTGTCAAAAACAAATTGTGTCAAACCAACCTGATAGCTTTCTTTGTCAGGGTAACAAGCCTTATGGATTGGGAAGAAGCAGTAGATATGGTATATCTTGACTTTAGAAAGGCTTTTGATATTGTCTTGCATGACCTTCTCATAAACAAACTAGGGAAATACAACCCATAGATAATGCTTAGTCCTGCCTCGAGTGCAGGGGCTGGACTAGATGACTTCTCAAGGTCCCTTCTAGTTCTACGATTCTATGACAATATAGGTTAATAAGAGTAAAGTATCATCAGTGGCACTATTAATAACTGCAGCATACTGTATATCACAACAATTCTGTAGCCTCCTAGCACTATATGGTTGCAATTATGCTGCATGCTATGGTTACTTGGAACTTCCCAGCAATTGCAGTCACAGACTTAAATACTGCTGCTCAAAAAACACAGGCCATTACCACTAGTTAAAGGAGACTCTCTATTAGCAGTGTAAATCTATGATGTATAGTTTTACATTTCTGTTAATGTACAGTAGCGGATGGTGGTGCAAAAAACATTAGCAAGTTGACTACTGTATAAAAACAATTTTAAAATATCTAAGATCTGGGACCATAAGAAAGATGAGAGCCTGCCTCTATCAGCTTTCAACAACTGATTAGGGACAAGCCTGCAACTTTCTAATGTTTTTTCACAAGTAGCTTTATATTTTTAACTATCTTTAATTCCGTGTTTTATGCTGACATTTTAGACCCCTTCCTTTTTGGTTGGTGTGATACATGTGTGGTTTCCCGTTCATTAGGTTCCATGGCATAATATAGGCCATTTACCTAATCTCCATTCTGACATATATTTAACTGATGTAAAAGCAATTCATGACTACAGGCTGGAGCCTGCATATACATAAAAATGTTCATTTGCTTCCCAGGGATGTATGTCCACATAAGGGTTGCATACTCAGGCCCTAAAATATCAGAAAATATTCCCCCAAACATATGCCAATATTTTAATAAATGCAATCTTTTTTTTCTTGTCCTAACATCAAGAGGGTCTTTTCTCTTATGTGGATTTTCAACCAACCATTTGCATCTACTGAACCTAGGAATACAGAGTGAAATCCTAGCCCTATTAAAATCAGTGGCAAAACTCCTTTTGTCTTCACTGAGGCCAGGAGTTCACCCTAATATCTAATGGTCAGGCTATCTTATTTACTGTTTGAAACTATGTTTACAGAGAAGAGAAACAGCCCCTAATATATTTTTCCAGTTTTAGAAAAGAGAAAGTTGCTTCTAGGTTAAGATATTTATGGCAAGTTTTAAAGTAGAATGAATATTGATAACTGACTTATAAATGTCTAAAAGTAAAAGTCTGCAATGAATGACAGAAGACCTGGCACATTTTGGTACTCTAGTAGATAAAAGAATATATTTGTCACAAAGAAAGCAGTTAAAGAACAGCTGTTCTTGTTTTGACCACACATAGAATAAGTGGTATATACAATGCAATTTACTTACAATGTGCTTCTTTCTTATTTCTGGCAGAAAAGCACAAAACTAATTTTTGTTTGTTCAGACTTAAGGTATGAATTCAATCTGCCATGATTACAAGTGTTTATTGTGTCAGGAAAATTTAATGTTTTAGCACCTGATTCTGTCTCTTGGGAGGTGCTGAGAACCGTCAGCTCCTAATGTCATCAGTGGGATTTGAAAGCCTTCAGCACCTAAGGCATTCAGTATCCAGCAGCGTCAGGCCTTAATAGAGCATCTTTCATTTTCAATCAGCATTTGAAAACAAAATACCTACACTTTAGTATAGATGAAAATGCAGTACTGTATAGGGGGAATGTTGTACCATGCTAAAACGCACAGCAGAAACTACTGCTGCATAGATTTCCTCCATGCTGCTAGAGACACTGCCTGCCAAAGTGAGGGGCTGAAAGGTTTGGGGCAGCCAGTTATACAAGTATGGGTCATTTGGAATCCAGGTTTAGATTTTGAGCACATTAAAGTTGTGGTTTAGGCACATATTTAGAATCAGAGTGATACTCTGGCAGTACTGCAAATAGAAAAGAAACTCAAATAAGGGTTTTAACACTGTCACAATTGGATATTTTTAAGTTTGGACTATCTCCTGTAATACAGAACTTCCAGCTCCTTGGAGTTCTGTAGCAGTCACGTAAAAGGATACTGATCCCCTGGTGTGCTGTCTACCAGGTATTCAGTTACAGATCTGGATTTCAAATGCTCCAGAGGTCCGAGGAATTTTGATCTGGATTTTTTATTTACCCTCTTATACAGATAAGAATTGTCATTGGAATATAGGTCTGGATCCATGTTCAAATTCCAAACACCACCAGAATGCAGATCTTGGGTTTTTGCTTTCCTTATCTCTGCCTTGAAACATGGCAATAGCAAGTATCCATACCACTTCCTAGATATTGATGTGTCTCAGGTGCTAAGAACACTCAGTCTCTTTCAAGTAGGGCTGATTCAAATGAAAAAAACTTCAGCTGAGTTATCTCCCTCGACCCCCACCACCACTTACATTGTTAAGAAAGTATGACTTAGTCTATGAGTTAATAGCATTTAAAAACACTAAGCCTGATAAAATGTAGCTAATATTGTCATCAAAAGAATAGAAGTTCAAAGGTTTTTCTTGTTTTGTTTGTGTTTGGATTTTACAAAGAAACTTGCAAAGTCTTTTTCTTTATCATGTACCATCAAAGAATTATTTTTGTGAGTCTATTCTCAAACTAAGCTGTAGCTTCTATGAATTTAACCTTGAGCTTCTTATAAAATGCCATGCTTCATAAAATGTTTGTATTTCACATGGTGGTTTTGAAACACCATCCACTCACCTTACTGTCTTAATACTTTTTAGTTCACTTTCAAAAATATGTTTTATGAGATTTTTCTTTAAATTATTATTTGAAAAAATAATGTAATAACCCTTTAAATTACAAGTGAGAAATATCATACACATATTTTTTATGATTAGGGGCTTGATTGTGATACACTTACTGTGGTTTAATAGCACTTTCACTCATATTATTCCCATTTACTTTAATGGGAGTATTCATGAGGTAATATTATAAGTCGTGGGGGTAAAGCTATCGCAGTCTGGCCCTAGTGAAATTCTTGATCCTGTAAAGATTTATGCAGATGCTTAACTTTGTGTACTTTGAGCAGTTAAGTTTCAGACAATGTGACTACTCATATATATAAAGCTAAGCCCATATGTAAGTCTTTACAGGATCAGTGTCTAATGTTATACATAGCCATTACTTCATAATTACATGGTGCCATATGACTTTCATACTGAAGAACTTAACAGTCTCAATCAGAGTTAATGTTCTAGGGTAAAATTTTCTAAAATGCCTAAGTGGCATAGTAGACCAAGATCCCATTGACTTTCACTTTAGTACTATTGGTATCACAGATGTGTATGTAAATTAAATTATATAAAATATTGCATGTGAATGTTATATTATTTTTGTTCCTTAAACAGATTTAAAAATAACCACACCATTAAAAAGACATGGCAAAAATGGGGACATTTATTACATACATATCTTGCCATTACATGGTACTTAGCAATTATATTAAATTATCAACACTTATCGCAAAAGTGAAGAGCATGGATAACAGCATGACTTTTAATACTTTTACTTTAACTCAGTTGATTTATATTCTCTGTAGTTAAGAGTTTCCTCAAAAGTATTCTGAATTGTCTTAAAATATTCAAGAAATAACATTTTTCATCCCCCTCTCTGTTTTTTTTTTAATTTCTCAGACTAACTTTATTGCATGGTACTCTCTCCTGCCAGTTAAAGCATACAAAGTAGATGAAAAAGTGTGAAGAATAGTAAACAACATAAAGCCTGTACGATTATGTATTTATTAAAGACAAACATGGGCTCAGTTGAAAGGGGCACTCTGAGACCTCTTAAAAGCCTAACTGTTTAAAAAGATGAAGGAGCCAGGAAACAGGGTGTGAGTCTGAGATGGAAAGATGATTGTATCACAAGATAAGAAATTGCTGCTTTTAGTTGTTTGAGACTGAAATGTATGAGATACAGCTGAACAGTGACAGGTTTAAAAACCAGCAGAACCACAATAGTTGTAGTATGTAATGGAAATGGAGAGGCCTCACAGGGAAACTGAAGTCTCTCAGGTTCATGAATCTGAACACCCTGGTGGCCTTCTCAGAGGGACCACAGAGAAGGGTTTTGTGGACAAGCCTAAGGAGTTACAGAAGATATAGCTAGTGGATCCAAGATCCAGTAGCCACAAGCCCATTGTAGACGGGATAACAGCAGCCCATAGCTGTAACTATCAGCCCATGGAGTATAGTAACTATTAAATTCCAGAAGATGCCCCATTCCCTGTCTCTGGGTTGGTGGATTGAGTTTCTGTTCAAAACCTGTTCCTTTACGCTTTGTGTAGGGGATCAGAACTTAATTCTAAGTGAGTGATGTGAAGTAACAAGCAAAATTGAGAATTACCTTCCTTCTGGAGTTACTAAATTTTTACTGCCCATGTTTTGGTTTTGTAAAACCCAGGATGGTTCAGTTCTGGGACTCACTTTATCTGAAATGCAAAGATTGAGTGGTGGAATAAATGGCTTCAAGTTGCATCACTGTCAATTTCAGATAGAAATGATTGATGAACAAAACTAGAGATGTTTCTGGTTTTGCTAACTTGTCTTTTGTTTTATTGGGTCCAATAAAGTCCAATTTTCTCTGAATTCCAAAATTCCTCATTTGTGAAAGGGATTTATATAAGTGTTTCCAATTCTGGCCCATCTGTGGTAAACCATACGTGTAAATAGCAGCAAGTAAACCCGCCTATATTTAGAAGGAAATATAATTTGCAAATGGGTAGTGCTTACATCTGAACTGTTTATAAGAAATGTACATACAGTATATGACTCAATATGACAATGATTAGATATGCTGAGCCTCAATGGAAATTTTGACCAAATGAAGTCTTTTACACTATTTTCTGGGGCTGCAGCATCTGCCCCTTGTACACAGTAATCATATAGTCATACATGAGGCACCATAGTTTGTGTCTAGAATAAGTTCAAACCAGAATAACTGCAACATCTCAGATATTACTATGTAGTAATTGATTATATATTTTAACTTTTTAATGGCTACAACTGTAACTGAGGAAAGACAGGAAAAGCACATTCTGGGCCTCATTTTCATTTCCCTTGCACTGAATTTACTCTTGTGTTACTCTAGTCACTTCACTGGAAGTCCTTTCTAACTGAGGCATGGGCAGTATCTATTTATATCTTTTTCAGTTGCTTTGATTACAGAGAGAACCTACAGAGTGCACAAAGTAAACCCAAAAAACCTATGAAGTGGGATTTCTAGATGAACTAACCATTTATCTAACTCTGCTCTAGGATGACCAGATGTCCCGATTTTATAGGGACAGTCCAGATTTTGTGGTCTTTTTCTTATGTAGTCTACTATTACCCCCCACTTCCAGTCCTGATTTTTCACATTTGCTGTTTGGTCTCATTACTCTGCTCCCACTGAAGTCCATGGCTATGCTATAATTGACTTCAGAGTTAATTGGATGCTGAGATATTTTGAAAATTCCATCTATTGTTCTTCAAACAGCATGAGAGATACTAGTATTAAAATGTTTGCCTAAAAATAAAAACATTAATTCATTTTGCTTCTGGTTGTTTTATCTCTTGTCTTTGACCCTCAGGGGTCCGATCAATCGGTGGCATTTTTTCTATTCTTTTTCCTTCATAAGTATTATTTCTAATTTTTTCTCTGGTCTTTCATGGCTTATTCTGCTATTACAGATTATTAATGAAATTAGTGTTAATGTTAAATAGATCATAGGAAAACATAATATCTGTAATTTACAATGAGAAACATTTGATTTCTTCTGTTGACAAACACTTAACCTCAAGGAAAAGTACTTAACTTTCCTAAGTACTTACCTCAATATTGTATTTGTGGGTTCTTATTTTTCCACACGGAAAATGATTGATGAGGTTATCAAAGTCTCTACCTCGAGAAGTACTGCACTTTTTCAGCTCATAATATTATGACTATAGGTTTGCTATATTATTCTAGTGTTTTAAAATAGATTACATTTTCAACTTTACCATATTTTTTTATATCATTTAACCACTAACTTTTGTGTAGTCGTGCTTAACTGAGATTCAGAGTGAAAGAAAATAGAAGACTAAGGAACAAAAATGAAAACGATGGGAGAAGAAGCAGAATATATTGATTACTTAAGGCCCAGCAATAGCCCTTCTCAAGTAGGTCGGTATTATTACACACATTAAGATTCAGGGTGAAATCCTACCTTCATTTTAACTAATGGGAGTTTTGGCATTCAATGGTGCTAAAGTTTCACTTGTGAACTCCAGGATGCCCCATTCCTGTTTATTTGAGCATTAACAACATTGAATGGGAAAGGAAATGACACTACCCCTTGCCTGTAGAAGATGTTCCTCCAAGTCAAAGTTGAGGCACATGGCTGGCTAATGTGGAGATGTCTGTTCCATATCTGTTCTGTGGATATAAGGTGACTTCGTTCACAGAGATGGCACTATAACTGCCTTCACAAGCACCACATTCATTCTGAGCCACTATGCTAAGTCGCACTCTGGGACTATCACTGAACTGTAGCAGTGTCTGTACAGGACATGAATGTGCAGCAAACTGGTCTGCTCTTGATTCAAATCCCTCTTGTGATGTACTATCTTGCAGTGTAGACAAGCTCTAAGTAGTGTAATTGATAGCATGTTGTGGGCTAAATGGAATTAAAGTGGTATAAGCTGTAACATCCTGGCATTGGTGTGAATACTTGACAGAATACTATGAACTTGCAATGTCCCATTAATTTTAGTGGCACTACTTGCATAGTAATCACTTTGAGTGAGAGAATCCAGTCCTTTATTATTAAAAGGAAGGAAACCCATATAACAAAATTCACACAATTGTTCACTAATGCTCATGCTAATGTTTAGAGTCAGATTTCATACCTTTACTCTTGTTGACTTGCGCTTTATTCCATGAGTAGTCCCACTAACTTCAATTAGGACTGAGGTCCTAACTTGATTGAACTGACTGGGATTACTCATGGAGGAAGATGCTACTCAACATGAATTTAAGTGTGGCAGAATCTAGCCTCACCATTAGTAGCAGTCCTAGACTGCCTCAGCGAATTCACTTTTTCTTTGTGCTCTCCTGGTATAGTGCCACAGAGTTACCTCAGACACCATGTCTTCTGGGAGCACTGTCTGAGTGTGACAGACGTGTACAAAGTTATTTATGTTTCTAGAAAGTGTCAGCACTAAGAACTTAATTTTATTTTCAATAATACTCCTTTACCCTGCTCTGGCAAAAAATTACATTTATACCCTCTTTATGCTGCCAGAGTAGTGGAAAGAGTCCCTTAGTGTAAATGAGAGTTAGGCCCTGAGTTTCTAATTTTTCTCCCGTAGGACCCATACCTATGAGACACTCTTTCCATTTACTGAAAGTACAATCCTTGCTGAGCTTTGTGTTTTCTGAGGCTCTAATCATAGCCTCTTTTTAAAAAGAATTCTCATAAAAACAATCACTTCCTTCATTACATCTTTACCCGCTTGTATCAGTTCTTTCCTGTGCCTCATACAAATAGGTTTTCCTTCCTATCTTTCCCCCTCCTCTTAAATCCCCTGAGGATTTGACCCTAGACCACATAGCTGATGTCTGACAGTTCACCCCAGGACAATCCTTGATTATGAAGCAATGTCAGAGTCAAAATCCAGGTCCCTGGTGTGCAGGGTAGTGCCTTTAAGTGATGCCTGAGGTAATATACAAACTATTTAAGTACTTCCTCTTGCCTCCATCCACCCTCTGAGTGAAATACCTTTTCAGTGAAATGCATGTTCAAGGAATTCCATTTTGATCTGGGAGACTATCAAATGCAGGTAATATATTTGTAGATTTAAGCAAATTAAAATATAAGACTATCCATGTTATGATATGCAAATGCTCCTGACTTAAAAAATACCATATCGCCCTCCTACCCCCATCTCAGAAGTACAACTAATGAAAGGTAAACAGTCATGGTCCCTATTAAGGAAGTGATTCATCTTCAAAGACTTCAAAAGATATGAGTATTTTGGAGACAGAAAGCAGTACAGCTTTTACATGAATACATATCATTCCTGCAGCATGTGGTTAGAGTACAAAAATTTTAATGAGATGATTGCTATCTAAAATATATGTGGATAAATACAGCTGCCACAAGGCAGTAATAGGACAATATGCCCAAAAAAGTAATTTTTGAACTTGCAATACACTGTTTCCATTCTTCTCGTTCTTTAGACTATAAGCAGGTATTCTGCGGATGATCAGGCTTTCCTAGACTCATAGGTCACATACTGAGGGCCTGTGTAACCATTGCATGCCAGGTGTTCAAAGCAATGGCAAGCTGCCATTATTCACCCCACAACAAAATGAAACCTTGCATTTACTTTACTAAGACAGGTCATCTTTGCATCATTAAGTAGATTTTAATACAATGCTGAGGAGCAGTCTCAATTTTACATGTGACTGCAAGGGTATCAGTGCTGTCTGTGGGAGGTGACATTGCTAACAGAAACTCTCCTCTCCCAAATGCTTGTTACCATTCAGAGAGGCACCCAAAGCACTTGACAAACATGAATGTATTTTAGCCTCAAAATGCCCCTGTGAAGTAGGTATCACAATCTCCATTTTACATATGAGGAAACTGAGGCACAGCACCATTGTGGGACTAACACAAATTCACACCAGAAATCTATGGTGGAGCAAGGGCAAAACCCACATCTCCTGACTCCCAACCCTATACTTTGGCCATAATACCTTCCTTCCTCCAGCATTGTCTTTTTCCATTAAGCAAATATTGATTTCCCTCCTGTGCTTGAAAATGGAATAGAAATTAACATGGCTCTTTTTTGGTTAGTTCATTATTTGTGGACCCCGTGGGAACAGTATTTATTAGTTACCTGCCTTTGCTTATCCAGTAAGGGCACTGAGAACATTTTTATTTGTTTATTTATAATATGTGTTAAAGAGTTACTATTAAAAATATTTCTCTGTGACAAAGTGACAGCTTTTTTTTTAAAATATGTAACGTCAAGCAGATTTTTTAGCCTCCAACATTTGAAAAAGGCAATACACTTCAGAAGGAACAGGACTGGTTCGCTCAGAGATTTTATTACTTGTTTTCTGGAGTATCCTGCTCCTTATTATAATTATCTCTTTAGTTTGGGGTAGTGATCACGGTGCGTTAGGTGCTTTCCAAATACACATGAGAAGATACAGTTCCTGCCTGAAAAAAAAACTTTCAAAATCAACATGGTATCTAATTTGAAGTCCTCGTAATGCCTTGGAGTAGGGAATGGGGAGCATCCATGGGAATATAGGAAAAATATAAGGGACTCTCTGTAATGAGAGCTGGAGTGGTGCAGAGTGTACTGGAGAATTACTGATGTACCTAGCATTAGCCCTGAAAAATCAGCAATCAAGAGATTTGGGACATTCCTCAATATATTCTGCTATTTTTGAAAATTGGGACAAAATTACAGGAGTGTATCCAGTAACAGACCCAAATGTTATAATTTAAAGTGCTCGTTGTAAGACCACATGTTCAAGTAGATACTGAATAGAAGTCAAGAAAGCTGGAGTCTCTTCTCTTGACTTTCTGTCTGATGTGGAAGAAGTCACTTAACCACTCTGCCTCAGTTTCCACATCTGTATAATGTGAGTATTAATACATATTTTCCTTTGTGTGAAGCATTTTGATATCTACAGAGGAAAGGTGTTAAGAATACTGATCCAAAGCTGCCTGAAATCAGTGGAAGATCCCTGATTCTACTGCTGATTTACTTTTCAAGTTGCCCCATTGATCTCAGTGGGATTACAGAAGGAATAATAAAGTACTTGATTTAAGTCAGTGTGGCAGAATCTATTCCTAAATTATTATTATTATTGCCATTATCTAAGACTGTTGATAAGATTGCAAGTTCAGTCTGAATTTACAAAATAGCAATACAATATAGGCATGTCTGTTTTGTCTGATTATTTGTAATGTTTTACAAGATCAAGGTGAAAACTTAGATGATAGAGAAGCAAAAACCCAGCATATTTCCTTAACACCAAAGAACAAACTCTGACAGAAACAAGCTTTTCAAAAAAAATCTTACTTCTCTGAAGATAGATGAAAAAGATCAGGAGAAACTATATCTCATTAGCAGTAAATATAGTCTGTGGCAATCCATACTAAATTTGAGGTTGTATCTTTTAAAAAAATATTAGGCACAAAAAGTAGCTATGCTGTTTTCCAAATTTTTTAAAAAGTGTTTAATTTATGTTCAGGCTAATAAATGAAGTTACACTGACTTTTGTATGGAATTCTAAAACCTTTCATTGTGAAGTATAAGATGAGAGAGGGTTGTAAGATGAATGACAGTTCTGTACATTATTCAACAAACATCACAACAAATGAAAGGTGTATTTTCAGAGCACACTTCATTTTCTTTTGCTTGAGATTATACAGCCTCTTTTTGCTAAAAGACATATTTTTTATTAAGATAATATTTTTTTTCTAATCAATATTTTTTTAACCTCTGGGTTATTACTTCCTCAAAGGCGCTTTTTATTTTATTTTGTTCCCTAAATTGGTCTATGTACTTTATGAGAAATCTGCAGAACAGACGTATACTAATGTTTACATTAAATTTTTCGCACGTTATTTACTGTGGTTGGGCAATGTTTGTCTTCAGCATGCTTTTCAGTTAGACATCAAGCACTTGAAATGTGTGTTTAAATATAATTGGTAGAGGAGGGAAGAAGCCATTGGCAAAATAGAATCATATGCACTATGGACTAATGGTTAAAGCAAAAGAATAGGAGCCAGGAAATTTGCACTCTGCTCCTCCTGCTTGTGCCACAGATTTCCTCTATGATCTTGTGCAAGTCACTTAACTTCCTTGTGCCTCAGCTCCCTCACCTGTGAAAAGGGGTAATAACACAAAGCCACTTAACTATCTCTCTAAAATACTTTGAGATCCTCAAATAAATGTCCTTTGTAACCAGCATATATTTTTATATGAAATTTTTCTGGTTATAGAAAATAAATTGGCTGCTCATATTTTTCACCTTTCTCCTTCTTTTCACACAGTAATTCTGCAGAAATTCTAAATAATTATTTCCATATTAGTATTTCCTATCCTAGTGACTCTTTCAAACCATCCTTCATCCCTTCCACGCTGTGCTTTTGGAGCACATTACAGAGGAAATTCTTAATGGAACAAAATCCTACTGACTTGAATAGGAGCTTCGCTGGCTAAAGAACTATAGGATTTGGCCCTACAATGTCTCTTTTGGAATAGCCCTCCTCCATCTCCCATACTAGTCATCCAGTCTTGAATGTATATCCTTTAATCAGCTGGAAACTGTATATCAAAATAGAGCCTTTGATGTTTTATTATTTCTTGTGCTCTGGCCAATACAGAATGATGAACACTGTGTTTGAAATCGCTGATGCTGCTGAAAAAACATACTACAAAATATGTCTTGCTATCTTTTGTACTTGATTACGAAGCTAAAGGCAAGACTTTATAATAAATGGCAAATCATGATCACTCCCTTTTGTATATCTGTCATCTATCTTGTTAAGAAAAACTTGAACAACTTTGACACTGTTGAGAAACATAATTCAATCGAACTTGTAAAACTTTTAGTTCGCGCTCTCATTTGGATAACCTACTATCAAAGTTCTCCACAAATCCCCCAGCTTTTCAATGTGTGCATTCCTTTTTTCTCTGATATGCATTACTCTATTATTTCTTTGTATTCTACCGTAAATCTGAGCACTCATGTAAAAGAAAACAGAAGCCTTGTTCTGATCTCATGCTATTTTCTGTTCACTTGTGTTGTTATGCTGCAACCATCCCCTAAGATGGGATCACTTCCTTAACTTCAGTAGTCATTTCTGATCTACCCTAGTGTTAGCGAGATCAGAATCAGGCCCATTTTCTTCCTTTCTTTCTTTTTCAAATGATTTATTTATAAATATTTGAAATTTTCCAAAAGTAAAAGGTAGCAACTGCATTTAGGAATTTATACAACTTAAAGATTTGTATATGTGCTTGTATAAATAATATAAGACAGGGGTGGGCAAACTTTTTGCCCCCAGGGCCACATGGGGTTGTAAAACGGTATGGAGGGCCGGGTACAGAAGGCTGTGCCTCACCAAATAGCATGATCCCTGCCCCTATCCACCCCTGCTCACTTCCTGCCTCCTGACTGCCCCCTCAGAATCCCTGACTCATCCAACCCCTCCTGCTCCTTGTCCCCTGATCACCCCTCTAGAGACCCCCCCAACACCCCTGGGACTCTGTCCCTCCATCTAATATCCCCTTCTCCTTGTCCCCTGACCCCCCCCTCTAGAGACCCCCCCAGCCTAACTGCCCCAGGGAACCCACCCCTTACCCAACCCCCCCGCTCTCTGTCCCCTGACTGCCCCGACCCGTATCCATATCCACGCCCCAACTGTCCCCCAGAACCCTGCTTGCCCTCCCCCCCAAGTCTCCACCCCATCCAATGCTCCCTGTTCCCTAACTGCCCCCCATGACCCCCTGCCCCTTATCCAATCCTGCCCACCCTTGCCCCCATCTCGCCTGTCATGCCATCGCAACAGTCCCCAGCAGGAGCAGCAGGCCAGAGTGCAAGCAGGGGGAGGGGAGACAACAGGGGAGGGGCCGGGGATTGGACAGGACAGTCCCACGGGCTGTAGTTTGTCCACATCCTGTCCAGCCTGCCTGAGCTCCCTGCTGGGGAGGCGAGCCCTGGCCCCTCCCCCGCTGTCTCCCCTCCACTGCAGCCACACCGCTAGCACTCCAGCCCACTGCTCCTGCCATTGCTGTTCATCAGTAAAGCATGCAGTATCATTGGTATTCATGGCAGGACAAAGAAGTCACTGGATCATTAGTGGGCAAAGGTGGATTGGTTGCTCCAAATTCAGGAAATTACAGTCGTCACCAAACTCCCTGTGTTTCCAAATATGGCTAAGCTCTGATCTAATGGAGAAAAAGCCACAGATTCATGCTCCCACAGTGGTCCTTCAGTTCTATCTTACTTGTATTACACAGCGTAGTGACCTCTGTGAAGTGCTGGCAGAGTTACATACGCATTTGAAGGATAATGGCTTTTAAGGTAGGACTCTGATTTTGTAATGAACACTACAAGTGAAGACCCTTTTATCTGTATGGAGCCTCCTTGAAATTAATGGTACTCTTCATGGACTCAGAAGTCTATACTGAAGCTCCTTCCAGAACAGAGGCCTCAGAGACCAAACTTTCTCATCTCTATCCAGACAACTCCTGTGTAATCACTGCCTGGGAGAGGTAGCCTATCTACTTCATCCATCCAGTTTCTGGCAGTAATAGAAAGACTGGGGTTCTGAGCCCATATTTATTGATGGTCAGTCCACCAGTGTTACCACCAGTAGACTGTAATATACGCTGGATACGAGTGGTTCCAACTGTCTCAGCAGCCAGAGTTCACCAGGCTATAAGGGAGCCTTAGAAGTGCCTCCTTTCCCCTGGCTAGGTGAAATGGTGCAGGAGCTGCTACGGTAGCTCTGTGCCTTCAAAGGATCCCTCCTATGCAGGAGGAATCCTTGGGTGACTGGCTGATCAGGCTTTAGTGCTGGTTTACACTGCCGGGGCATTGCAAAGCAGCTCCTGTTCACCAGACAATGAAGGCCACAACATTCAAAAACATGAGTAAAGTTAAAATTATACCTGTCATAAAAACTAGCAGTCTCATAAATTAAGCAAGATTTTCTCCTGTCTGAGGTTGGAAAGAATTTTTATAATGATAATACTTCCTTTCTGTCCTTTTTAAACTGTAAGCTCTTTGGTGCAGCGCCTATCTCTCAATACATGCATGTACAGTGCTTAGCACAATAGAGGTCTGATCTCAGTCAGGGCCTCTCTCTAGGGTATGTATTCTGATGGATGGGTTCACCAGCCAAGGAATGGAAATAGTGCTCAAGCATTCGTCCTTTTAAGGCCCTTTCCAGAGGGCTTTCTTTACTATATAGAAAAAGGGTCCCAAAACAAAATCAACTGAAAAAATTGGGCAATAATCTCCAGTGGCTTTCTCAGTGCCAGACAGCCAGTATGGGAGAAGGGATACTTTCTCCGTAGAGCCCCATTTGCCCTTCCTTTTAGTCTTCCAGTGCCTGTATCTTGTCACAAGGTAGTACTATAGTAATAATATTGAATAAGAAATCCTAGTCACTTTCTTTTCCTACTTTTTTTCAACAATGCATCCTGTTTACTCTGTGTCTAGGTTATTTAGATTTACTCTTTGGAGCAGCAGTACATTCTCCAACTTGGAAGCATGTGGGACACAGGCGTCAAGTTTAGCATCTATGTGTTCTTCTAAAACCTCTCTTCCAAGCAACAGTGTGTGGCATAGGTCAAGTTCAACTGCAGGAAATCTCCAGCTGACAAAGGTATATGAGATAACTGGTAGAGGCACATGCTAGAGAATGAGAGGCTGCAATCAGTGAACACTAACCCACAATGTTCATTTTGAAGCACTAACATAGAAAGCTCTGCAGTCGTCTAGGCTTCACAGGAATTGTGTGATGTCTGTGCGTCTTTGTGGTACATTAACCGAGAGATTGAGCAATGAAGATCCGTAGCAAGGGCCTGCTCTCATGATATGCTGAGCTGTTAAGGGCCCTCAGCACCTCATAGGAGTGGGTCCCAAAAGGAGACCTGCTTAAAGATTGTCTATACTTGGAAATGTACTGAAATATCTATTCTGGAATACTTATTTCAGTATATGCCCATGTAGACACTCATTCTGAAATAAGAGTACCTTTTTCTGATTTAACTTAATCCATTTAGATACTCTATCTTGGGGGAGGGGGAGAGGCGTGAAGAGGGTTAAAGAATCACAGATGAAAATCCGAGAAGTCCTTGAAGAACAATCTTGTGCCTCTACTGACAGACAAGCACAACCACCACCCTGCCTCCCCAGCATGTCTGTCGTCCCTTTGCTCAAGTAAATAGTGTTCTGCTAGCTTGAGTTAGAAAAGCATGGTTTGGATTTTTCTTTGGGCTGATTTTTCTTTGGGCGCACAGAATGTAAAGAATGTTATCCACTTCCATGGGCTTTGGACCATGCCCTTTGTTACTAAGGCATGATATTGAGTTGGTCATGTAAGTAGAACTGGTTGATTGGGTTTGTTTTTTTACCAAATTCAAGCAAATGTTGAAAACAGTTAAATATGTTTGTAATCAGTGTATCAGTCTTTACCATTCTGTTACCACAAAAAACCTTGGTTTGCTTAAATGAAGTGAACTTTGAGAATGTAACAAATAATATATTTTTATGGTATACAGTTTAAACCCTGATGCACAGAATCACTACTATTTACCAGCAATAGATGTTTAAGTTGCACATTCTGTTAACATTCTGTTAATTAATGGGGAGGGGTGGTTTCTGGGCCAGTGTTTACAATTTTGGTCCTTTGATAATTCAGAAAAGGGAGAAAGAACCACTCTCAGTATGTCTCCAGTTAGACACCTAGATAATGAGGCTCTCAAACTCAGTGGACAGAAGCAGCAAAAATTCTGCTTCTAAAAAAGTAAAGTGACAATACAAAAGTCAAGTTATTATGAAAACAGCAAATACAGTCTCTAGAAACTAGGACTCTTTTAGATCTAAAGATGTCTATTGTCCACGGGACAGGAAGGGCCATAATTCTTCTTTTGAAGTAACAATACAAAAACTTTCTTGCAGTTTACAATTTGACTTCAGACATCCTCTTTATAATGCTTTTTTCCCTCTGTACACAGTACATACCATATTAAATGCAGAACTGGTGCACTGCAGTTAATAGTGTTTTCTACAACCTTTAACCAAGTACTACAGTTCAAAAAGCCTAAAATAATTGTGAATCTTGCACTTAAACTATTACAGATATAGGAAGTAGAAATTTTAGACGTATCAGTCCGTGTCTGCAGTGGAAAAAATATTTAAATTCTAATCTACTATGCTTTGGTTAACAAGAATAATTACTTTATCTTAGAAGAATAGGCCTGTTCTCTTGAAAATGCTGAAAAATGTCAACTCAGAGCATGTCATTAAAAAGAATGAATAAATAAATAAAAAAATCCCCACACACAATGCACGCCAGATCCTGTGATCTTGACTGAAGTGAGTAATCTTTACTCATACTGTAAGTATTGAAGGCCTGGGTCCTATTTCATTTAAATCTTATTTTTAATTTCAATCATACTTTTGTCTTTTGAACTTCTTTTCAGATGGCTTTCTAGCCATCACAGCACATTTGGGGATAGGCATAAAAATAGCAAAATGTTCTTTTAAAGTTCCTTGACTCTGCAGTTGACTTTTCGTGCTACATGAAGCCCAGTAGGGACTTCACTATGGCGGTTGACTTTACATGGAAGGTGTTCAGAATCTGCCATGGTGAGTGTCAGAATAAAAACATAAGATCATTTTAATGTCTTGGTTTTGTCTGAGGTCAGCTTTGTCTTTTTAGTGTTAATAAAATCCCTTCCTGGCCACTGGCATTACTACTGAGAAGTTTTCGGGCTTGCAGGTCAAACCAATATAGGATTATCAATGCCATCTCTCACTTTGGATGTCTCAAACAATAACAAAATCAAACAGCTGCTGCTTCATTCAAAACACTTCGGGGAAATCCACTGAGTTGCTGGTCCAGTAACTTTAGAAATAGCCATGTAATTAGTTCATCCTTTTCCTCACATGGTAGATCATCACTTTTAAAATGTCCACCAAAATATTCAGTAGATGGGTTATATCTTCATATTGTTCAAATGATACAAAGCAGGCAATGTAGTTGCCTTTTAAAGCACTTACTACTTAAATGAAAAAACAGTGTAGCCCACAAAAACTTTTCTGAACCCTAGCAGAGTTTACGTCTTAATCTCAAGCAGAATTCCAAAGCTATTGTATTGGAAAGCGGATCACTAGCTGCCTGTCACTCAGCTGACTGGGGTAACAGTGATTTCAACATTTTGATCATGAATTCTGGTGCAGAAACAACTGATTCCCCCACAACAAATCTGCCAACAATTATGATTTATGAATAAACAGTTGTACCTTTCTGTTCAAATTTTGAATATATATATATATATATATATTTGTTTCTCAGTTATAAGGTTAGAGATAATCAAGATAGGCTGGCAAAATAAGGAGGATTATACATGTCATCTAAATAAAGTTACTAAACTAGATCTCAGGAAATTCTGACTTCAGTGGGAATTGTGGATGCTCAACATCTCATAAGATTAGATCCATAATTAGAAAATCAATAAAGTTAATCTTGGGATTCTGAAAGAGAGAAAACAGGGTATTTTTATCTCTACTCTAACAGATGGAAATATGCTTTGTAATTTTCTGTACTAAGTGAAATATCATAAAACAGACACTGTATTTTTAAGTCTGAAGCATCACAAGTATTTCCAAACTCAAGTTTTCAAAAATCATGGGTTGGGCGCCACCCCAGAACATCAAGAGTCTGATTTAAAAATCATAGAGAACTACTTATTGGGTTCTTTTATTTGCCTTCTGGATTTTGAGTCTTTAGGTTTCTGTTGGGTCACATTTTCAGGCTTTTCTCTGCAACCATGAGGGCTAGAAAGTCACTTTTTTTTTTTCAAATGAAAGATTAGAGTTTCGTGTAACAAGATGATCTCCATGAGATGGAAATATCACTTATTTTGAAACCCTTCATAAAATCATTGGTTACACCACCTCTGCTTCCCCTCCCTGCCACATACTCTCAACAACACTGTTATGGCACATATATGTTGTAGGATTTTTTTCCCAAATCTTGTTAATGTGCCTTCCAATGCTCTTAGAAGTATTATTCACAGGTAAGCCAACATAAATATGTTATACTATGTCACAGATATTTGTAAAATAATAACAATTTGGACTTAATTAAAATCAAGGTCTGGGAGCCAGATTTTCCTGTCTGTCAATACTCAGTGTAAAGGATAAGAGGGGAGGGCCATCAGGCAATCAGTTACAATTCTCTGATCCTGGGGGCTAATCTGTGCTATCCCTGGCATGAATAGCAGTAGCCGGGCCTAACAGCCACTGCAGTTCACAGGGAGGCCCATTCTGTCAGCAGAGGTTCATATAATCACAGTCACATCCATCTTTTATTTGTTCTCTCCTTATGAGTAGTTTATATTTGGAGTAAATCACTGGGATGAGTACTAGGGAGTGAACTTAGGCAACCTCCAGACCTCACAACTCTTTCCCCAAAATAGCTATAGCTGATGTTACTGGAGCAACGTAACTGGAGTTTAAACATTCCAGTCCTTCCCTGCTGCCATCACTGTGGCCTGCCCAAAACTGGATCCACCCACAAGGCCCAGAAGACTCCTCTTCCCCATTCCAAATACAGTAGCTCCTCACTTAAAGTCGTCCCGATTAACATTGTTTCAATGTTAAGTTGCTGATGAATTAGGGAACAAGCTCGTTTAAAGTTGTTCAATGCTCCCTTCTAAAGTCATTTGGAAGCCGCTTGCTTTGTCCACTGCTTGCAGGACAAGCAGCCCATTGCAGCTAGTTGGTGGGAGCATGGAACCAGCGTGGACCAGAAGCCCCACTATCAGCTCTCTACTCCCCTAAGTTCCCTGTGCAGCAGCTGCCCAGCAGGCTATTAATTGCCGGCAGTTCAGATGTCCCTCCCCCACTGCCATGTGCTGCTCCTGCCCTCTGCCTTGGAGCTGCTCCCTGGAGTCTCCTGCTTGCTGTGTGGGGGTGGGGGGACTAATGTCAGGGTGTCCCCCTACCCTCTGCTCCTGCACCCTGCTTACCCCTTTTCCATATAGAGCAGGCTGGGGACATGGAGGGAGAGAGACAGAGAGAGCTTGGGGCAGCAGCTGCTGTCTGAGGGGGTAAAAATATATTTAGCTAAATACAG
The DNA here is from genome assembly GCA_007922305.1 of Dermatemys mawii. NCBI lineage: Eukaryota > Metazoa > Chordata > Testudines > Dermatemydidae > Dermatemys > Dermatemys mawii. The sequence goes on along the minus strand of ML677371.1, from coordinate 21,032,849 downwards.
GCCTAAAAAAAACCTGAACCAAAGTTATTTGCCTTTGTGTCTTTTACTTTTCAGCCCCTTGTTTTTTTAGCTCCCCATTCTCAGAAGAGAGTGTGTACAGTAGAGTGTTTCAGTTGAAGGCCAGATACACATATATACTGATTAACAAATGTTAAACAGTCTAGAGACATCCTTCTGTGTTATTTTGTAGAGAGCCTCAATATTCTTGCATAGAGATAGATATGGGAGACACAAACAAGGTCATAGAATTGGGAGTTTGTAGGGCATGAGAATAAAGCCTGAAGGATGCCTGTTAAGCGTGTGGACAGCTTGAATTGTAAAATGATTGGTTATACATAAAGATTGCTAGCCCCTCATAGGTTAAGACCCTTCATTGTATGATAATTCTATGTATTATGTTTTCTGATAAAAAAGCATCATGACACGCCTGTACTTTGTAGCTCCTTGCGAACTACCCATGCTTGCATGCTTCGAATAAAGTGTGTTTTCAGATACTAGTGACCACCAGCCTCATTCTTTGGAAGGAAGTCACCCCCAACATGTCTCAACTTCCTGATCCACTTAAAAAGACAATGCACTTAAGCGTGGGGTCAGCTTACTTAAAGGGGCAATGCGCATATCTCTCTCCCACACACAGGTGTGTGTCTCTGTCTCTGTCTGCCATGCTGTGTCCCCTCCCTCTATTTCTGCTGCCTTGTAGAGTGTGAGGCTACATTAACAACAGTGTATTAACCCTTGAGGGCTCAGCCGATTGCTAGTCCATCATTTAGCAATAAGGCATTCCCTGGGAAATATCCCACCCTCTAACTTCCCCACTCAACCAAGCTTCACAATTGTCATCACTGTGTACAGTATTAAATTGTTTGTTTAAAACATATACTGTTTATATATTTATATACAGTATATATATATATAAACTGTATCTCTCTCTCTCTCTCTCTCTCTCTCTCTATAGATAGATATAGATAAAATAGTTTTTTGTCTGGTGAAAAAATTTCTCTAGAACCTAACGCCCCCATTTACATTAATTCTTATGGGGAAACTGGATTCGCTTAACATCATTTCGCTTAAAGTCCATTTTTCAGGAACTACAATGTTAAGCGAGCAGTTACTGTAGGAAACAACCATAGAAGCAGTGAGAAATCTTTGTATCCTTCTGAGAAAATTATCAACTTACTTCTGATGCTTAGACATGGGACATTTCCCCTGGATGACATTCCCTCTCCGTCCTGCCCCTCTCTCAGCAGCACAACCTCACATTCCAGTTGCCCAGCCTCACATTCCTTGCTTTACTGTTTCTCAGTCTCCCTCCCACCTCTGTCTCCTCTTCTTTTTCTAACTCCCTCCTCTTCCATTTCCTTTACCGCTGACTGACTCCAACATGCCTTTTCTCCACTTCCACTTTAACTCAGAGCCCCCTATCACCCAAAAATGCTATAACTAAATTTGGGAAATAAATAAAGCAAATATGACAAAAGTGCTTCCAGCTAACATGACATGTGCTGATGACCACCTTGATCACATTACTTGAATGCTGGGTCCTTCCCACACTCTTATTCTGTTTATTGTCTCTTTTGATGGTGAGCTCTGTGCGTCAGTGATTGTGTCTTACTGTGTTTCTACTGCATCTGATACAATGGGGACACAGTTCTAAATGGGGCCTTAGGGTCCTGCTATAATACAAATGCCATAGGAAGTAGTAATAACAGTCTTGCTTTGAATGATTGATAGCATGCATGGATTTCACAGCCTCCAAGACTTCATTGATTTTTCACGCAGGGTATGTCTACACTGCACTTAGACATCCACGGCTGGCCCATGCCAGCTGACTAAGGGGCTCAGGCTAAGGGGCTGTTTAATTACAGTGTAGATATTCAGGCTTAGGCTGCAGCCTGAGCTCTGGGCCCCTTCATGAACATTTACACTACAATTAAACAGCCACTTAGTCCAAGCCCTAGGAGTCTGAGTTAGACTCAGGTTTTTACTGCAGTGTAGACCTATCCTAAGTGTCCTCTGCTGGCCAGTTAATGTAGTTTCTGTAGCCTCACAGGAATTAGATTCTTTCACTTCTAACTAGGTCTGCCAGGGCAGCTGTGAATTTTGTTGAGTCTTGTATAGTCAGGTGTGCAGAAGCGTTAGGCAGATTTCCATAATCTGAATTCTGGAGTAGAACAAGAAGGTCACTTGTCACTAGATATGATTGAAAAAATTGACAAATCTTCAATGAAATTTCAGGCTTTTTGAAGTGAGTGAACTAAGACGTGAGCAAATTAGAGAGGGTTAGGCAACTATCCAGGAAGAGAGCACAGATCTGTATTAGAATAAGGCAAAAATCAGGGAAAATTGAGTAGCTGGTTGGAGGTCTGGTGGTAGGGCTTTTCTGGGCTAGCCGTATGAAACACTAGTCAGTCTTCTTCTCCGTCTCCTGCCTCAGGATGGAATAGTAAACACCGAAAGTTGAGACCTTTTGAAGCTGCTCACTCCATATTTCTAATGTAAGCTCTCTGGATAGTAGAAATTGGTAAGCTTTTAGTATATTAGTCAAATCCTAATAGAGAAGGACATTAAAATGGACTGGAAGTTAGTTTTCTATTAGGCTTGTGGGAGCACTGATGTGAGGGCCCAAACACTGGTTCTTCTTTATACTAAGGCTGCTTTAACCTGTTCTGTCTGAGCAAAAGGGCCTTTACCTGCATGTAAGTTGCATTTGTGTCCTCTTTAAAGCCTCTTTGTACTGATGTAAGGGGATCTTGGGTGTAAGTAATAAGAGGCCCCATGTTTTTATGTTTATAGTGAGATCAACCATCCTACTAAGAAGTAAGGTTTGTTCTTTTTTTAAATGAAAAAGCCCCCTCAACTTTAAATGGTTGTTTTGTTTTGTTGGGGCACATATAATGAAAAGTATGAATTTGCTCTGCTACATGGATAGTATCAGTGTCTATCTCATATCACCTATTCGTTTTCTAACTCACAGATGGCTACACACATGAGGGTTGCCAGGTGTCTGGTTTTCAACTAGAAAGCCTGGTTGAAAAGGGACATGGTGGCTCCAGTCAGCACCGCTGACCAGGCCATTAAAACTCCGGTTGGCAGTGCAGGCAGGCTCCCTACCTGGCTCCGCACGACTCCTGG
>ML677371.1:21010494-21029707 GCA_007922305.1 Dermatemys mawii | reverse complement strand
GTTGGCAGTGCAGGCAGGCTCCCTACCTGGCTCCGCACGACTCCTGGGAAGCTGCCGGCATCTCCCTCTGGCTCCTAGGTGGAGGGACGGCCACGGGGGCTCTGTGCACTGCCCCAGCCCCCAGTGCCAGCTCAGCTCCTCTTATTGGCCAGGAACCACAGCCAAAGGGAGCTGAGGGGGCGGTGCCTGCCGGTGCGGGCAACATGCAGAGCGATGTGGTCACGCCTCTGCTTAGGAGCCAGAGGAAGATGCCGTCAGCTTCCCGGGAGCTGCCTGAGGTAAGCACTGCCAGGAACCTGCAGCCCCTCCTGCACTCCAACTTCCTGCCCCAGCCTGGAGCCCACACCCCCAACCAGAGCCCTCACCTCCCTGCACCCAAACCCCGTGCTCCAGCCCAGATCTCCCTTCTGCATGCTGAGCCCCTCATTCCTGGCCCCACCACCAGTCAGAGCCCTCTCTCCCACTCCCCAACTCCCTGCCCCAGCCTGGAGACACCACCTTTACCTCAAACCCCTCATCCCAGCCCTCCCTCCTGAGCCTGTACCCGCAGCTGGATCCCTCACCCTGTACCACACCCCAACCACCTGCCCCAGCCTGGAATCCTCTCCTGTACCACAAACCCTTCTTGTCTGGTCCTGCCCTCACTGCTGCCCTGCCCCAACCCCCTGCCCGGTGAAAATGAGTTGAGTGAGCGAGGGTGGGGGAGAGTGAGTGACAGAGGGAGCAGGATGGAGTGAGCAGGGGTGTGGCCTCAGAAAAGAAGCAGGGCAGGAGGATTTAGTTTTCTACAAATAGAAAGTTGGCAACCCTAACACATACCTATATAATAGCACTAGATTAAACCCAATAAGGAATTTGGAGACGGATCCTGCATTGCTTACATTCCCAAAACTTTCACTGATGTGCAAGAAATGAAGAATCGGGTCCTGCTTTCTAATTTTGATAGTTTGTAGTGGGAAATCCATTCTGATGCATTTGAACAATGGAGCAACCTGTAAGCCATTAGCGGAATATTTATCTTGGAATTATTTTTGTTTTTATTTCTAAAATGGACATTTTTTCATTCAATTAAAAACTAAAACAGCACAGAACAGTAATCACATAGATATATGTATTTGTGTGTGTACATATACATATTGCCAAAATCCACTTGTTCTAATTGTATTCTTATTTGTTATACAATTGTACTATCTCCTGCCTAGAGTGAAATTGATATAATGTGGTGTAGGACTCTATCTGATTACCATATCTCATTCAAACAGAGTCAGGTCACAAACCTCCAATGGACAGCTATGTGTGAGTTTCCAATCAAATCTGACAGAAATTAATCTGAAGCTAACATTTCCCTCTGAGATATTTTTCTTGTCTGCTTGTGCACAAAACACTAGCCTGTTCCTTCTGGCACCTCTTAAAGAGGCTCCTGATTTTCTGGGAATAACTTCTCCCTTGCTGTATAATAATAGAGTTTAATATTATATAGGACAGCATCTTTGAAACTTTCAGTATCCCACCAGTGAAAACACTTTCATGTAAATTGGTTACAGCTGTAACATTAGTTTTTTGAAAAATATCTGAAGGCATTTATCTTGTGGCTGCAGTCTGCTTCAGACATTTTATGTTATTTCTATAACATCACATGGTTACCAATGCACAATTGCTATTGTTTTGTCTGATGTATCTATTGTAGGTGCTTATTGAACGTGGGCAGAACAAGGATAAAGTCATACAGAGGTCTGGGACTGACATGTGTGAAGCTTTGGTAAGAGGTGGGGTTATGTGGAGAAACTGCAATTATATAGATCCACTAGCCTGCGTAAGGGTAGCACAGGGTTGGCCAGGAGTGATTATGGACAGTTTGCATCACTGTTGTGTTTCCAGATGCGCATTCAGTTTCTTTCAACCACCACAGAGGATCTTCTGTTTACTCAACCTGAGTACAGGGAACAAAGACATGGCCTTTAATGAACAGTAATGATGCAGCAGACCACTAGTATTTCTGGTGAAAAGATAGACATCTGTTTAGCTTAATTCTACAGTCTGAACTCAGTGGGGTTGGTGGTGGTGGTGGGGATCTTATGTATCGCTGTGCTCAGCATGGCACAGGGTCTGCACGGAAGGTGCTAAATTATCTTTGTGCCTCCCTTATTCTAGGATTGCTGTAGGCTGGATAGTGTGACGTCACTACCTCACTGTGGCTCTCCAAAGAATCCTCCAGCAGAGACAGACATTAAGAGCAATATTCTTGATATTTATAATTTTTTTAAAGCACAGAAACACATACAATAATAACAATGTTTATGGCCATCTTCATACATTAGAAAGGAGCGGTGAAGACCACAAATGCCTTTTTTCTCCTTTGCAGTTTGTCAGAACCTGCCCTCAGACTTGTGCAGAAGATTTAAACAAACACCAGTTTCAGCATTTAAATCCTAATCAGCCAGTATCTGCAATCCTTCGAAATGTGTGGCTTTCCAGTATCACATCCCATTTGTTTGAGTGACAGCAAAGGGGGTGGTACTTTGGACAAAAGGAAGCACATCTAGAAACTGTAAAGCTTTTCCTTCAGTGAACATAAGTTACTGCAGACCTTAGCTGAGATAACGCACTCTTCAGGTAATCTACTAACTTTGAACTATGATGAAACTCCCACTGATATTAATGGAGTTGCATACATGGGCTGCTGGAAGTAAATGATGCTTAAAGGGACACTGTCAGGTAGTTTGGGTCCTAAATTTTTTTGGGGGAAAGGGTTTTTGGTGTGTTTGTTTTTAAAATCAAATGTTTACAAGGGCTAATATAAACAGAGATGATTTTATGGAGAAATAATTGAATTAAAATAGTTCTTGTATGAATTTTATCATTCCTTTCAATGTTTCCCATCCAAGTACTGTATATGGAAATCTGAAAGAGAAACTGATTAGAAATATAGGGGACACTGACCAACCTGTTTTTGTTGCCCAAGCTAACTGAAATGCAGAACCAAATAGCAGAAACAGTGAGAATCAACTTTGATTGTTAAAAGCCTTTCATTATTATTCTCTATGGTGGTTAGTAACACAAGAGAAATATGTTTCTAATACACAGTTTTTTTAACCTGACAATATCCTTTTAAAAACACAGGCCTGCCAGCCTTATTCACATAAATTCCATTCATGTGGGTGAAACTACTTGCAGTAACAGAGCTTTGCAGGACAAGGATTCTGGGTACCGTAACTAAGTGATGGGATTACACAGTACCATATAGGTGTTTTAATTTGTGACACATACAGTCTTGGTAATTTTCATTTTTGACAGTCTAAGTATAATTTAGTCCAGGTCATTTTATAAGCTGTGTGACGTAGATGTCTCAGTGGATTTGGTTTTCTCTTCATTCGTTGATGGCCTGACAAAAAAACAAAACAAAGTTCATCCAAAATGCTACTCACATTACAGAAATTTAAACATTCTCGTTTAATGCAAATCAACATAACTTCATTGATTTCAATAGCATTATGCTGATTTACACCAGCTGAGGAGTTGGTCCTTATTCTTTCCACTTAAGCACTATTAATTATCTGTGATTTTCATAATTGTTGAGAAATATAGTCCATTGATACAAAACACTTGTAATTTTGCTTTGTTTTCTCCAAATATGGCTGTTTCTTTTCATAGCAGTCTCATTCACCAAGTCCATTCTGTTCCTGGGGGTTGGTAAATAGACAAGTGTTTCACTGTAATTAGGCAATCCATGTCAACGCTTCTTCACGCTTTTCCATTATGCTATTATTTGGGTTTGTTCTTTTCATGGCACCTCTTCATCTGATATAGCGTACCTCTCACTGGAAACTTGTTAGCATCTACGTCAAGAAAATATGTAAAGTCTTCCTCATTCAAGACTGATGGATGCAAACAGGCAGAGAACAGAAGCCACAAGCAATCTGTAGCATTTCACCGCCACAGTAATACCTCTAATTGTAATTGACAGGGTAATTAAAACCTAAAGATATCCCAACAAAGCAACTTGTATAACTATGATAACCCCATTGAAGTGACACATTACACATTGTGTACAATAAGATTAAATTGGTTCTCTTCATTTTGTCTCACTTAAGTAACTGTCCCAATTATCTGCATCCTTTTAAGCTTGCTTTGACTATCAAGATAAATGTAAAATAGTCTTGCTTTTATTTAACCGTTTTAGAGTACTGTAGTTTCCTCACCCCAGACCAGAGTCATGAGGAGCAAGCTGCCTGGGGACACTGGGTCCTAGCGTCTCTTCCATACATACATGCCATACTATTGCTCCTGGGGTAATTTTGTACCAAAAAATTAAAAATTCTGCACACCATATTTCAAAAATTCTGCATATTTTATGTCCAAATAACAATTTAATCACACAAGTTTCAATTATTTTGGTAATTTATTTCAGAATACCAGTCAGCAAGTATATCTGTAACAATGCAGACAAGAAAAATAATTCAGGAAAATGTTTTTAGACAAATGGATTCCTTACTAGGCATATTAATACAGAACTTTGAGTAATAATTTACTTAAACTACAATACAGAACTGTATTTCCTGCCCCTTCTCAGAAGCAGTGCAAAGCCTTGGGGCAATGGAGGAGCTGAGGGAATTAATTGATGGGAAGAAGCCTGGGAGTGAAACTGTAGGGTTGTTGGGTATGGGTAGAAGAAGTATGGAACAGGGGTCTTTTTGTGAGAGAGCAGGAAGGGATTTTTAGGGAGCTGGGGAGCTTCCCCCAGGCAGACCCTGGCTGACCCTAGTCTCTCTCATTCAGTCAGGCACATAAGGCCCATCACTGTGTGTCCATGCATTCCCTTCCCCCATACCCTTGTGTCCCTGTGCCCCTACTCAGCCACCCTCTCTCTCTTGTCCTCATGTGTTCCTGCTCCCCTTCCTCATTCAGCCCCTGGCTCAATGCTATCCCCCACAAGCTCCTGTGCCCCTGCCCCAGTCTGTCCCCCCCAACACATGAGCCCTTATGAACCCCAGTCTGTGACCCCTTCAGCAGCCCCATGTGTCCCACTCTGTCTGTCCCCCTGCCATATCTGGTGCCTCCTCACCTGGCCCTGTGGGCAGGGCACTGTGAGGAAGGCAGCCTCTGACTACTCCCTCTCCGCAGCTGGCTGCTCCAGACTTGAGCCGGTTGTCCTCTCTTCTGGTGCCACAGCAACCCCTTATGGGTGAAAGGTGACACTGCAGCACACCCCAAGCAGAATCTGTTTTCTGTGAGGAAAAGAAATCTGTAAGGGACACAGATTCTGCATGCATACAGTGGTGCAGAATTCCCCAAGGAGTAAGACCATTCACAGTCTCTTCATTACTCAGATCTTTTGATGGTTGAGCACTAGATTTCTCAGAAGGCACCCACATGTGCAGCAGTTTCACACTCCTCTTCCTTCTCCTAGATCCTGGCCTGCCCCCATTTTCTGTTCCTGACTCCTCCACCACAGCTCTTGCCCTTGTCCCTTCCTCCCTGCTATGCTCAGTGCCATCCTGCTCCTGTCCTCCACCCCCACCCTAGTTCCTGTTCCTGTCCTCATCCTCTCTGCTTCTGTCCCTCTTTACCCTCCTATGCTACTTGGGCACCAGCCCAGGACAGAGGCTCTCTGCTCTGGTCCTGGGCACCACAGGGTATGTCTTTACAGCATTTTGGAGCAAGCCTTCCAGCCAAGGTTCACAGACTTGGGCTAGCGGAGCCCACACTAAACCATGCTCTAAACTTGTCTGTGCAGACAGTGCTTTGGCCATTGCAGCTCAGGAACTGAAACCACCCTTTCTGACCAGTCTGGTCTGCTGAGAGGAAGGCAAAAAACCCACCCTGCCCAGGTCAGTTGGGCAATGAGGGGAAAATTCTTTCTTAGTCCCCAAAAGGCTAATAGCATGATGCCAATAGCAAAGCCTCAAAAACTAGATGGGAGATGGGGATTTTCTTCCCATTGCTTTCCCATGGAGATCTGCAGGGGCCAATAGGCTTATGCTGCACCCTTCCGCCCAGCCAATCCACAGAGCCTCCTTCTGTCTTCCTTGCTCCCATGAATAGGGCTCAGTTCCCACAAGGAGGGTGGTTGCAATACTTAAAGGGGCCAAGTGTTTTCTTTCCTGTTCTAGTCCATCACACCTCTATGGCTGGTTGGGGAGGGGTGCTGTGTGGATTAATCAGAAAAGAGCTGCATAGGAGTGTAAAAGCCCAAAAAGAGAAGTGGCACAAAGAAATAAAGTCCCAAATCCAAGAAAAATACTAACTCTGTGCATCAAATTGACATATACAGATAGATTCCACTCTCAGCCCCTGTAAATATGAAGATTAAGTTTAAATAAGAGGATAATTTGGCCCATGGGGAAAACCCAGTTCCCAGCTACAAACACAGATCAATGAAAATCAAAAGGCAAACTACAGTATAAGTTGTGCTGCCCAGGCTGCACAGAGATCCATTGAAAATTTTGAGTTAAGCACTTTTACCTTCAAAAGTGAAGAACTGGGCCTTATGTATTTAACCTATTAGCTCTGGAGAGTAAAGGGCCAGTGTTCTAATGGTAGCAGAGCTTGTTCTGACAATGTTGTGCTCCATAGTGGCAGACAGGAAAAATAGTCCCCCTAGTGTACTGTTGCTGTAAGAAGCATGAGGTATCTATTTTGATTCTCTAAGGACAACTGCTGTAAGAAGTTCTGAGTTAGCATTTCAGTAGAGGCTTAAAGAGACTACAGTGAAACTACACAATCTTTCAGTCTGCTTATCTGTCAAAGGACTAGCAATTCCCATTTCAAGGCAGCACGAGAAAAACAATAATACCTTTTCAACAGAAGTGAATTTGTCTCTAAAGCATTTTAATCATTACAAAAAAAATTAAGTGATACTCTGCTGTAGTTTTCTAAATTTGTATTTGCCTCTTCCAAAACATCTATTTACCTAGAAAAAGGTACAGAGTTTATTAGACCATTGCTGTGTCAGTATCATCATGAGCAGGTGTCGAAGAATCCAGGGACGGTGCTCAGAGACATTTTTCCAGCAGGTGCTCAATAGCAGAATTACTGCTCATTTTAAGTAATTTTTAAAATTTCTTATTGTTTCACCTGAACAAAGGAAGAATGTTGTGGAGAATTTATCAGAAGATGAAAGGAAATAAACTTTGAAAGAGGGAGAAAATTAAATTAATTAGAGCTAGTATTGTTTTATTGTGTTTGCGGGCTGAGGGGTACCGCTTGTCCCAGATTTCATGGATGTAATGGGTCTACCATGTACACTGAATTCATGGTGCAAAATCCCATGGGCTAAATTCTGCTTTCAGTTACACTGATGTAAATCCAATAAAGTGAACAGTCACCTTGGATTTATACCTGTGTAATTCAGAACAGATTTTTTTTGTCTGTTGAATTGTAGTAATATAAAGGGAGATGTCCCTGAATGAGTCATTATTATTATTAATGTGTTAATTATTTATATCACAAAGGTGCCAGTTGGGATTGGGTTCTCCTCATGCCAGGCATGGTACAAATATATAAGAATGTTGTGCACAGTCCTGCACAGCAATGCACTGTCACCACAACACAACAAATACATTATTCTCTCGGTTACACCCAGGGAATTCCATTGACATCAGCAACATTAAAAAGTTATAAAGGAGAACAGATTTTACCCATTATGTAGATAACACAACAGGCTGTGATGCCACATCACAGCATTGCAAGGTTTGTAATTTTTGTCCTTCAATTATTATTTTTTGCAAAGATGGGTATCTTAGCTCATTCCTGGTCTTCTAAATCCCACCTTGAGCCCTGCTCCCCACCTAGGATCAGTACTATGGCATGAGCTACGTTGTTCCCTCACTTGTTATTTTCTTCAGTTTGGTTAGTGAGCATAGAGCTAAGTTACTGTGTTGAAGAGAAAAGAGAATAGCAGTCAGGGGAGAAAACTATCCCTCCCCCCATGCCTACACAACAAGAAGAGGGGAAAATGCCATCAACAAGTATTCAAGCATGGCTAAGGTTGGGCCTGGAGGTTGCACAGTGAAGTTGTTGGGGTGATAGCAATGGAGGTGCCACAGGACAAGGTAGTCACGCATGGGTGGCAGATGCTTGCAGATGCAGGCAAACTTTGCTGAGAGAACAGAGTGCATGCATTACAAAAGCTAGAGGAAATGATGGGGTGGCAGAGGAGAAACTCTGGGCTGTTAGGGTTAATACTAATGTCAATAATTTAGTTCTACACAGACACACTGAATGAAGGAAGTTTTTAAATAGATTTTCATTTACCAGAAGAGTGAATTCTAATTTTCATCAGTTGTAAGCTGAATGGCAGCACATTTCTAAATGTATGCAAAGAGTTCTTCTTTGCAGGTGTGTGTATATACTTGTGAGTGTGGTAGGGTCTTTGTGGTTGGCCAGCTTGTGTGTGTTTGTATGCAAGAGGGTGCATCTGTGTAAAGAAGCGGGTATCAGCTCTGCGTATGTGTGTGTATATCCAATGATGTGTTTATGTTATTAAGGAGGGTTTGTCTAGGTCATGGTGTATGCTAATTAAATCCCCACAAAAGTAAGCGTAAGAGGTTTGTTTGCTTTGAGAAGTTATGGAAATTTGAAATAAGTGTGTACACTTCCGCTGCAGAAAGGCTCTTCCTGAAAAGAAACCATAAAACAAACCTCTTCAACTTTCCTTTCAGATTCCTGTGTTTGCCTTTAGCAAGGCTGTTTTTGTGGAGACTGCTCAGGCAGACCCCTCTGCTCCCTCCCCGGTCACCAGCTGTAGGTTTATTTTACTCACGTGGATCATATTGATGATGATTATGCCCTTTACAACAATAACTATTTTTTTAAAGAATCATCTTGAAGAATGAACCAGCAGCAAATTCTAGATTGACTGACTGAAAGGCAACCCAGGGTATTAGTTTGATGAGTTTTCTTCCATGGATAAGGAGGAACAGATAAGATTTCAGCATGAGTGGTGTATTTTAATTATGTTTAGAAATTAAATGCAGAGCAGATTTTGGACTTACCATATCAAGTGCTCCTTTCCAGTTCCAAGGAGAAAAGTTCTCATGTTAATATTGCACATATTTTGATCGGAAGAAATTTTTGTCCCATATTTTGGTTTTTTGACTCCTTATATGTACCAAAGTGGAAATTCTTTTTTGTATCTTCCACATTTTCTTTGAAATATGCAGCAAAACTTTATTTCTTAAGTTTCTACTTAGTAATTTTAAAATAACTGTAGTAGAGGAACTGGAAAATGCAAAATCAAATTGGCACTTCTCTCCCATGTCCCCCACCTTCCACTTTCTCATACTGACATGCTGCTATGTTTAAAGCATCTTGGCTGTTTGAGTCTTAATTTTAAATTGTTAGAATAATTAGACCAGCAAATTCAGCAAAAAGCAGGACCTGAATATGTGATATTTAGGCAGTTTTCATCTTTCATGGTCATATGTGGATTTTATCACTAACAAATTTACTTTGAAGATTTCCAAGTGCTTTTTTCTTAAAGGCATGAGTGGCATTAGGAATGCTTATGTCAATATTTACAATACCTTTTGAAAAAGAAAATTATTTTAAAAAAACTAGTGAGAACCTTGTTTAAACTGGAAAGGGTATGATGCAAATATTAGGTGCAGGTACTGCTTTTTATTCTGACAATTATTCAAAACCAGCTTGTTTACAGTAGTAAAGTAACTGGGATTTTAGAATGAGGACAAAAAGATGAAGCTAATATTTATATTGAGCAGTAATACTGCAAAAACGTAGAAGGGCTGTTATTTTACTATATTGCCAGGTAGCTGTATTGATCCTCAAAGGGTTAAAGTGCTACTGGGTTACATTAATGTCACCCTTCAGCAATCACTGCCAATAATACATCAGCAATCAATACTGTAACGTGTTGTTCATAACACTCAGCTTTTGGAGACAAGTGTATGATATATTTTGACAAGAAAGAAAAAAAAACAGTCTTGGAAATTCTTGCAAATCTTAACTCGGAAGGGAAGATATATGAAACAAACTGTTTCCATTAGAAAAAAATGGTAATGTTTGCTATTATAAGTAACAAGATTTTATGTCAGTTCAGTGGAGCAGTGAATGAACCAAAACTCTGCTAACCTTCAAAATGGAAAGGATTCTGTGAGTAGGATTTACATAGTTTGAATATTTTATATGTTTAGTGCTCATCACAGTTCACACAAACTCATACGTAAATACGTATTTCCAGTCAGCAAATGTTCAATAGGTGATGGTGGGATACAAGGACTATTTTAAGCTTTAGCTAAGGGCACCAGTTTCACAACCCTCCCCCTTTTTCCTCCTTCTTCTAGTTTTTACTGGTTTCAGATTACTGGTATATGAACATACGAGGCACAGAAGACTGGTCACTTTGACAAAAAAGAAACTTAAAGAAATCAGGAAATCCGTCAACCCACAGAAGAATAACAAGGGAGAAATAAATGAAAAGAGAGAACACAAAGGGTTAACCTGACCACTGTATGCATACATAAAATGATATCACATTATCTGAAAAGTTTAGGCTTAAAAAGAAAGCATCAGTTTAAAATGCCTCTTAGGTTTATTAAATCTTTAGGCTGAAGATTACAGCAAGTGTTTGTCTTTGGTGAATAGCTGTTTGTCTCACTTTATTTACTTGGTATTGGGTATTTGTCAATGTCATTTCATATCTGCAGAAAATTCATATGTTATATGGAAGTATGTATGTGTGTGAGTGTGCTGAAGGTCACATGACTATTTCATCCTATTTGGTGGAGCAGCTTGACTTTTTTCCCTTGCTTTTGGTGATGGTTGTGAGTGCAGAAGTTGATTGACAGATGCATGCCAGAAACCCCCATTCTCCTTTTCAAAGACTACATATGATGGATTGCGATCTTTCAGCTCAGCAGGACACAGGGACCATGCAAGCAGTAATTGGTCAGGTATGGAGTCAGCCATTTCTCAACACCCCTTTTATTTTTTTCACAAGGGTCTAACCATATGATTCACATAATTCATATTTACAGTACCATCTTTCTATCTGTATCTTCAGCTACCAGCAAGTGTAGTGTTGAAAGTAAGAAAGGCAAAAGACCATGTTAATCTGGCCAGGAAAGCACTAGCTAAACCTAAAAATGTCATCCTTTTCTTTAATAATCCCAGTTTATAATTTAGTCTGAGCTTTGTCAATATTTATTTATTAAATTACCTTTGTATTTTGTCTAAATATACTGAAGTAGAAGAAGTCAAGAGTAAAAGTATTATGTTTACTAAGGAGTTGCTTCAATATTCCTAATGCTGTTCATTATTTCTATATTGGCTATATTTTTATACTAGAGGCTGTGGATTTCTTTGCCTTTACTCCTAACCCAGATAATGTGTGATTGAGCTTGGTAAATGTAGTAGTCTTTGCTGCTGCAGAGGGGCAGGCTGCAAATTAAACACTGCCACAATCTGAAAGGTCCAGGTGGTCTGCTCGTGCTTCCTAATGCAATCCAGCACAACAGCTTTAATAAACAGCTCTATTTAGTTCTCCCTCCCTGTATCCAGGGAAGTGAACTGGTCTGGGGCTGCTGTGATGAAATGCCAGAAGAATATCTCTCTGAGGCCTCACAAGCTGATTTTTAGAGCTTTTCCGTTTTGTCGTCTTTGTCTTCCAAATGGGTTAGTGAGACCTTCTCTTTCTGTTCTGTGATTTCTGATAAGTCTGTAGTTTTATGTGTGTGTGTGTTTTAAATGTTCTGTTTTGAGCTTAACCAGAAGAGAGAAGAATCATTGTCTTTTCATTTGCCTTCAAATAATAACCTGGTGAAAGAAATTATAGTTTCCTGCTGTATAGGAAGGTCTGTTTCCCTATGAGTGCAATAGGAGTGGAAAGAGGGTGTCTGATTTTTTGCTAACAAAATTTTAAGTACTCAACACTTTCTCATTAACCATTGACTCATAAATCAGTCTCTGGTAAAGGATATTTATGAACTCTGAAAAGTTTGTTATTTTTTTTGCATATGTTTCCAGCACATTGAACACATGCTGCTAAAGTGATGGCATAGTATTTGTGTTCTCTGTATATTAAGACGGTGCTGGGAAAACACACATCTTATTATTTTCAACTAAATTACAGTAAAGCACTGAAATCTCACAAAACATATGGTTTATTAATATCATCATATGCAGTAATGCACTTTTAGATGGAAAATGTCAGATACGTAATACCATGTTTACCACAGACTTGTATTGCTTTAAATATTTTAAAAACAGAGAATACATTTTTTATTAAAAATCCCCCAAACATTAATAGCTTTCTGTTAGCACTTAAAAAGTGGCACTTTTGTGGCAGTATAAAATTGCCTGAAAAAATATATTTTGGAGAGTGCTAATTACCTTTTTGTGGCATCGTGCTCAGTGTTAAATAAATATATTTTATGGTATTAAAGCAAATGTAATAATAAGGATTTACATATGTACTGTTGACAGGAAATGTAACTCGAAGGCTTGAAGAATCGCAAAGCTTGTGATAGCTGCAGCATCCTCATTAATGCAACTTTTTCCATGTATAAGTTAGCTATATTTGATTTAATGCTTGTAATATTTATGAAAGTGATTTTTCACAATGGAATGAGGATAAGCATGTCTCTTTTGTGTGCAACATTTAATATTCCTCAATTAAAAACAAAGTTAGATGAATATCTGAAAAAATATTTATAGTGTGGTGTTGTATGTCATTTTCCAAAAATCAATAATGAAAGCAGGCACTTAAAAGAAAAATACATTTCACAATTTTAGGAACTAACTTTCTTTTTTTGTGTTAATTCAAAAGTATTGTTAATTAAGTCACTTATACAGCTTATGTGTGAGTTATAAATGTGTTCCAATTATTTTTGCAAACGTATGTGCAGACGGATGTGTATATAGGATGTGTACAGGTATACCTATGTATGTCTGTGTATATAAACACAGTATTTTCAAGTCTATTTTAGTTTTAATAAATTCTTCTCTTCAATTTTTATGAATAGCTACATGGTAATACAGAATAAATAGCTAAAAATTTAAAAAAGATTTACCCTTTAATTAAAACTGCTAATATGGGTTTTTGGTTTGTTAAAATACATTTTAAAATTAAGAAGCAAATAACAATCATTTTAATTAGCTTATGTTAATGAAAATAGAAATATTGATTTTCCTGTGGGTCTAAAACATTCAGCTGATAAAAAGAGAAAAATAACTATCAGATGACATGCCCTAGGTTCCATAAAATCTCTCCAAAATTACATGTACTATATATCCTTTATTATCGATAAATCATAAAGCTATGAATATTCTATACATACCAGAATTTTAAAAAATGACCCTTTGATTTTCTCCCATCATAGTGCTGGAAAAAGTTTTTCTTATAAGTTCTTGTTAACTTTCAAGGACCACAAATTAAAACTTTAAAGAGATGTTTACCATTAAATCTTCCCATTTTGGAACAATATTTCTCTCTGGCTTTAAGAACCAAATTTTGTTGGTGACGGCAGTGCTAGGCATATTATTGCAGTGCTAATCATTATCTAGTAGCTGGGTGTACTGCTCCCAGAATTGCTTCTATATCTTCCCTCTGGATTTTTCCTCCCCCAAGCAAGCAATTAAGCAGCCACGTATTCTGAAGAACAACCTCCTTGCTTAGTGTGTCAAGATCTAAAAGCTCATTGCTCATTGTGATTTTGATTCATAACTGGAGTGTTTGGAATCAAACCCTGATCTTTGACAGCTACCTTCCTTACATGCTGAACCATAATAGCAGTTTACATTTATTCTCCTTTTACGTGAACATTTAAGTGGATTCTGAACCAGTCTTCCCCCTTTACCCTGATACTGCCAAAACTAGTTACTAATTGTGTCATCATCTAATTAATTATACTGTATCTTTCTACCTTGTGTTTTCACTAAATCTTTACTGCACCTTCTTTTCTTTTTTTCTTTTTTGTTGCAGACCTGAGCTGTGAGTGACAGGTTAGTTCATCAGCATTACAGTCCTCCTGTTTTTGTCTCATCTCATGCAGACAGGTCACTGTGTCCAATCACCCTTCTGGCTTTGCTGTCCCCAGGGGAACCAAGGCCAGCCTGCCATCTTGATCCAGAGGCCTGAGGGCCCAGGCTGGCTGCACATTTGTGTTCACTGGGTTTTGGAAATATAGTAGAACAGAGGGATACGAAAATAGAAGGTAATAAAAACAAATGAAGTAAATTAGGTGAAGATCTTCTTCAAATAGGAAAGAACTTGTCAATATTATTAGTATGGTTGGGTTGCCTTTCTTAACATCAGCCATGTTTATATATTGCAATTATATTCTCCCATATGGTTTCATAATCTAGCAAATGCTGTATATGCAATAGTAAACACATGCTCTTTTTCCATAGAGAGTTTGGCTCTGAAGACCAATTTATGAGATTGATATCTAATACATTGTACAGCATAGCTGGGTCCTCTTTGGTTTTTACTTTGTTTTTTGTTTGTTTTAATTATTTTAAACAGTGGGATACCTTGGAAAAGAAGTCACTCATTTCAGTAACTAACTGGTCACTTTTTACAACATTGATTTAAGTTGTCCAAATTAGTGGGTTTTGTTTTGTTTTTTAATGCTGATAAACGCATTTCCAGCAGGCTAATTTTTAACCAGTGAAGAGAATATCTATATTTTAGTTTGTCTCGAACATTCATTAAGCAATTCCTTGAGTACTCCTACAGAGAATCTTTTGCTGAGATTAGAAATAGGAAATACACATTCCTATTTCTAATCTGAAGGACACATAAAACTTTATTCTTTTAACTAAAATAATCTTATACATTTAAGCATAAATAATCTTATACATTTAACTTATATTAAATACATTTTAGGTATAAACCCTTTTTCTACACTTTGGGCCATTCCTATTCTCTCTGGCAAAATTAGTCCCATTGCGGTGAGTAGCACTACTCACATGAGCAAGGTATTTGACCCCTCTCTACTTACAGAACTACTAGTGGAGAGAGACTATATGGCTACTAGTAGCTGAGTTCTGTCATTGAGAAAGCGAGTGAGATGCTATGGACAGGTAGACATTAAATCTTGTTTTCAGTAGTGCTGGAAACAATGTAAACAGAATCATGTCTAAAAACATATTTTTAATATTTATGTACACCCTGGTAGTCTGATAATGAAGCATTCCATCTCCACAGAAACACACTCTTTTATATGCTCTCCAGTACAGTGTGTCCTTAAGAATTATTATTCTAAGGAGATGGAGGAATGTGGCTGTAATATTTTACAATATAAATATTTGTTGTAGCAGAGTTTGGATCTAGTTAATTTAATATATGTAAATTCTTTGGTCCTGGTCCTGGATTCCAGTAAAGGAATGCATTTCAGTGTTGATTTTTCCTTTTACAGTGCAAAAGATGGATTTTTATAATTTTCTTTCAAGTTTAAAATTTTTTTCTTGCTTTCACACATCAAAATCAGCTTTTAATTGATATCAGCCCTCTAAAAACGTTCTTGTCAGCATTATTTTTTTTTGTAGTGCATTTTTTTTCTCTCCTTTTCATCTTGTGTTGTCTAGTCTACTACTTGGTGGTTGAACCCATTTATGAAGTCAAATGTTTAAAGAGCAGTGATTTAAAGTGCACACATATTCATAATTATTTTAACCGTAAAGAAAAACAGTGCAGAGGATCTGACCTTTAAATTGCTGGGCACACTACAATCCTTCAGTTGTGTAGATGTTTATCTTCTGGCAACACATTTACATTCAAGTACCTTCGCTCTGGTTCCTTGATTCAAACCTGATAAATTGAATACCAGTCTGGACCACTTTTCCTATGTTTAGTACATGGAAGTGACTGTGTTGAGCCTCTTATCTTGCACCGACCTGTAGCTGTAACAAAGCTTTTATTTTTTGCTTCTGATCTGGACTGAAACTCAAATGGAAGAAAATAAAAGACAATTGAAGACAAATGTATATAGCTTATATAGACATCTTGTGCTGGTGAAGTACTTCTCTTAGTGGTGCCTGTTTGTGACGCCTCTTATTATGCTAGAATTTCAACAACAGCTGTGTTGCTGTGTCAGTTCTTGGGGTTTCACTCTGAGAGGTCTTGATTTGGCTTAAGCATGTGCATAGGTCTCATTGAAGTCCATGGGAATTGAGCACATGCTTTAAGTTAAAAATGTGCTTAAGTGTCCTGATGAGTTGGAATCCAGATCCTTGCTCACATGAATATTCTATAGTTCTATACAACACTGAACTCAATGGGACTACTCACAAGAATAACACTATGCAGAATCAGGCCCTGGCTGCCTATTTGCAAACTGTCATTGCTCATAAATTCAGGGAAGTCTGATTTAAATGCCAGCTAAATAATTACAATACACACGGTTGTGTAATTAGAGGAGACTACTAGGAAAAAAGAGAGTAATTTTAGGCTCTTGAGCATTTTTATTTTTCATGACTGTCAGGGCTACAGGTAAATGGACTATAGCTTCAGGCTTTTTGTTTTATCGCTGGCTTTGAAACCTCTCTGATATGTAGGACTATGTCTTCAAAAGAGAGAGATTAGCTGTTGATATTTGCTAGTGATTCTCTGTTGACTGGTAGTGCTGTTGCATAGGAGAGTTTTATATAACTGTGAGATCAAAAGAAAATTTTGAAGATCAAGAGACTGTTCTCAATTCCTAGCTATTTTGAAAGTGACAGTGGGGGTGGGGGAGGAAGCTTTATACCAAAGAACTGTCTTCTGTCCAATGGTATAAATGAATTTTCTTAAGCAATGTAAAATAAAGATCATACTTATTGCAAATAGATAATTCCACTATTAAAGATATATGTACTGTTCACATCTTTTATACAATTTCTTGGCAAAAATAAGTCCTGAACATGCAACCCTTAAGCACAGTCTTAATTTTACTCTCATGAGTAAACCCACTGACTCCACTGGGACTACTCATGGGCTTGGAGTTAAGCATGTGTGTGTTTGAAAGGTTGGGGCCTTACAGCTAGCTATTGTAAACCCTTACTCAAAGTAATCCATAGTCACAGCAATAGTAACATTGCTGCACTGCAAACTGTTGCTCAGATGAGAAAGGATTTACTCAGAAATTCTGCTTCTGTTAATATCAATGATAGTTTTTCTTTCACTTCACTAAAGTGATCTACAGTCAGTTTGGAAGTAAAACCTCTTGATCCTACAAATTTGTATCACTTAAGTAATGTAATTAGTCCTGTTGATGGCACTGGGACTACTTGCCTGATTTCGTCTACTTGGGCCCTAAGTTAGGAGTAGCTCACAGATGTCCAGGGACATGCCAAAGAGAAACAGGTCCTTAAGCAAAAGGGAAAAACAAAAGTTATGAACAAACCACATACTATTTCACTCACTGCTTCCATCAAGTAAATTTCAAACATTTTCAGGTATTTCATGCTTGTGTGTTTAGGAGATACACTTAAGCTCTGCAATGGCACTTCCAAAACGGAAGTATAATAAGGGCACAAATAATAGACAAAATGCTTTTTAGTATCCCCCTGCTATGGAAAAAAGAGTTTAATGCAAGAGACACTAACAGAGCATGAGCCTTTTACAAGCAGATTAAGTAAACTGGTGATAATATGATGCCAAACAGCTGCTGTTAAACATATTACAGTAGATAATTATTGACATATCGGAATACTGTCTATTTTACTGAATTGTTTACTTCTCCAACTGTGTTTCTGCTTATTGGGCCAGCTTTGGAGCTAAAAGTTAAGTCAGCTTTAGTTAGGCTTTAGTCAGGCCATACTCACACTGAAGTAAATAGGAGTTTTACTGGAACAAAAATCTAAATATGAACTTGAGGATGTAGCCCATGTTTGGAAGATACATTATTTTAAAAAATGCTAGATGGGGCTAAGATTAAAGCAATAATATTTATGATTAGTTCTTTGTTTCAGAGTGTGGCCTCAGTCTTGTTCTCATTGTCCAAAAATCCCATGGTCCTCAGATGAAGTCAAATCAAGGCTATTATTGTTTACCCATAATATGATGCAGATGCTATCGGGCTCAGTTTTCTTATACAGCTCACAGGAGAGAATTTTGCCCGAGTTCCTACCAAACCCTAACTGTAAAAGGTGGGTAAATATGTAAATAACATTGATACTTGTTTAAAAGAAATGTTTCCTTTAAAGAAGAAAGTAGTAAATAAGATACAGTAATGACTCTTATGTAGTTCTTGGTATTAGGCCAATGACTGCACCACAACTAAAGTGGGGCAGAATTTGTCTGCGGCTTACCCAAGAAAGGGCAGCTCTGCTTTTGGTGGGAGAGAGGGAGAAAGGAGATCAGAAACGAGTGTAAAAAAAGGTGCTCGATGGTCAGCTTTGCAGCAATGACTCACCCCTCTTCCCCCAGGAATGTGCGTAAAGGTACGAAACCTGGCTGGGGCAAGTCTCTTTGCTCCACGCGGCAAGGAAGCCAGCACGCACCCTCCCTTCCCTAGTGGATGCGAACGGCAGGCTGGGTTAGGACCTGCTGTGAGCTTGACACTAGTTGCCCCTTTTAAAGGGGGGCTGGGAGGGAATTTTTCCTGTACCACCACATTTGGCTTCGATGGAGTTAGGTTTTCTCGCCTTCCCAGCAGCGGGTGTGAGGATGGACCTTTTTGGGTGAGAAGAAAAGGTGGTAGGCCATATATCACAACTTATTTTGTAAGTTGGGCAGATGTTCAGTGCAGATATTCCATAGGAGGGCAGCCAGTGACGAGATAAATAGCATGGTAAAGGACTTAAAAGGTGGTACTGGATAATGGAACAGAAGGGATGCAAGGTTTGGGGAATTCCTATGATTGGTACAGCTGGGACCCAGCCCGTCCTCCCTCTCCCCGCCATTCTCATGGCCCCCCTTCGCCCTCTTACAAGGGTGGTAGATGGTAAGGTCCCAGGCGGGGGGCAACTGGGGGGCCTGGTTTGAAACAAGGGGGGGGGGGGGGCGGCTGGTGGAAGCCCCACAGAACTGATTTGAATAAGCATGGATTTGTATGCACTGTACACTATCTGCCAGGTAGTCCCAAACATCTATATAATAAAGTTGCAGCCTGATTAAACCCATGACAAGGCTCCTGTCCTTCTTGCGGTATTCTCAGACAAACCTTGAGAAGTGCTGAATACTTGCATAATGCTTGCAATTCCCATTGATTTCAGTAGGAGTTTCCGTTGTTCAGCAGAGAACAAATCCTGAAAGTACTGAAAGTTCCTTAGT
>ML677371.1:20992266-21010484 GCA_007922305.1 Dermatemys mawii | reverse complement strand
GTTCAGCAGAGAACAAATCCTGAAAGTACTGAAAGTTCCTTAGTCCCTTTCTGAACATGATTTGGCCTTAAAATCTCAGTAGGGGAAGCTTTTATTTATTTTTTTTATTTTGATACCAAGTGATAAAAAAGGAAAAATAGAAATGTTTCTTGTACTTAAAGTAAAAATAAAAAGAAATCCTCTCTAAAAGAAGAGTGGCAATAGTGGTATGTTAAGCTGGTCTAGGGAAACACAACTACTGTAGGATTCCTTACCAAATGTTTTACCTTCTCCACACAATGTCCATTCCTCTCTGTGTACAAAACGTGCTTCACATTCAACAGATGGATTATACAAAGCAGAAATAAAATCAGCAAACAAGATTCCTTCAGTCCTTTGGAGTAAAGGTTGAAAGTTGTGGCAAATGTAAAAATGGCTTCTAACATGGATGAATAAAGCAGAGAACATCAAACTCATTTCACTTAGTGTCATTCATGATGATTTATCATTATAGTCAGGGTAAACTGTGGTCTCAGAGCTGAAACAATTTTATCCATTTTTTAAAAAAAAAACAGAATGTTCTAGCTTGGTTCTTATATCCTTAGGGTTGCAATATTGAATTCAGAATCAGGAAACTTAATCTTGCAGCCAGATTTGACAAGATGCTGGTTGAATGGTAGGCAGAAATGATGGTTTGTGGGGTGTAATGCCCAAGGTCAGACATGAAAAAAAGTAACAGGGTTTTTCCACCAGGTTTGAGTGCTGTATTTACCTACCCTTACCCCCACCAAAAAAAGGCAAAGATTTCTTTGTGCACAAAACAATGAGCAATGTTTAAATGTTTCAGCTCCAAGCAGAAGATATAAAGTGAGCACTCTTTAAAACAAGTATAGGAGGAGAATAACTGCTCTGAACATTAAGTTGGCTATTTCTTTGTGTTGTTACTTATTTAGGCACTAATCATGCATGCACTTAAGCATGTATATAATTCACACAAATAGTCCCAATGACATCAGGAGGCTGCTCGCATGAGTAAAGCTATGCATGTGCTTAAGTGTAGACAGGATTGAAGGGTTGGAACCAAATCGCTTCAACAGAATTTGCACACAAATTGGGGACACAAATTGGCACTCAAACCCAATGTAATTCAACATTTTAGGGTTTGGGATAGTTTATCAAATTAAATTTGAAATATAAGAGAAATAATTTATTGTTTTGGTGTTCCAAAAAATATATCTAGATTTTGGGTGGCCAAATAAAAAAATTACAAGATTTGAATTTCTTCCCTGAAAACATTGTTTTTAATTTACTATTAAACTCACAATGGATTCTGAGAAAATGGGAAATTGAAAGTAGTTCCAGAATTAGGGAATTAGTGTTGTTTTATAAGACATTTCAATTAACAGCTAGTACAAACACTGTGTTCTCTTCTGTTCAGAAAACGAGGAATACTTGTGGCACCTTAGAGCAGGGGTGGGCAAACTACGGCCCGCAGGCCACATCTGGCCCGCGACGCCGTCCCATCTGGCCCGTGGCTGGGGAGGCTGCCCCAGCCCCTCCCCCAGAGGCGCGCAGCGCGGGCACTGCTGCGGGGTGGGCCGCCCCTCCTTCCTCTCCCCCCCCCCACGAAGCCGTTCTGTGCAGGCAGCTCTGGGGGCCAGGGCTGCATGCTTCCCCCTCCTCCCGAGCCGCGCCGCGCGGGGAGTGTTCCGGGGGCCGGGGCTGCACACTCGCCCCTCCCCTGGAGCCACGCGCCATGGGGAGCGCTCCAGGGGGCTGGGGCTGTGCACTCCTCCCCTCTCCCGGAGCCACCCTGCACAGGCAGAGGTCTGGGAGCCCTGGCTGCATGCTTCCCCTCCTTCTCCGCCTCCCCGAGCAGCTATAGTAAGAGGGATGAGGGGTGGTGGTGGTGGGGGCTTTGGAGGGGCAGTCAGGGAGCAGGGTGGGTTGGGTGGGGTTCTGGGGTGGTGGTTAGGGGGTGGGAAGGTGGATAGGGGTTGGGGCAGTCAGGGGAAAGGGAGCAGGGGAATTGGATAGGGGGTGGGGTCCTGGGGGGTGGTTAGAGGTCTGTGGAAGGGGCAAGGTGTGTGTGTGTGGGGGGGTTGGATGGGTCAGGGATTCTCAGGGGGCGGGAAGTGGGAGGGTGCTGGATTGGGGGTGGGGCCTTGCCTACTCGGCCCTCCATATAATTTCACAAACCCGATGTGGCCCTCGGGCCAAAAAGTTTGCCCACCCCTGCCTTAGAGACTAACCAATTTATTTCAGCATAAGCTTTCGTGGGCTATAGCCCACTTCACCAGATGCATAGAATGGAATGCACAGAAGTAAGATGCATTTATATACACAGAAAGCATAAAATGTTGGAAACTACCATACCAATTCTAAGAGGCTCTTTAATTTGGATGAGCCATTAACACCAGGAGGGAAAAAAAAACCTTTTGTAGTGATAATCAAGTGGATCTGTGTCTGACAGTTGACAAGAAGATGTGAAGAAAACTTAACTAGGGAAATAAATTCAATTTCTGTTCAGGTTCTGATACCGTGTGCATCACTGTGGTTATTAGATCTCAGTGTTTACGTTCTGTAATCTAGTGTTTTCTAAAGCCTTAAATTATCATTTATGTATTTAAAAGGTTATATCCAGCAATGGATTGTATTGGAAGCATACTTTGTCTCTTTCATGAAGGACATCATAGAAATGCATGCTGTTGTTGTATTCTTTCTTTCTTTCTTTTTACAAAGCCACACAATATTTTATTAAATTAAAAGTGCATAGAGTATGTTAAGAAGGGAATTTGTAGGCTTACTATGCATCATGTCATTTACTACAGAAATTATTGTAAGTTTATTAGCCTATGTACATAGATTTCTACTCTGGCATTTAATAAACACCAAAAGACATCTGCAAGGGTATTTTTTCTTTTCCCAAGAGAAAATTAAAAACAAAAAAGACAATTTTCTTTAAAAAGTATATGATGGAAGTATATTGTAAGGGTCTGTTTCAGATCTCAATTTTGCTGATATAAATAAGGAGTAACTCCATTGAAGTCAATTGAGTTACACTGGTGCAAACATGACCAGCATCAGTCTCTAAATGAATAGGGTCAAATTCTGCAGTCCTTACTCGTGGTTTATCTACAGGATTCGTCAATGCTCCGTTCAGGGGTGTGTCTTCTCTAGTTCATTTTAACATTAGAGGGTGCTTTTAGTGAGAACCAGCAAGATCTACATGGACCGGTGAATGTGCTTCCAAAATCACACTCCTGTTGTGTGCATTGCCCCTCTTTATACACAAGCCCTGAGGCAAATCTCCCTCTGAAGCCACTGATTGATTAGAGACTGTATGATATGACCCACAAACAGCCCAGCAAGAACCAATATCAAACAGGAGGATGGGAGATCAGAAGGGAACACTTTGTGCTATACCACTGAATTGATGTTAATTTTATTTAATTTAATTGACGTTAATAATTCTCAATCAAATACATTATGATTTTAAAGCTACTATGTTTTTGAGCTACCTACTCAACAGATTGCAATGGCTTAATTGATTATATTATCCCGCTCACTTCAGTGTTGTTTCCCAAGACAATGGATGAAAGTCTAGTTTTTCAGTGCATTATTCTGTTAGTACTCCTGGATGTTATGTTAATAAGAAACATTTTAAAATTCAGACAAAAACTGAAAAAATATAGAAGTAGCTATTTTTTTTAGGTTTGCAGTTGTCTTTAAACTTTTAAAAGTTCCCTATATATCAGGGGTGGGCAAACGGTTTGGCCTGAGGGCCACATCAGGGTTGGAAAATTGTATGAAGGGCTGGGTAGGTAAGGCTGTGCCTCCCCAAACAGCCTGGCCCCGCCTCCTATCTGACCCCCTTCCACTTCCCGCCCCCGACTGCTTCCCTCAGAACTCCCAACGCATCAAGCCCCACGCCCCTTGTCCCCTGACCGCCTCCTGCTGAACCCCCCCAATGCCCCCCGGGACTCTGCCCCCTACCGAACCCTTCTGCTCCCTGTCCCCTGACCACCCCAACCCCTGTCCACAACCCTGGGACTCCCACACCCTATCCAACCGCCTGTTCCCGATCTGCTGACTACCCCCCCAACCTCCACCCCTTCCAACTTGCCCCGTCCCCTGACTGCCCCCTGGGACAACCTGCCCCTTATCCAACCTCCGGCCCTGGCCCTGGCTCCCTTACCATGCTGCTTAGACCAGCTGTGCACAGAGCCAGACATGCTACCCCGCAGGAGCTCACAGCCCCACCCCGAAAGCACTGTCTGCGTGGCGTTCTAAGGCTCCAGGAGAGGGGGGAAGGTGGGGGAGGGACCAGGGGAGCCTCCCCAGCCGGAGCTCAGGGGCCATTCAGGGCTGGATGTGGCTCGCGGGCTGTAATTTGCCCATCCCTGCTATGGATCCTTCTTTCTCCCTCATGATAAACCTCTTTCCACCAGACATGGCTCCCTCTGTAACTGTTCAGTGCTGCTCCTTGTATGAAGCTTAAGGGTGTCTACTGAGTGCTATGAAAATCTCTCTTTGGCATTTTGAGTACACTGCCTCCATAGTGCTCATGTTCTCCGGCAGCCCAAGAGAAAAGTATAGGCATGTAGCACCACCTAGTATTAAGGTTGCCCAATACTTCCCATTATAAGACCCTGCTTCCCATTATAAGACCCTGCTTTCAGTTGCTTATAACTGCCAAATTTTAACTGCTTGCGTTGAAGAATTACATGCTAAGTAGCTGCTCCAAGCTGAATTATTTTGGAAAATGTCAAGAACAATACTTGAGAAAAATACATCATCTTAGATTTACCAGCTAAATTCCCTGAAGATTCCATCCACACTGAGCATGCTCCAACCTCAGATTGAAACTCCAGCTTACTACTTGTACTACTTTTCTGTGAAACATTAATTCAGCCTCTTTCTGTGCATGCCTTCTGATATATGCTTTAATTACCTGCTCACATAATATTTTTTCCCACTGGACTCTGCCTTATTCCTTCTTTGGGGATGAATCAGGGTTGTATAGTTAAGAAGGTTGTTGTCTATAGAACCCCTACTTTGCTGGTCGCAGAAGTTGAAAGGTGTATAATAAATGAGGCCATGATGTGCAGGAAGAGAAAGAAGAGTCTCATGGTTCAGACAGTTGACTTCTGCCCTGAAGTACTGGATTGTATCTGTGTCTGTGCCACAGAGTTCTTATGTGATACTGAGAAAGTCACTCTACACTACCCGCCGGATTGGCATGTAGTGATCGGTGTATCAGGGATTGATGCATCGTGTCTGGTGCAGACATGATAAATCGATCCCTGAGCACTCTCCCTGTTGACTCTGGAACTCCACCGCCATTAGAGGCGGAAGCAGAGTGGATGTGGGAGCGGCAGCAGTCGACTTGCCGCTGTGAGAATGCACAGGTAAGTTGACCTAAGATACGTCGTCTTCAGCTATGTTATTCGTGTAGCTGAAGTTGCATATCTTAGGTCAACCCCTCCTTCTCCTCCCCAGTGTAGACGATAGATAAGGTTTCTCCACTATTTGCTAACACTCGGGTAACTCAGTGTATTTTATCTGTCTTCTGATATGATCCCTTACTATGATATCAATGGCAACTGGGGAGTTTTTATACTGGCCATTGTATACTGAAAGTAAAAGTCATTACTCAGTTCTTCATCAGCAAAACTTTCATCTACAGTAGACTCTCGATTATCCAGGATTGGGTTAACCAGGCTGTGGATTAACCAAGATGTAAAAAAAAATACGCGTAACTCGCAGGGCCGGCTCTGGCTTTGTTGCCATCCCAAGTGCAAAAAAACCCCAAAATAACCCCTACCAGGGTGCAGGGCAGCCAGTGAACCAACACCTCCTCCCCCCGGTGCAGGGTGGCTGGTGAACCAACCCCCGCTCCCCATATTTCCTGTGGATGGTGATTATCTGGGATTTTATTAACCAGGATTAATTTTTTCCCTACCATCCTGGATAATCGAGAGTCTACTGTATTTCAGTAAGAGTTTGCATGAGTAAGGATTGGTGGCCTGATTTTCCACTGCCTTGGACCTTTGCATAGTTGTTTATATCCTTGCAAAATGTTAGGGTTTCAGGACCAGGTCCTTTATTTTTCCAAGTACAGTATCTACAGTTTTGTGTTCACTGAACACTGCTCCTTGTCTTCAAAGTAATAAGTTTCAGGTTATTTAGAGAATTATCATTTTCAGTTGATTTTTACAGATATAATTGCTGCTTTCAGCAGCCCAAACCACTTTTATTCTGACACTTTACCAATTTCCACTTTCTTGGGGGGTAATTTTCTGAGAAACGTACTTAGCTCTCTCCCCCCAACATTATTAGCAATTGCAATTGTAATTGAAGAATAATTCGTAGGACTATGTCATGATACTGAGTGGAAACAAGGAACAGACCATTAGCATGAACTGCTTAGTTGCACGTGGTGGTGGTTGGGAGGGGGAAGGTGAGAGACGGGGGTAATTTTCTGAAAGGGAATGTGAAGAGGACAGAATAAAGATGGGCTGGGAGTTGCTGTGTGGAGGGAGGATGAGGATTGATTGAAAGGAATTGGGAGGGTGAGAGTTGTACCTTGACTAGAACTGGGAATTTTGAAGGTTAATTTTTTTAAAGAAATACAGTCTTTTATAATTTTATTACAGCGTATTAGTAATGGGTTAAACACAAATGGTGGCCTAGCGTAGGCTGGGGAAAATTGGGACTAATAATCAAGATGAGGCTGGTTGAAGGGCTAGATGAAACTACAGTAGGGGAAAATGGGCTAGGGATTATAAAAATACGTACATGCTGTATCCTTTCCCTGCATCTTTGTCTGTTCAGTGTCAGTGTTAGTCTCAAAGCTCAAGGACCTGTCTTAACGAGTGTCTCCAAGGCACCTAACATACTTGTGGGTGCTACATAAAGAATAATAGCTAACAGAAATGCAGGTGTAAAATCAGGACCTGCTCCTGATATCTTACCATGCTTAGCCAAAATTTTGCAGAAAACTTCTAATGGCTATGAGTGTCAAACGTTAATTTCTTAAATTCCTTTATTCTGCATTAATTGAGGATAGAGGGAAGTGGGAGCTCAGGTGGCAGCAAATCAGGTATGCTACCATTTAAAACATTCTTGATTTTATATAACTTATGACTATAAAGCAATCCTTAAAGGTGACTTATTTCCAGAGTAGTTCTGTTAGGAAAGGTGAAGCTGGCTGTGCTGCTGATCCCCTGCTGCTGTGACTTAATGAGTCTTTTGGAATTGCTTTAGTAAAAGACACTTTTGTGTTAGTATTGTTCAACCAGCCTTTGCTGGTCAGAGCCATTTTAGGCGTTCACTACACTGACATGGCCTTCGTTGAGATTGGAAAGATGATTTTTTTCTTCCTGGCCATCCACTTGTGAGTCCCTCAAAAAACTGATCTGGGGAAGGTGAAAAAGAACTTTTGTGATTTGTTTAACCATATTGTTAAAACAATTAATGTCTCTTTGTTTTCTCACCATGAATACAAGGTGGATTGTTAAAAATGATTCGTGTGTATACCTCCTGCCTCAGCACAGGAGGATAGACTAGATGTCCTCTTAACATTCAGATCACTGTGTTATTTATGTCCTGCAGGCTCAGGTCTCTACTCACATGCACAGGTGCAGCCACCATGGATGTCAAAGGCATTGAAAACCACATATATGGAGATAAAATTGAGCTCTTTATGCTTTGTACTCACCATAGTGCATGGGACTTCAGTATTCTAACCCTTTTGAAACTGGGAACTTGTGCCACATACTGCACATCTATCTCCGGCTACCATCATATTCAGAGCTAACATTAGATTATGGGCCATCTCCCCGTCCCATTGAAGTCACTGGCAAAGCTCCTGTTGATTTTAATGGGACCAGGATTTGGCCCTGTATGTTTATTCATTGACATGTTCATTCATTCATCTGCAGACTCAAACATGACAATGGGATCATTTAAATCCCGAAGAGTTCAGCAGAAAGGAGGCTGTCAGTTCTGTCTTCCCCTGTAAATATTTGTAAGGCCCAGATCCTGCAGTGCTCTTAATGTGGTTGCAGGCAGAGGGTCCACCCATGCAGGGTTTATTCCAAAATTGGGCCTACCATTATTTCCGTGTTTGGGGATTAACTCTAACAATTTAATGCCACAACTAACACTAAGAAATTTAAAAGATTAACTCTTGAGGTATGTATATTGTAATGCCCGCTGGGCTTTTAAGAGCTATTTTGTAACATACTATCCTCAATTCAGTGTATCTATTAGCTAATTATGATGTACAGTGGAAACATGAGATAATGATAAAAATATCTCTAATAGTCTGAAAGAAATGATGGGGAGGGAGAGAAGATGAGATGGGTTTTAATTTTGCAGCTAAGGTCCTTGGTGATAGAGCTATTCCTACCGTGATTTAAAATAATAAATGCTAGAGAAGATGTGTGCCCTGTGAAAATAAAGTTAAAATTGTGATGTTTGAAGAATAGAAATGATTGTTTCTGGAGTGCCAGTGGTGTGCTTGGCACAGTCACAAATAAGGACAGTCACAGTCTCTGTCCCAAAGATGCGCCAGTTTTATGGCCAGACTCTACCACCATTACCAGAGTGTACTTTTCTCTGTGAGTAGTTCCCTAAATTTGACACACAAAATGCAGATCAGAAACATGATAAATATATAGACGGTTCAAGAAGGTGTAGCTCAAGTATTTGGGCGGGAGGGCAAAGAGAGAGGGTGGTATCTGTCTCTCCACTGAAGTATTTAAAGACTTCACTGGAGACCTGATTTTCAAGGGTGGATTTGAATAGAGGATGGAGGTCCTTTGGAGTAAAAGGGGAGCTTGTACCACAGATGAAAAAACAGTTTATATAATTGTTTTTAAAAAGATGAGCAAAAAATGAAATTACTTTACCACATCTACTAGAATGTATTCTTCATCTTTTTAGTTTCTCAGGAGCATCACTTTGAAATAAAAAAGAAATGATGATGAAAGGCAGGGTTTTTGAAAGCACTGAGCACTGGCCTAACTCTGCTCCCACTGATGTCAATTGTAAAATTCCCATTGACTTTAACAAAAGCAGAATTAGGCAAATATTGATTGCTCTTGAAAATCCCATCCATAATTTACTGAGTTAAATCAAGTGGTTTGTATCATAATACACCAACATGGCTGGATTCTGAAGAGATGGTCTTTAAGATATGTTAGTTTAACCATTTACCATTATTAGTAGAGCAGAGTTTCATTTTTAGATCCTCTGAATAATTATGTAAACCATTTATGTAACATTTTCCATCTTTTAAATGTGTTTATGTATTCCAGAGTGATTTTACAAACATAACATACAAGGATCATTTCATCCATCACTGAGGTGAAACAATGCAAACGTTTAACAGCACACAGCAATTTTACATAACAGTTTGGGACAAGAAGTGAGGAATATATTAACCAACTGCAACTTCTCTTGGAGTTTAAGCAGATTGTGACAATTTCAGCTTTGAATTTGGCCAGGAGAGCAGGGCTAGCAGCCCTGTTTTTGCAATCCAGATGGGGGTTCCTTTGAACTTTGAAAGACAAAAAAAGAAAATGTTTCTTCAAATCACACTTCCATGAAATATTTTTTACCATATTTCTTACATAAACAGTGTCTCACAAATCCATTATTGTTTATATGTATTGAGTAATTTTGCTAGCAGTTTTTATTTGTCTGAAAATATGGTGAAATAGCTCACCCTGCTGCATTCACAAATCATGGGAGAAGAAAGAGGAGCCAGTATTGAGGGATAAAGTGGCATATAAATCTTCTAATGTACTATATATTTTTTAAAAAATAGAAACTTAGCTTTTTCAAATCATGCACATTACACGTAAAAAGAAACACATGATAAACTAAACATTATACATTTAACAGATATACTCTAATATTCAGTGTTGCTAATCATGCAAAAACTTTGGCCCCAAATACAGACCGTTGCCCTGAACACAGTCAGGGCCACTATAAATACTAAAGCCCTAATCTAAAACTGTTAAAGTCAATGGGATGTTTCAATGGATTTTAGATCAGGCCCAAGGTAATTAATTAATTATTATTTTAGCAATAGCTGCCTGTCGTATTCACAAATTACCTGTGCCATCTCTGAGAGACTGGACTGTTTCCTGAGAGTTCCGGAATGGTCTAAAAAAAGTCCTGATTTCACCTAGCTAGAAATAATCTATTGTTCTTTTTAAACAAATCTGAACTGACTGCATTACATGAATGACAGAGTAAAACACCACCTTGCTGCATAAAAGGACACCATACTGTAAATTTACTTCTATAAATATAATACAGTGCATTTATCCAAATTTAATGGGCTGTCAAGCTGAGAATTAAGGTAAGCCTTTCCCTAAGGCTCTGAACTAATGGTAAAATCCTGGCCTCATTGAAGTCAATGGGAATTTTGTCATAGACTTAGTGGTGCCTGAATTTCACTCAAAGAATCTACAGTAGAACTAGTGTAGAAACTCCTTGATATCAGGGGGACTTTTCAGGCATCTGCTCTAGTGGATTCCAATGTAGGATTGAAGCGATAGAGAACTTTACATCTTCAAAGAGATGTATATTAACTCATCCCAATGGCATACCTTGAGGGACAAGACTTTTTAAAATATACTCATTACTTGTGGTGTAAGGAAGCTCAATTCCCACAGGATGCATCTTTTTCTTGTCCCCTTTCACTTTTTTAAGTTGTAGCAGCTAGATTTTACAGCCATATTCTATATTAGCTGTGGCACTAATACTCCCATACTGTCTTACTGTTTAATAGAGCTGGAACCAGTCTATAAATTAAATATATTTTTTAATATTGATGTTTTCTTGAAATATATGTATGTTAGGATCTAGTAAGATTGAAAAGTTACTATGATCACAAAGGAGTAGACAAAGATGCTGACTCTTTCCGTGGAGGAACATGGGCTGAATTTAAAGAGATTTGATTTACCATATTGAAAGGCTTAAGAGGTTGTTATGCAATACCCTCCTCAAAATTGGATCCCAATGGCATCTTCTATTAACATTTTTCAGATATCTTCATCTGGTGCCATGGTTTACGCTAGGAATCTTGGGAAGAGGGGAATTCTATGATTCATTCCAACTTTCTACAGGGCCTGTGGACACTACATAGATAAGTACGGTCACTCCTCTACTCCAAGCACCACTTGAAGCCCTGTTTCAGATACCAATGAAAATGTTCCCTGGCCAAGTTACCGCAATTTGTGGTAGGGGATTCTTGGAAAAGATCCTATAAAACTCAAGGCTGCAGTTCTGGTTTCTGTCTCCATCCTTATTGCTGTTTAAAAGGTCTGGATCCCATAACATTGTACAAACCTAATGTTTTGCATTACTATATTTGTAGTTAATTTTTGTACTGGTGTGTTTGTGTCTGTGTGTGTGTAGGCAGCCTGCGTGAGTTATTGTTACTGTAGGACCCATCACTTTTGAATGTCCTAACTTATGTGGATTTCAGCTGTCAAAGATATTTTTTCTCCAATATTGTTTTCTGCACTGAAATTCTTTTTAGTTTTTAAAAAACATAAAATAAAATCACATGATAGGTAACACATTTATTGGTTACACTATGCCTGACTGAAATTAAGAGGGAAATGGAGAATAAAAGGGGCAATAATAAGAAAAAATATCTAATTGGTCACAATCAAAATGGTCCGACGTATGGAGTGTTTGCTTATATATATTATATGCATTTAAGGTACATATTTTCTGTGAAAAGTGTGTGCTTTCCCTTGTTTGATGGACACTTGTGATTTGAGAAAAAGTTGTAACACTTGAAGTGTGTGAAAAACAACTACCTATTGTTCTACTACAGCTACCTAATATTTTTCTATAGCTACCATAGTATTTAAGGCCCAGTGCAGAAAAGCAGTTAAGCACATGCTTATTTTTAGGTATGTGAGTAGCTCCATTGAAGTCAATGGGACTGCTCATATGCTTAAAGTTAAACCTGTATTTTGCTGGATCACGGCCTAACTCTGAACAGGGAAGTTAAGTTGATTTAGCAGTCTAGTGGTCGTCATAGAAGAGTCTTGTTTTTCTTTCCCAGGCTCTAGGTACATAAATTCCCTTATCACCTTGAACACAAACTTTGTTGAGATCAGTGGATAATCATCCTAATATGAGATTTGATTAACATAAATAAAAAAGTTCTTTGGAATAAACACATGTAGCATATTAATTTCAGTGGGAGGTATAACAGATTTACATGAGTTTACTCTAGCTGGTCCTGTACAAGCCACACAAGCAAAAAGATAGTCCATGTACTCATCTGTATAAAAGCCCCAAGACAGGAAGACAGACAAGCTTTATAGTGCTTACAATCTCTGATCAAATATAATAGAAAAGGACTATCATCCATCTAAATCATACCCCGCAAGACAAAAAGAACTCATAACCCCCGGCTTCTTTTTCAGCCGAGGTTGAAACACCTTTGGATATATATTTTTGTAACTTTTGTCATTATTACATGATAAAAAGATTGTTGCTGCTGAGATGGGGAATGACATTCATCCTGACTTGTAAGGATTTGTTTATTGAGTTAGCTGAAGTGGTTTAATCTGGCCAAATAATGTTTAACTCAGTTTAAATTTTTGTAAAACTGAGTTTTAAATTAATTTTTTAAAATCTCATGAAGAGAATGATCTAAAATTGTGCTGTGGCTATGGTGGTTGGAACTCGATTAAGTTCACCTCACTAGGTCCCGCTTGCACAACTGAAGTCATATAGGGGGATTTGCTTGACTCAGTTGTTCAGCAAGCATCTCATGCCCTAGCGAGATACTTTTCTAACTGTGAATAAATAAATAAATAAAAAGACAATCTGAAGAATGTGCAGTTTTCTAGATGCACTGACATATTTTATAAATCATTTTATATATTTTAATAGGTAATTTCCCCCAAACAGACTTGCAATTATAGCAGCATCATTTTTATTTGTATATATTTATTGTCTCTAGCTACATTTTTAGTTGTGCTAGTAGCTGTTAATAGAGAGATTTCTTTTAAAAGCTGTCTCTGAAACTCTAGAAGATAAAAGTCGATTATCATAAAACTCCAAGTGAATTTTTGGCTTAACTGGCACCAATAAAGAGACAGTCCCAACCAACATACTATATTCCTTAAATTTGCTAACTTTGAGAAATGACTAAAATTGAAGCTCAAGTCTTAGATTTAGATGGTTCCATCAAAAAAAAAAGATAATTATTCCCTAGTGTTTTAGTAGCACTTTGAAGTTTGCCCTCAAAATAAAGTGCCTAAAAACTCCAAAATAGGATTTATTCATATAAACTCAATGTTGTATGTATTCAATGTTCTTGTCCTTTAAGAAAAAATTCAACATTGTCTCTCTGAAAACCTGCACTCTGCAAGTATTGCATCCAGACAAGTGATGCTAATAGTCATCTGTGTTCAATAATTCTGTACGCCACGTACTGTACCTTTCCCTTAGAACAATGGAAATTGCAAGAAAGAAGGATCTTCTAGTGAGGCAGGGCCAGGAGACAGCACTGTGCCTCTTCTAGGAAAACAATCACTAATATTTATTATATCCCTGACTTTCTTGACCATGAATATTTTGCTTTAAACATTGGTACCTTCATAAAAGGTATGCCAAAGTCTTTCTTAGAACACTTCATTCACATTAAATTAACAACATACAAATGGTTTAACGCCTTTTTATGTTGATTAAGATGAATAAGAACTGCCATAATGGGTCAGACCAAAGGTACATCTAGTCCAGTATCCTCTCTTCCAACAGTGGCCAATGCTGAGTGCCCCAGAGGGAATGAACAGAACAGCTAATCATGAAGTGATCCATCCTCTGTCTCCCATTCCCAGCTTCGGGCAAACAAAGGGTAAGGACACCTATCCCTGCCCATCTTGGCTAATAGGCATTGATTGGACCTATCCTCCATGAATTTATCTAATTCTTTTTAGAACCCTCTCATAGTCTTAGTATTCACAACATTCTCTGGCAAACAGTTCCACAGACTGATTGTGCGTTGTGTGAAGAGAAGAAATTAAAAGTAGTATTAACTTTTTTTTTCCCTACTGGAATTTGTTTGACTTGATTTTGTTGAGTTATCTACCCTGAGAAGATGCAGTCTTCCCTCTCACCCAACCCCAACTACTTAAATAAGAGGTCATTCAAATTGTTTTTTTCATGGCCTGATCTATGGGCCATGATGACTTGATTCTTGTGAGATCTGATTACTACTGGACTGTGTTGCAAATGATCCCCCATCATCCTTGAGAATTGAGTTCTCCCTGTTTTTCATAAGTGCAGTTACAATGCCAGACAGGCTAAAGAAGGATTGGAGATTTGGGCCAAGGTTTTCTAGCAGTGACTAGTGATTTAGCATGTCTCCATTTTTGGGTGCCCAACTGAGACCTGACTTTTAGAATGCGAGGAAAATTTTAAAGGGTCTGGAGTTGGGCACTCAAATTGAAGCTCCCCAAATTACCAGCCACTTTTTAAAATTTTGATCCCAGAGTAGGAACTGATGAGCTAATTTCCAAAATTGTACCCAAAAAAATGGAAAATATCAGCAAATTGAGCAGGACAGAACTGAACATCAGGGTTGTACTCCTACATCCTCTACCCTACCCCCATTTTTGAGAGTTTAGCAGTAAATAGAGTACTGAAGGCATACACAGCACATTTTCCAGAAAGTCTGTTTGTTTTTAAAAAGTTGCCAATAGTGGATGTTATTATATATTTTACTGTTCATTCTTTTAGGCACAGCTGCAATGTGAAATTGAAGGTGTTGCTTTTCTGATGCAGGGTTCGCTGAGATGTGTAATGATGTCATACCAAGTACATTGAGGACAAAAATAACATATTTAAAGATAGAGATGGTGAACATTTTTTTTAGCCATAGTTTATCAATTTAATAAATTTCTTCACAGCAGTAAAAGGAAGGGCAAAATACTAATTAAAGTGATCTATAATTCTCTTCAAATTTTTGGGTACTGTCTTTCCCTGGTGAAGTTATTGTGCGAATTTCACAGTTTTACCACAGCCTATTTAAAATGTATTGATTTTGTGTAATTGCAAACAATTCTTAGACCATAGTCATAATATGGTTAGAAACAGATGAACAATACATTTAAATCTGTATTCTTAATTACTGAAGGTGAAATTCATCCCTGTACAGTGGACCTATGTACCACTTAAGTCTTATTTTGAGGGCTTAGGTGGGACTCAAGTGGTCTATAGGCCTTGTGCTAGTTTTTGCATAGGATTGGATTTCACTCCATGTCCTTTCATGGACAATGTGTTTCGTGTCTGGTATCTGAATGTTCTGCATAGCAAAGGAGTACTGTACTGAGTATGTACGTGTTTATTTCTTAGATGACAATGTGATTACATGTGCTCAGTGTGTTGTTTTTATATATCAATCTCATGTAAAGTGGTACTCAGATGTCTTTAAATGTTAGCATAAATTTCAGCAGCTGAAATGTCTAGCTTGAGTCTGTCACCTGCATGCTGCATTGTGGATTTTAAAAAATGGTGGTTTTTATGAAAAGATCTCAAAACATCTAAGTGTAATTTAAGAAAGAAAAGGCTTTGGCATGTGCGAAACTTGCTTCTTACTTTGAGAAGGAATTAACTGAACTCTCAAATGTCAGTTTGACACAATTACCAAACATATTGCCAGATCATGAACAATACTGTCAAGTGACAGACTAGTCTGTAAAGTACTCCTTCCCCAAAAGGAAAGCCCTCAAAACCATGGGTTGAATAAATATTTTGTGTTTTCTGTCTCACATCAGGAATGTTTTGAAGTGTGGATGTCAATTTGACAACAAGCCTCTCAGAGCCAGCTGATGTTCTGTAAATATGAGACAAAAAGCAGAGAGAATGTTGGGTGATTTTCTGAATGTTTTGTAAATGAGAATAATTATTGTACAGAGAATAGTACTTCAAACCCACATTGTGGTCTATTTAAATACAGTAGTTCAGGAGCATGGCAGATGCTAAGACCCTCTAAAGAAGTGCATGGCTTTTTTATTCTAGTTCTAGGTTGTGGTGCTAAAACCCTGCATTAAAAACTCAGTGTAATTACTGCTGAGTCAAAATGGTAGATGGGTATATTTAGCTCCAGCTAGGGTGTAAAGTAAGTAAGAGATGGCCTACAGAGGAAATCTTAGGAGCTGCCGGGTTCAGGGAAGTAGTACTTTAGGCTGAGATTTGTGTTGTATTATTGCTTTGGAGAAGCCAAAATTTAGGAGGCTTTTGAAATTGGTTTAGCAGCTGTAGAGAGTAGTTCAAGCAGATATGGCTCAACTGGGGAGGAGATAAAATAGAGCCTGGCTGGGGCCACCCATCTTCCCCAGCACTCCTGGATCTAACATTGTGGTGGGCAGACCTACCTCTCAGGGGATGCCAGGGCCCATGTAGTTCTTTCCTTCCCCAACCATGTGGTCATTGCAGGGGAGAAACTGCAAGGAGGAGAGAGCCGAAGACTGAAGCTGGCACAGCAGGTGCAAACAGCAGATGAAGTAGGGACAAAGGAACACACTGATGATGTCATCAGACTGCTTTCTTGCAGTTTTCATTCTGACTATTCTCTCCTGTGATGACTGGCTGCTTGCTCCAACCGCTCGTGTTTCTTCCCTCATGGTCTCCAACGCCCTTCACCCGACTTTCCATCTAATGAATCCCCTCCTCCCATAGCAACATACCAAACCAAAAATAAAACATGCCATTTGCTGCTATCACACTGTTCACTCTGCTTGAGGGTAGGGATGGGACTTGGTCTGTTAACGTATGGTAATGTGTGTTGAGTAGTTGCTTCGCTGTTAGAAATAACAAGTAATTTATTGTAAGTGCAATCATATCATGTTGAGTTATCAGATCTCTCAAGCTAGGCAGGGTTTTGCCTGGTCAGTACTATTCATGGACTGGAAACTTCTAAGGAAAGCCCAAGAGCTGCAGGAAGTGATGGAAGTTAATTTGCACGCTTCACATCAAGTCAACATTGAGCTGAGATACCAGAATGCTGCTATATTATACTGTGCTTATGGTGGTGCTGTTTTCAGGGGACATAGAAAACTGAAATTCTGATGATTTGTGGTTATTTTACGAACCCATAGGCTCTTTCTTAACAGACAGGATGGTAAATTTTTAATTTGAATAATTATGTTCTTCTTAACTAAATTCTCCCTGTAGTTTTAATTATTTTCACTTTCTTTCTCAAACTCTTTCAATGTTTAGTGTAAACGATACTACTTTTCCACCCTTGAAATGATTGGTTTGGTACAACATGGTTGAATCTCAGAAGCAGGTTGGCAAGAGACTGACTTGCTGGTCAGGGTTATCAAAGATTATGTCTGGAGTTAGTGTTCTCTGACTTCAATAGCTACTACTAAAATCTGGAATCCATTGGAATGGAAACCACTGTACGATATTGCTATACAGATTGTTGTCCTGTACACCTGAGCAAAATGGATGTAGAAATGCTCCTATTATGAACTGGTAGCACATTACCCCTGTTTACCTAGATGTAAATGACTGTAAGAGGTGCAATGCAGTGGAGAATCGGGCCTCTGTCGTTAATTATACCTGTTATTTTAAAAATCAAGTTTTGTATATAGTACATGAAAGTTTTTAAGCATTTAATAAAGAAATATCCTGGCGTTAATTCTGTAACTGCTGTGGGGTGTCTTGTGAAAAGGCCACATAGCAAAGATAAGGCATTCTGTCCTGACTCAGGTTACTTCTGGTTTCTACAGGAAACTAGATACTTGTGCTGTAGAGCACTGAGATAACAATGTAGTTATTAAAAAAGCAAAACTTTCTGCTCTCATCCTCATCTTCTATTTTACCCCATGCTAAAATGGAAACATGAACTGACTGAGCCCAAGGGACTCATCTAAGTAAGTCAGTGCTGGCATAAAGCCAGAAAAATAGCATCACATTTCCATGCAGGGTCGTAGAATCTGACTTCCTGTCATAGGAGGTCCAACAAATATTGTAGCACATTTAAATTGGTAGAGCTAGAGTTAAAACGTTTAATTATTGAAGTGATACCCAATCAGCTGAATATTGCAAAGAGCTTTATTACACTATAATCTAATTTACAGCATTCGATGCAATGATATATTAATCAGAATAACTGGTGATTTTCTGATATTATTCACTAGTACTAAGTGAGGGTGAGATGTTGCCCTGATATTGAAGCT
>ML677371.1:20869889-20992166 GCA_007922305.1 Dermatemys mawii | reverse complement strand
ATATATATATATATAAGATGTCTTCCAGAAGATTTGTTTCCTTGCCTGAAAAAGCCTGAATAACGTTATATGTTTAAAATACATTGTTGGGTGCCATCTGTGCAGACGCCACACAGACCCTCCCCCACATCTCTTGATTTTTGTGCTCTGATGGTTTTCCATCTTTATCTGTGACAGATGAGATTCAAGGTGAGAGAGAGAACAAATCCTGTAAGGTAATTCTGTCACTCACCTCATCTTCATAATCTTTCCTTAGCTTCCTCTGCCTTCTAACCCTGGTATTGATCGTGTCACAGGCTACAGCAGACCAAAGCAGGGGGCTGAAAACCTTTCCGAACAGCAGTTGCCAGTCTGCCTGTTGCAGCTTGAAGAAGAAAAGCATGCTGTGAAAACAATCAGTGCATTTGCTTTAGATCTAAGTGATTCCAACTAGGTCGATGCTTCATGCTGATGTGTTGAAAACATTTAAAAAATTTCTCAGAGTTTGATTTCAACTGAAACATTTCAGCGTGTGTCTGACTGTCTGAAGTTGTTATTTCTCACTAATGTAGCAGACAACTGTTTTCCACCATAGCACAAATCAGTAAGGAAACTAGGCCTTTTGTCTAGATGAATTTTATTTTGAATGTTATTGTGGGAGTGGAAATTACTTGCCCAGCTCCACTTTTATACACTAAAGCTACTGTACATTGACCCTAGGGTAGTAGTATTTTATTCTGTGAAGAGAAAAAACGGTAATCACAGTTTTACTGTGTGCAAATGGGAGAATAGCTTCACTGCATTTGCTTTTTATCCCTGCATATGAATTTTCATTCAGAGGTAGACTTGACCATTCATAAAAACATCAAAAGTGTATTATTTTCTTTAAAGCACAACATGCCTGCATTCAGAAATAATTGGCCTGATTCTCTCACAGTTTGGGATCAAGCAGCAAATGAGGCATTGCTAAAAAGAGCCATCCTCACCCAAATTAACATTTATTTATTCTCCAAGAGTGACAGGAACACAGGACAACATTTAATTATAACAGGTTGTTGCACAATTAGTATCTAAATGGCAGGAAAAAAATCACGAAGAAACAATCAGTGGCAGCAAGCCCCAATCTGGCATCGTTTGCACTCCCAGAATACTCCTTGGAGGTTTTAGGAAGTTTGAAAATGCAAAACAATACAGATCTGAGCTCTTAAGTTTTGTTTCTTTGATGGGCTCCAGGGGAGCAGATCAGTAGAACTCCAGCACAGATTATGTTTCATCACACCTCAGTGCACTCCTCTCATTTCATGTGCCCCCTTCAAAAAACTTATTCTTCTCCGGGCCTGTTGATCTTTTTGGAACGTCCTGTTTTGTTTTGATTTGTTCACTTGCTTTTTAAATTATTATAATTTCCCTACCAGTCATGAAATCTCCCAAGTGTTGTTGCCATCTTTGCTATTCACTGTCACACCAGACAAAGAACATTCTTATGTTTCAACAGGAAATAGCAAACACATTCTTTCCTTAATGTATTTTATTGAGTGCCAGGATGCCATCGG
This sequence comes from Dermatemys mawii, assembly GCA_007922305.1. Classification (NCBI taxonomy): domain Eukaryota; kingdom Metazoa; phylum Chordata; order Testudines; family Dermatemydidae; genus Dermatemys; species Dermatemys mawii. Next base: position 20,990,634 of record ML677371.1, on the reverse strand, counting down.
AAAGGGTTGTTCTGAAAACTAGATTTTTGTGTTCAAATTAAATGAAGAAACAAACCAAAAATGCTGTACTTGTATCTGGAGTGAGTGGCATTTCCCTCCTCTCAGAACCTACTTTCCAGATGTAAAATTAATTTGGTTCCTGATGTATCTGGTGCTAATGGATTTCATACTTCAGCACATATATTACTGAGCATTGTGCAATTGCCAAAAATTGTCATTTAAGTGGCTTTAGTTTGCAACTGTGTTAGTTCAAAACAGTAAAACAAGTGAAGCCAATGTAAGTGAAGGTGAATTGAAGTGTCATCTTCTTGGCGTAATTTCATTCATTTTACAAATGAACTCTGTGGGTGTGCTGTAGAAGTTCTAGTTGTACTTTACATATTCTACTAAGAACTGATTTGTAAAGAATTTTTGTACTTAATTTGTGTATTCAGGTTGTCAGGTTGCTTTGTTCATGCATTTTCCCCCAGAGCAGTGGGCAGAGTCTAAAGAAACGATAACTGTGCAATTATCATAAGAAGCCTATGCTGGCTCATGAGCGAAGAGTAGCTAACTGAGAATTTTCTACAGTGATCCAGCATGGATATTAGCAAAATATCCTTCTTTGTCCATAGATGTACTCATTCCTGTAGACTTTCCTCATGAGAGTTTTTTAGTTGAATTCAATGGGACAACCCGAGTGAGGGGTTTTTAGGCTCAAGCTCTTAATGGTCTAGATAAAGCTCTTGGTGGTCTAAATGAGCAGCCTTCCACTTCTATTGGCTTGGGTCCTGATTCCAAGAGGTGTTGAGCACCTCTAACATATTAAGGTAAGTCGAAGTTGAGGGTGTTTGGCACATGTCATGAACTGGATTACAGAAATTCCTTGAGTTATGTAAACCTGATATACGCAAATTCAAGCTTATGGAAAAAGTTCCGTAAACTAGAAATAGGAGTTTTGGGGGTTTTTTGTGTTTTTTTGCGCATAATGGTCAGATATATGTTTCCGACTTACGCAAAATTTGAGTTACGCAAGGCGTTCTGGAATGGAACACTTGCGTAAGTCAGGGAGCATCTGTAATTGAGACACTTTAGCATGATGGTACTTTAAAGGACCAGGCACTGTTTCTGGTCCTAGTCCCCTGATCCCAGTACCCTAACCCAGGAAACAATACATGTTGGTCTTGAAAGATGCTGAGCACTTATTTCAGTACCAGTGGGAGCTGAAAATGCCCAGCACCTTACAGGACAGAGCTCTTCCACAATGGCTTGGAAAAATGAAACTCCATCAATAGAAAAGTCCTTTCTAAAGGACCCATACCCCAACAGTGACAAAAGGAACAGATGGCCAAACTGCTAAGGAAAGGCATAGAGCATGAACAGCAGACAGTAACTGCAGCTGAGAGCCAGCTTTCCCTTCTTACCTTCCAGAGATGATATTTGCATGGACACTGGTGCCTGCGCCATTGGAGCAGGCAGTGATCTTTACAGAAAGGGCCCCAGGACAAAATGTGCTTTGTTATCAATTCTGAAAGATATAGTTGTTCGCAAGTCAGAAGGGAAGCTTGCTGGGAACTGGCAGTAGACGCATTTGCTGTTACTTGGCCTGATCCAAAGCCCATTGAAGTCAATAGGAGATGGTTCAGGTAGACTCTAGACTGGAGGAGGGTCATTGGTGTCACCTTGTAGAGTAACTAGACAAGTGGAAGCCAGAGTGAGGTCACTGTGCTAGGGTCAAGGCTCTGAACCAAAGGTTCACGGCACAGAAGCACCCAGGATTACAGGGCAGATGATGACACAATCTCTTACTGATATGAGTGAACCACCATAGTGTTGCACCAGGTCACTGGGAGGGATTTGGGAATAGTTGGTGCCTCTCCCAGTACCTCCCCTAGCCAAGAATATTCCCTTCAAAGTGACAGTCGAGGAGACAGTGAGAGACTTGACTGGCAAGCACAGGAGCCAGCTGAGAGCTCTAGACTGAAGTTGTCACCCAGTAATGAGGCCTATTGGCCCAAAGACGGTGCTATTGGGAGAACTGGAGGTAGGCGTGGGGGAAGAAAGGAGCAGTAGTGCCCTCTTGCAATTTTCCCCATGAAACAAAGTGGTTTTGGGGAGGCTCTGACTGATCTCCCACAACTCCGCCCCCCCCACCTTTCCCTCAGACAGGTGGTAGCAGCTCCCATGGTGGGAGGCATGAGCTCCATTTTGAGCCTTTATGGGGCCCAGGTAGGGGGTGCCCCAACAGCTGTTTCATGCTCCCATCATTTAGGTCTGACTGTCCTGAAGACTGTCCTCCACAGGATTAGGAAGCTTCATTTTCTTTTCCCTGTGCTTCCGTCCTTCCTTTTTATACAACCTGTCAAGCTGCAGGGTTTCCGTTAAAAACATTCATTCCTCACTGTGGAAAAAGTTGATATAAATGGGGGAAATAATTTTCTTTATCCTTTAATCCTTTATTCTTTTACATTTTTTAAAGTTTATTTACTTCATGCAATGGGCTCTCTGGAGCTTCTGCTTCTATGCTGTGTCAAGACTTGCTTAAGCTTGAAGGTTTTTAGGCTCGATCAAGCACTGACAGCGCTATAACAGAAGCTAATGCATGAGTCTGCCAGTTTGATGGAGTCAGTAAAGTTATTGACATTTTTTTTAACTACTAAAAGATGTTGAGGGCTGTGTTCTATTCCTGCTCTTTGTGTGAAACTCCCATGGACAGTAATGGGAGTCCCATGTATGGAATTAGAGTAGAACATGGCCCTTAATATTCAAAAGACTTGTCGGTCTTATGCATGAAATAATTTGGAAGTGTGTCATGATGTTGCATTCATTCGCAAGGCCATTCTCCACATCTCTCTTATATATTGAAAATAAATTCCTTGCAGTAGCTGCAATGTTGCTAGCCCCCTGATTTTTAAAAATGAAAATATTTTAAAAATCTAACTGTTCCCCTTTTATGCCATCCGCCTACTTTTGCATTTTATTTTGGTTGGTCAACAAAATAAGACAAGTCAATTTCACTTTGGTTTATAGTCAATCTTGCTTTCTAGTGTTCCTGCTGCTATTGTTATTGGATTCATAGCGTTTCATAGGGAAACGCTTAATTCCTTAAATGCCTTTCAGTTTATTTTTAACTAAAACGTGCAGGTTTATATTAGATCTACTAGAACTCTTGCGTTTTTGAAATTGTGATGCTAAGTCTAGTCTCTTGATCTAACTCTGCCATCACTAATATATGCAGAGATTGAATAGTAGGTAACCGGTTAAAATTTATCTTAATTTGTGATCCTATAAAATGATATACATAAATAATAAGATTAATCAATCACTTTTTTTCTGTATTGAAAATCTATATTCATCTTACATTTTTGGAACATGGGCTCCTAGCCTGCAACTACACCTGTGTAGAAGCCCCTAAGAAGTCTTCAATGAATTTACGTGCTTCACCTTTAACTCTGTGTCTCACACTGTACCTCCATGTCTCGCTCAGCCCCTTGCATTTCACTTACATGCCCACTTGCCCCTTTTCATTTTCCCTCTTTGCTACCCAGTTCCCTTATGCGCTTCTATGTCCTGCGAAACCCACCCTCCTTCTATCTCTCCATGGCACATGCCTTCCTCTTCATTCCCCTCTTTGGTCCCCTGCATACTTCATCTATAGCTTCCTCCAATGTCCTGCACAAACACACATCCTCTATGCCTCCCCAGTACACCTTCCTGCCTTCTCTCCCCTCTCTTTCTATGCCCTCTCCTTTATGCCCTCCTAATTCCCTGCACCACCTCTATAGGCAGCACCTTATGTACTATCGTGCGCTATATTTTTCTTGCCTAGTCCAGAGCCTCCTATTCTTAGACTGAAGTGGACAGCTTCATTTCACCTTCTGTGTACCCCACTAGTCTATGTACCTTCTGGTTCTGGCCTCCATTTTTACCTCTCCCAAACTCCTGCCCTACACCATTCTCTCCCCACCCTCTCTACCTCCACCTCTGTTTCCCAGATAATGCTCCCCCCGATCTCCAGCTCAGCTTACTAGCAGAAAAACCCGAAGTCCAGCAAAAGATCAACTTATATCATACCAATAGTTCTCGATACATGTAAAGAAGTCTTTGTATTTTATCCACCTTCCTCTCCTGATTTCACCTATAGAAACAAAAACTAAACAAAAATACTACAAGGCACTTTTCCTTTGCTAAGGCCAACAAAACAAAACTGGAGTTGCTAGGCCAAGACCATCTGGAGACATAAAGAGCCAAAAAAAGTTAGAACATTTTTCAAAATTAAAGCACAGGGATGTTTTCAAAGTGCCATAACATTAAAACTCAGTTTCGGATATTTATCAAACATCTCAGAAAAGCACTACTCTGCAATGATATGTGGCATGCAAAACTAAAGGTAGATTGACTCCTTTTTTAAAGAAGTTGAAGGTGTAATCACAACCTTATCGTGGAAAGCAAGTTTTGGCTTTAACTACAGAATTAACGTGACACCCTTAATAAGTTTTGATGTCACATCATACTAGTCATATTAGTTTCAGTGTGACGTCTTTGATGCAAGTATGATTTTTAATATTTCTGTCTGAATTTTTTCGAAGCATGTATCCTTTAGATTGTGTCTCTGTATCCAAATGCCTACTAAATATGATTTAAAGATGTTTGGGGCACAGTTTAAAAGAAAATCACAGAAGGCTGGGAAACGCCTATGTTGAGATTCCCATAGCAATGTTAACTTGGCTGTTTTGCACAACTGGTATATTTTATGTATATGTTTTATGACTTAATTCATGAGGGATTGAATTTCAGAGATGCTGAGAACCTGCATTTCCCTTTGATTTCACTGGATTTGCAGGTCATCAGCATCCCTTTGGATGAGTGGCCAAAGCCACATCGCATTGAAGAAAATGGAAATTTTGCACTTGACTTCAGTGGAAATAGGACTGGGCCCCAGGACCTATATTTAAGCTGTGTAGCCAGATCTACTAGCCTGTAAGTTCCTTACATTACTGCTGAATGTAATAAAAGCAGCTAAATATAATGAAAGCAAGGCAATGTATATAGTAAAGGCAAGCTAGCCCTGGGGGCTACCATGAAAGGTTCTGAGTATCCTCTCTTTCACGAGATAATCAGTACCTCACAGAATCAGGCCCACAATGAGCTGTACGTTTCCTCAGTATAACTTTCCAGAGCATAAATAGTGCTCAGGCAGAGTCAGAAGGAGATTTCATGATAAACTTTCATTGGGATTGTGCAAACACTTACAAATGTTCACTACCCCCTCTGGAATCAGGATTTACCTCCATTGCTTTCTAAAAGTCTTCACTACAGCGGGGATTGATGCTGTGAGACCGATCTTTCAGGGGTCAATTTATCACATCTAGTCTAGATGCGATAAATCGATCCCCGAGCGCTCACCCATCAACTCCTGTACTCCATCGCCATGAGAGGCGCAGGTGGAGTCAATGGGGGTGCGGCAGCAGTTGACTCACCACTGTGAAGATGTCACGGTAAGTCGATCTAGGTACATCAATTTGAACTACGCTATTCTCATAGCTGAAGTTGCATATCTTAGATCGATTCCCCCAGCCCTCCTGGGTAGACTAGGGCTTAGAAGATCATAGAAGTTCCATGGGCTAGGCAGAGGCTGGCTTCCCATTGAGAGTGCCATTATGTGGTTTTTACAGGTCAAATTTTCGGATCCAAAAATTAACAAGTAAAATATTGCACTAAACTGAGTTCCATATACACAGGCTATATTTTTAAACTACTGTTTAATATAAAAAACTAAACATTTTTTGCCCAGTTTTTTATTTTTTTTCTGCCCCACACATCTCTAGTTCAACAATAATGAATTTATTTTGGGTAAGCAAAAATATAGCTTAAAGTGCTGTTCACAAAAAAAAGAAAATCTTAATCAAATTTCAGACACAGAAGTACTATTTATTATGACATCTCTACTCTTGCTTCTGTTGTAGTAAAATAAAAATCCAGTTTTGCTGAAAAAACCCTAAGCTATTTAAAGTCAAACTCTGTCAGAGCAACCAAAAGGTGCCTGAATGCCAGTCAGTCACTCCCCACTCTGAACTCTGGGATTAGGATCCAAACTTTGTCGGTTGTGGCCTGTTACAAGTTTGAACAAAGCCCTTCAAACTAAAACCATGAGTTTCATGCTGCTCTAGGTCAGAGTCCATCACACCCCTAACACCTGTCATTGGCTGGCATGGATCAGTGATACTTTGGGAGGAAACAGGCATAATTGTATGCCACAGTGTTGCAGGGTATTCGGGGTCCCGTAGGAATGAGGCACACACACAGCTGCTGAATAAAAGTAGTGAGTTTATTGAAGGCAAAAGTGGCACACCCACAACAGGGGCTCCCTTCATTGCTGCCACTGAGACGGGGAAAGCCCGACGCACCGGAGCAATGCTCGGTGTGAAGCCCACCGCGCGTGGGAACACAGGCAGAAAAATAATAGGAACATCTGCATCTCATGCATACCTCATGAATAACTAATACCTTGTTTCTATCTTGTTAGTATTACATAATGCAAGCAGGTGTCTCATTAGTATTGCACAAGGCAAGCAGGCAATGAAAACTGAAGAGCACTGGCATGCGAAGTAGGCAATAACAAAGCAGCACCCGATAACAGAATTGTGACCGGTAATGCCCTTTCTTTCCCTGGAGTCGGGGCGCGAGGGAGCGCTCCTAGCTGCCCACCATTACAATTTCTTCCGGCATCCTACACACAAGAATGTACATCTTACAGAGTAAGAATTAGGGTAAACAGAAGGCAAGTGTGAAAAATCAGGACAGGGGGTGGAGTTGGAGGAGATAATAGGTGCCTGTATAAGAAAAAGCCCCCCAAATCAGGACTGTCCCTATAAAATCGGGACATCTGGTCATCCTAGTAAGAATTGTAGTTCAAAAACACAGTGCTTATTATCACACTTACAGGGACTTAACATAGTAGATCATGGGACACTACCCTAGGATTATTTAGTTGGGGAATGGTCCTGCTTTGAGCAGGGGGTTGGACTAGATGACCTCCTGAGATCCCTTCCAACCCTGGTATTCTATGATTCTAAAGCGGAGAGGCTTATTGTAACACATGTAGGTATGTGCTCAGATACCTATTATAATCCGTGATAGAAGAGGTAGGCTCCTTTTCCTGCTAGTTACTATTGAGTTACTTTGGGGATGTTATAGAAAGGTCATGATTATTCAACTGGTTCTTGGCCATTCAAAATTTATATAGTGCTATATTTTAATTAAAATATCCCTGTTCAAAACATTTCAAATAAACAATAGAGAGTAAGAGAAGAAAACAAGAGATGTACTCATATGATTTTTTTTGTGAGAGAGTCTAATAACCGTTTGGGGAAGTTTTGGACAAGTAATACTTTACATAACATTTCATTTATCACGCTATTCGCAGATATATAATATGGGCCAAAATCATCCCTCATTGATTTAAGTGAAGTTACAGCAGGGCTTAAGTTGGCCTACGTTGTCTATTTCAGCATGAATCCAGCTGAAGTTCAACCCAGTCTTACTAGTTCTCAGGTGGGTGCATAGAGGAAAATAGGGAGGTAGGACTTCTAGGTTCTGATACTGACTTCCTGTGTGGCTTTAGGAAAACCACCTAGGTCAACATCTTCAAACTCAGTTGCCTAAAATGAGGCATCCAGGTTTGAAAATAGTGGCTAAAACCTCCGTGTACCTCAGTTCCCTATGTGTAAAATATGAACTATTTTTATCCCCTACCATACCTCGCAATGGTATTGTCAAGCTTCATTAACTGAAATGGGTAAAGTGCTCTGAGATACTCTAATGAAAGGTTCTAAAAGGCACAAATCTAAGAAGAGGCTACAAGGATCAGTTGCGGACCATCTACCCTGGTCCTCTTTAGTGGAAAAGAGATTCATCCCTTCTTCTCTCCACAAGTCAAAAGATGGTATTTTTATCCTCTTGCCTCTCACACAGAAAACTTGGGAGAGCGGTAAGGATGAGTCCAGCTTTGTCAGGTTTTAGCATGCTACAGCTGTTTCTCTGGCCTCTTTTTGTGTCTCTCCCCTAACCATCCCTGGTCAGCCCCACCTGTTCCAGCCTCATCTATGGAGATAATAGAAAAACAAGAAAAATTATAATCACCTGCTGCTGGTCACCTGAGAGCATGCAGCAATACTGAACCTGTTCAGCTGGCAGGGCAGCTGAAGCCCTTTGCTAAATCTGCTCCTGGGATAACACCCATACTCATTTCCCCACAATATTAGTGCCCCTGTTTGCACAAAAGAGTACTGCAAAGGTTCAATGTTGCAAGCAGAATTCTTGTATTGTGGAACTGTTATAAAAGTCCTCATCTTCCATCGTTCTCTAATAAATGACGAATTATTTCTGTGAGGAATGTTCATTCTGGTTTTAGGACCATTGGTGGTTCTAACAGCATTCCCCATGTTGTGTACAGGGAATAGCCCTGTGTGAGTGGTGACACTTCTCATGGAGCTCCTGTTGTGGTGAGCATTTCATGGAGCATGATTTCCCCCAGTCGTGGCTGGTAGCTCTCCTACTAATCAGGCTGCCTAGAGTGGTGCAGGCCCAGCTAGCCAGCACACCTGAATCGCCTGCTGCTGCGGGGATGGAGGGCAGGGGCGGGGAAGACTGGTGCAGGCTTTCACTGCTATGAACTGCACACAAAACATTACTCAAGCTGGAACCCAGACAGACCCCCTCATTGAATGACAGACTCATGATTTTTTGACCTTTGTACACAATGTAGTGACATGAAACTGCAACAACGTATTGAAAGCATATGGTGGTTTCATCATGTTACAAACGCAAGATATTAGGTGTCAGACCAGTGAACCTCCAGCGTCTTCCCAAGTGGCAGTGCCAGCTGAGGTGGCTTGGCCATCCGCTCCGTATGTCTGAGTCCAAACCAGTTAACCAGCTTTGTGCATTTGGTCCAACAAGAAGACCCCACAGATAGCCTCGCACATGCTGGAAGGATGTTGTGGCTTCCAACCACACCCGCCTCAGCCTTAATATAGAGCAGATTACAACACTGGAGACCGGGCCCTCTGGAAACAGGTGATCCAAAGTGTGTACCTTATACTACATGAGCAGGAAAATGAATGAATAGCTCCATGTAGGTCTGAAACTTACCTCTCATGGGGACTGGTTTAATCTACTCTAACATCGAATAGTTTTTGGCTAAATATACAAGAAACTTCTCCTCTCCATGCCCATACCTTAGGCTTGGTTTCCTAGTTTGTTTCAGGCTTTCTCAGCCTTCTTCCCAAGTCTGATTCAGTAATCTTTTCCAAACTCCCTATAAAGATCCTATATAAGTCTGCCTCCTTTTCCATCTCTTCTTTTCTCGCTGGATGGACTCACTAGTAAGCCACCTCTCTGTACGGCTTTTCATCAGAGAGGCCAACAAGTAGCTCCACTTCCTCTAGAGTCTTATTACACTGGAAAAAGAGTAGTGTCTTATATAACTGCCTCTTTTCCCATCATGTATTGTTCCAAGGCCTACAGTTGCTAATCCTAGTATGTCTCTGTTCTGGATGGAAATTTGGAACCGAAATGAATAGAGCATAGCTGGACCTGGAACCCAATTTAAAGTGCCAGCTCACCCTGTTACATACAGTCACTGGTAAGGTGCCTAAAATTGGAATGAACTTTTTAAATGCATCCACTGCACATATTACCACCAATGTGGAATTCACAGTACAGTATTTCTGACAAGATTCTCTCTTCCTCTGCAACATGAAGAAGCAGTTATCCAGAAAACATTAGAGAATTCCATTGCCCATGAGTATGGCCCACTTTTGGCTTGGTTGTATGGTTAGGTTGCTCATTATGGGCCAAATAATCAAACCAGCACCATGCATGCTATTTCCATGTATAGATCAGACACCTGAACATACCACTACTACCCAGTCAGCAAGTGCAAATGCCAATTTGTGTGTGCAGCTTTAGTAAAGGTCTTATTAAATGTCTGTAATGTACCTAGCAGAGTTACAGGTGCTATATAAATTATAATTAACTTGCTATATTTGAAAATTTAGCTATATATGCACAGATACATAAATGTATATAATTACACACAGCAAGGTAAATGTGTGTATATGGAGGCAGACTGCAGGATATATACAATGTAAGAGTGATATAGTAACAATCATATATGTGTTCATGGGTGTAATGACATTTCCTTGTATCACATCTATCAGCTTACAAGCAGCTAATAATTTTCTTTTTCTACTCACAGCCAAGCATTATAATGGCACATACCCATAAATCAACATCAACATGGAACATTGGTTAGCAAATATAAATGTATGTGCCTTGCAGAATGATCTGAGATTACAAAAATATATCAGAAGTCAAAAGTAGCTGGTGGAGAAATGCTATGTCTTTAGTTTATTGAGATTGTTTGGAGGATCCTAATGTACTGTCACTGAAAGAATAATTTTTCCTTTACAATCTACTTAGCAAAGATTTATCGATCCTTTTCCCCTTCATAGAGAATTACTGATCCATTTTAGAAAATCAGATTTTCACACCTTTCATGAGAATGTGCACAGCGGAGGTCTCTTGGGATTGCCAAGGAAGTTGACTTTGACATGAAATCCCTAGGTACTGGTGCACAACAGCCTATAGTCTTATCACTGATTTGTTACATAGGGTGGTAAAATACTTTTATACATTTATAGAGAAATGGTTGCACTGTAAGGACTTATTTTTCCATGCGAGTGGATGTATTCTGGGTACTATTATTTGTGTAAACAGCCTGTTTCAGGGTTTTTTTTCTTCTCAGTTGTGATGTTATGAACAGTAAGGTAAGATAAAAGTTGTTGAAATTCATGTTGCAAAGCGGTAGGGTACTGTAGAATTTTTCAGTGCATGTGTAAATAACTTTCTTCAAGATGTGTCTACTCTCTGTCTTCATTATAGTAGTATCCTAGGTAGCTAAGCATTAGACATGTTATATTGAAGTATGCATCATAATGAAGGTGATTTATTATAATTAAAACAGCATAGAGAGCAGCTTTTTTTAGACATATTGTTTCACAGGAGAGCTTAATAAAGAGCATTATTATTAGTTATAGATCTGTGTGAAGGATGTTGTTTACTGAGAGTTATGTGAGTATTAGTCAAAGTCTGAAGTTGCTCGTTTGAGGTGTCCACTGTAGGGGGGGAAAAGAAAGAATTCAACACAGCAAAGGGAAGAATTTTAAGATTGGTAAGGAGAGAGAGACAGAGACAGAGAAAAGGAAATGCCGAGTGCATGAAGTGTTCTCTGCAGGAGCAGTTCTAGAATACTTTATTACATATCTACGGAGACAATGGCATGGACTGTAAGTAGCTCCTGTCTCTCAATATAATAATGCACATAAAGTCGGGGTCAGATTGGGTTCGCTCGGGGCTTTGATGCTGCAGAAGGTCACTAGGGGAATCGATGGACAAAAATGAGACCTGAGTTTCATGCAATCAATGAGATTTTTCTATTTAAAGTGGACACTGCTGGGTGTGAGTCTCAGAGCTTCAAATGTGGTTTTGCTCAGCTTTAACAGATTGAGAGTAAGATGCATTGTAAATGTATTGTTTGTTTTAATAACTGTGCTGGCACACTGGGTGCATATCCAAACACATTAGTCTTGGAAACTCTATTGTGAAGTTTTATGAGCAGAAAAATAAACAGACAAATTAACAGCTACTTTGAATGTTAATAACTATCAGTTTTTTGTCTGGCTGTGCAAAACTATACCTGCCTGGGCATTTAGATAACATTTAAATAAATCCAAGAGCTACTAATATATTTGATTTAAAAAAAATAATACTAGGACTTCAGATGTTATATAAAATATACTCTTGGTTGTTAATTTCTTAATCTCATGTGTGCCATAAAAATATTTGTTTAGTTTCCTTCAGAAGATTCAGTTTTCCACAGATCATTAAAATTATTATTAAGAGCCTACATTCTCTTAAAGGGAAAGTAGATACTTGTTTAAATTCTTGGGGCAGATCTGTGTGTATAATTTGCATCCTTTAAAGTTTTCAAGCATGTTTATCGTTTCCTTTTTATTGTATGAAATGATCTCTCCAGAATGAAGGAAGCAATCAGGAAGGGTGTAATCAGTGACTCTGACATAGTTGGAATAAGCAGGCAGTAACAAATAATTGTCTGGTAGAAAGGATTTATGTCTGTTACTGAATGAATGAGAAATTAAGGAACATTATGAGCCAGTTTCTGATCACTGGTGCAAGTCTGAAGTAACCCCACACAAATCAGTGGTGTTATTATGGATTTTCACCAGTGCAACAGAAATCAGAGTCTGCACCTGTTTGTTTCAAAGCAAATCTGCTCTTGATTTGTGTTTTGTGAATGAAAGAACTACTTAAATCTGGGTTTAAGTGAATTATTTATTAATGATTTTTATATTTTTTCTTTAAGAAAAACCCCCACAACTGCTTTCTGGAATCCCATCCTATGCCCCTTGGAATCATCCCGTAAATTCAGGACTAAAACTATAAAGGGCAGTTCATGCCACTTTAGCACACAAATAAATACCCACCAGACAAATGAGAAAAATAAACCCAACCCCCCCCGTATCTCTCAGTCCCATCCCCTAGTAGTATGGGATTTTTATATGAGATTAGAAAAAATTGTAAGCACTGACTGCAGGTACAAACCAACCCCCCAAAAAACAAACAAGCAAAGGCCTTGACAGTCTTTTTCATTCAAACATTTTAAAATGAATTAATTGAATATTTGCAGGAAAAACATTGACAAACAGAGATTCTGTACAGCACAAGTCTAAATTTGTCTGCTAAAATTGGAAAAATGCCCCAAAGACAACTAAGTGTACAGAAGTGTATGTATGCAACTGAAGTTTCTGCTTCAATGTAATTTCTCTTAGCAGGGTCATTTACAATTCAAGCAGAGTGTATACTCACCTGAAATGATTTGTTTATGTTTTCATCTGTGCCCTTTGTAGGAACACTTCAGTTTATATTATTCTTATTTAAAGCAAACACAAAACCTTTTAAATAGTCTCTAGTGTTGTGTTTTTAAAACATGTTATTGGTTTAGACCCCTTTCAGATAAACCATTGCCAATCTCTGGAAACAAATTCACTAATTGATTTAACGTATTTATTAAATACTCCAGCCACAAAAAATCCCTTACTGTAACCACATCCTACTATCAAATAAGTCCAGGGGAGTTAACAGGAGCAAGCAATCATAGATGGACTGCATACACTTACATACATAATACAAAAATGAGCTGAGGGATACTGTATATGAAGCCTGAAAATAAATAAGGAATCATTTAAAAACAACAACAAAATCCCCAGTTTTCACTTACTGGACCTCACTTACTGATACTTTTATTGAATTATTTTGCTTACTTTTCCCCACCCTAAAAACCAAGATGGGAATAGGGCCAAATTCAGTATGGATATAAGAGGATGCAACTCCTATTGAAGTCAGTGGAAATTGTGCCAGTTCACACCAGGTTTGATTTTGGTAATTAAGAGTCTGTCCTTCTAGGTTCTTTGGGCCTGATCCAACTTCCATTGAAGTCAGTAAAAGTCAGACCAGGTCCTGTGGTTTGCCCTTACTTGCATATCAGGAGTCTCTCCTTTGAGGTGATGAGCGTCCTTGTTATAGGAGTGAAGTAGCCTAGAATTGGTGTTTACCTGTAAGGGGTTAAGCTAACGGTAACCTGAGAGGTGGATAACTGACCAATGAGAAATTCCTCAGGAGACAAAGGATTTTAAGTTTCAGTTTCTCTCTGGGTCTCTGTCTGTTCACCTCGGCTATGGGATGAACACAGCTATGTCTTTCACTGTAACTATAAGATTCTATCAAGTACTGTAGTCAGTAAGTTTACTTTCTTTTTATCACTTGGAGGGTTCTCAGTGGTGAGTGTTGGCTGGGTGCTTCTTGAGATTGTAAGCTTCAGCAGAGATATTAACAGTGGGAGAAAGTTGCCTCAGGGGGGAGGTTTGGTTTCTGAATCCTTTTGTTGATTATGGTAGATGCTGTTCTATTGATGGTTATAAGGGATTTATTCCTTTCTTTTTTTTCTTTTATTAAAATCTTTCTTTTAAGACTTTGACTGCTTGTTTTTCATTGTGTAAGATCCTGGTTTTGGATCGGGCACGTCTCGCAGGAGCAGGCGAGGTTTGTTTTTTTTCTCTCAAGCTTCCCAGGGAAGGAAGAAGTTTGGGGGGTTAGTGGAAAGGGAAAGAAGGGTCCCAAACTACCCTAAACCTAGTTTGGTGGTGGCAGTGTACCAGGTCCAGATACAAAAAAAGTTGTGTTCTGGGAAAAAACATTTTAACCCAAGCTGGTAAAATAAGTATGGGGGGGTTATTTCTTTTTTTATGCGGGTCCCCACATCTGTACCCTAGAGTTCAGAGTGAGGAGGCAATCCTGACAGTGCTGAACTCTCTCAGGAGGTGCTCTGCTTCTTGCACGATCAGGCGACAGATGGCCAAATCCTGTAGTCCTGACTCAGGCAAAACTTCATTAGATTTTATGCTTCGGGAAGGTTTGAAGTCCATATCTGTAGCTGCAGAATCCTTGCAGAAACAATTAGGCGTTCCATGCATGGAATAGCCACAGGACTGGGCTCTAAGTATGTTAGACTGTATCATGAACAGACCTCATGCTTATGCTTAATAAAGAGGATGGTGCTTTGTGACTCCGTTGTTTAAAATACAGTAAGTCTGTTGGATGTTTCGTTGTAGATTTTGGTTCACATATCAAGAAAGGCTGCCAAATGAAATGCCAAAAAGGAAACAGAAAAATGTAAAAGTAAAGAGGTTGTGTTCAAATGAGCAATTTCATATTTGTCTAAATTCAAGTGTAGTGCATGGGGATTTAGCTTTACAAGTCCCATTAACATCCAACAAAACATGCTATGTATCACCTTGAAGAGTTAGCTAGTTCTCTTACTTTTATATATTATTATTTAAAATTTTGGGGAGAAGGAGGGAATGGACACGTAAATTAAAAGTTTCCCATGGCATTTTTAACTTGTGCAACCAGCACTTACTCAACAGATCACCCTAGTTCTCGCTGATCTTAGCATCATTACAAGGGTCATATTTTCACACAGATGAACCATTTGTGAGCAATTTCTCCAATGTGTTTGACACAAACATTCTTTTCTTTGAAATTGGAGATATAAGCCTTCTATTTTTGTCCTAATTTTTTTCCCCCAACAGACATATTTATTGAGGCTATTGCAAGGAAAATTCTACTTTCCATTAATATTTGACTCTTTTTCTTTCTCCCTTTTGCAGGCTTTCATGCTAATAAAGAGACCTAGGATCTTACTATCCGTGAACTTGTGTGTGCATTAACATGTATAGATAGATAGATAAGTGTGTGTGTGTACATAAAGAGATAGAGAAAAAGATGTAGATATATAAAACATATACATATATTTTTTTGAGTAGACTCTTTCATGATTCCAATGCTGTGGATCAACAAGTAGCATTTATTGATTTATTCTTACAACAGTTCTAGTTCCAGGGAAGATTTTGATTGATTATCCTCATCCAAAGTGAGCTCTTTCCCCATCTCTCCAGAGTGTTCAGTGGCACCAGCAGCAGACAATGAGACTAACACTTTCTTTTTGACTGAAAAGACCATACAGAGCGTAAACATAGGTAGAGAGTGAAGAATTATTTTAAACTTCCATTTCCTATTTCCACCCAAGTAATTTCAGAGAGAGCCCTGTTTGTAGGGACTTATTAGTCCACCTCTTGAGCTAAAGATAATGTCCATCAGCTGTCAGTAGTAGCATGGATATCTTCAGGCCTTCATAATACTAAATGAGACAATTACAAATTAAAACATTGAGCATAGGGGAAATGGATTACCTTTCTGTGGCAAAAGAGTTCTAAGAACATATTACATGTTAAGACTTGTGATGTTCCTTTACTGTTTCAGTAGACAAAAATCTTCTTTATTCTTTACCTTTTAAGTTAAAGTGCTAGTTAAAGTCGATGTCAAGAGATTCATACCAAGGAATGTTGCAGTTAAAGCCTCCAAACATTTAAACCTTGGAAATGATCCATTAAGGGGAGATAAATCAGTATTCAAATAGCTTTACCATTCATACAATCTCTTAAATGTACATATTCCAACCCCCACTAAATTGACCCCCACTTTCATCCTAGTCTTAACCTAGAGACTAGAAATCCTTTTACATCCACTCACCTTACATTTGAACAACGGGCTATAATAGTTCACAAACCACCACCATTTATGGTGCCTGATCCATCTTCTAGTTCAATAGTGAGTGAGAGGCACCAACCTCTTGTTTCTTTAATATGCAAGTAAGAGAGGCCTAACTCTCCTCTATCCCAACTTCCTGCTGTGATCAACAGACCACACAAATCACATCTTAATCTACTGTTTGATTACAAGATAAAAATAGAGACAGTCACTCTCAAGGTCCCTCTCTACATGGGCTGCAATTGCCACCATTAAGGCTTGAAAGAAGATTTACTATTGAGTTTGTTATGAACTCTCCTAGGGTAAGTCAGAGACCCCATCTTGTAGACCTCCTGTGCACCATTACTCAATCCCCTGTAGGCAGGTAGGCTGCAGTTCTCAGAGTACCTTCAACATTTAAAAAATTCCATTGTAGCCCCCCCAAATTATTTTCCTGTGCAAAATTTTAGGACAGGACATGAAAAACAGAACTTCTAGATCCCTGATTGTAACCCTAATGATTTACATCTAGGTATTTGATACTATACTACTCACTGTGATTTCTGAGGTCTTGGTACAGAATGGTTCCATAATCAGCGTAATTCGTAAAGGCTGAGAATGATTTGACAGACATTCCTCAACTGAAGAAAAATGGTTGTGTGTCCATTCTGCAACAAATCCATTGTTGCAAAGGAACAAACAGAACTGCTTAATAAGCCATATGTGCTTGCAGAGCTGGAACTAGCACATCAGTCCTACAGCTTCATAAACACAGGCCTATACCACTTGGTCTAAAGGAAGTTCTCTATTAACTGCCGGTTATGAAGAACCCTTGATTTCTCTGCGGCAGCCAGCCTCTAGATGGCAATATGCTCACTGAGAACAGAAGGGATCCTCATGCCTTTCTCTTATAAACGACACACACAGTGGTCTGGTCCAGGCCTGACCCACATCCCCACTAAGCTTTGCCTTTACTCTGTGACTTTACAGATGCACCATAAGAAATGAAGCCCTGAGGCAAGGCTTAATGCACAGATAGTTATCCACAGACCCTCACTGAAACTGGTCTGTTGTCAAGACTTTTCACTCTAGCCCACTCACCTCAAACATCCACTCAGTCTTTTCTTTTTCTTTATTGGATCTAATGCTACCTGCTTGGCCTAAGTCTATAAGCCTACAGGTTTGTACCTCCACCCAGAGTCCTAGTGCATACGAAAACCTCTCTCACATGCAAGCTATAACCATTGTAACTAGACACAACACTTTGATCATAATCTCATTTCTTCAAATAGAGCCGGTGCTTTACTAGTTCAAGCATTTCAACTCTATGTCAAGTATATAGAGCTAGTAACAAGCTGTCTAGAGCTACAGGAAACCAGAGAGACATTAGTTACTAATGGAAAATTTCAGATCACAGTAATTTTTTCATTACTTGCAACTAAAAACAGTTTGACCACTTTCCTTCAGAGTTAGCCCTTGTCTACACTGGTAGTGGTGGTGGGAGGATTGATCTAAGATACACAACTTCCGCTACGAGAATAACATAGCTGAAGTCGATGCACCTAGATCGACTTACTGCAGCGTCTTCACGGTGCTGGGTTGACTGATGCCACTGCCCCGTTGACTTCGCCTGCACCTCTCACTGTGGTGGAGTACAAGAGTTGATGGAAGAGCGCTCAGGGATTGATTTATAGCGTCTAGACTAGATGCAATAAATTGACCTCCAATAGATCGATCTCCAGCATTGATCCCGGCCACAATGTAGACCTGTTCTTCGTGTAAAATTTCTCCTTGGTCTTCAGAGTGTATTTGGCATTTTTCAGGACAGATCAATTTTCCCTAGCCAAAGTAATGGAATTTGAGAGATTGAAGGGGCACGAAATATAGGACTTAGAACCTTGACTGTAGAACCACAATATGTTCTCTAATATGGTTGGAAAGATGGAATCTCCATGTTTGTACTTAAAGTGAGGTTCTGCTTTGAGAAGTGTCTGTATAAAAGTGGCAGCTCCTAACTCAGCAAATCTACTTTGTATTCAGATTAATACGAACTTTTAACAAAGTCAAGTTTTACTACTATCAGATCTGCATAACTAATATAGCTCTGGGTGACTGTAATGGATTTTGTGGTGCAACATCAACAATAATCTAAGTTCTATTTGATAGGCCACCTTTGCAATCTCATTGACTTCAATTGATGTGCTAAAATTACACTTGTAGAACCCCTCTGAAAGGAGGATTATTAGAATAGGTGTAATGTGGGGCATAATTTATTACTGGTACTGATATGGTTCATGAAGCAGAAAGGAACCCAACTTGATTTTCAGATCCCAGGCTGAGTCTGCAGACTTTGCAGCTGAAGAAAAAAATTATCTTTTTACTTGGAAACTGAGCAGAATTGATATGGAGCTCCTGAGGAAAACAGATGCAGAAACTCACATTATCTTTTTTACAGTCACTTTCAAAGTAGCACCGTGCTTTCATTCCGTTCGCAGTGCAGAACCCTTCCATAGAATCGCAGAAGTAGAGATGGGAAAAACCTACAGTATTTGGTCATCTTGCTTGAAGGACTACAAGAGAATCATTACTACTGTTATACCCTGTCAGTTACACTCTCCATTGCTTTGTCCAGTCTGGTTTCAATTGACTCAAGTAATAAGTGAGAATGTTCTAATCTATTCAAGTTTTCTTCCTCTGATAGTCATCCTGCACTCTTCCTTTTTTAGTTCCATTCTTTTCCTTCTAGCTACCCCATGGTCTTCTCTGAACTACTCTGAACAATTAGGCCATGATCCTGTAAATTCTTATGCATATGCTTATTTCTAAGCATGTAATTAGTCCCATTGATTCCAGTGGGTTTACTCATGTGAGTTTAGTTAAGCACGTGTGAATGCTTAAAGGATCGGACCATTAGGTAGCTTAAGAATATAAGCACTATAAATGGCTGTGATACATCCTTAAGCCATAAGTTAGCCCAAATATAAATATTTACATTTTCTTTATAGAATAAGTCAATCCCTTTAACTGTGTAGTCAGTTTTGCTACTCTTTTCTGAATTCCTTCTAGTTTGTCGTCATCTTTCTGGTGGGAGGTTCCTAAAAGTGTATACATCATCTGTGGATCTATGGTAGAGCTGTGTAGTGCTGTGCAGAGAGGAACAGGCACATCCCAGGTGTGTGATTGGACACCTGAACTCAGACTAAAATATCACTGACTTTTTTGCTATTTCTTTGCTATTTTCAGAATCCAGCTTGTATCCCAATATAATTTCTAGGTCTTATTTATTTGTATTTTTGCTTTGAAGTTTTGTGTATCTTATGCCTATTTGTGTGTGTGTGTGTGTGTGTGTGTGCACGCGTCCACACTTTGGTTATTATTCCCCTATGTCCCTAGACTCCTTAAGTGATTTAGGTACTTTTGAAAATACAACTTATCTTAAAGGATTCAGGTGCTTTTGAAAAATTTGTTCCAGATATATTAGCCATTATTTTTTTACATTGGTTTTCATTTTGTACTTTCTTGTCCTAATTTTTGGCATATTTCCCTTTGTATTTTTTCTCACTAAAGGGAGTAACAAATGTATTGGGAGCCAGTGGAAAGCGACTTTGATTAGGAGTGAGTAGACGGCTCTATTGCATGACCATGGATGTCACTTGAAAAGTTATTTTCCTCAGTTTCCCCATATGTACAATGCAGATAACAAATAATGTTCCTGGTCCAAATCTGGATCAAATGTCAAAATCTGAAAAAAATTCACAAACCAAAAATTAGTAAAACAAATTTTTGGTTCAGGTCAATTGAAATATTTCATTTCAATAATTTCAAAACATTTCATTTTGATTCTGACAATTTAAAATTTATTTTACTATAATTGGCTCAAATTTAAAAACAAAAACATTGATGATGAACAAGAAAACTAATTTTTTCATTTAGAAAATGTCAAAATGAAACACTGAAAATTTTAAAAAAACAAATTCAAATTTTTTTGAGTCAAAACAATTATCAAAGCCAACTTTGTCCTGTGAAAAGTTTCACTTTGAACAAATTGGCATTTTCTGATGAAATAACATTTAGTTGGAATTTTTCTGATCAGTTCTAATCATGATACTTAGTTTAGCTGTAAAGCGCTTTTAGGTATACAAACTAAAAATGCTATATAAAATTTTGTATTATCTTGTGGAAATTGTGTAGAAAATGTGTGGAAATTGTGTGGAAAATACTGATAACTGAGAGCAAGTCTGTACCACAGCCAAAGTCGTTATACCATGTCTCTTAGGGGTGTGAAAAAGCTGAGCCACGTGAGGTTTTGCGCTGTCCGCACCAGATTCCACTTCTAGGTGAGGTGGAATAATTACACTGATGGGAGAGCACTCTCCCGTCAGCATAGCACGTCTTCACCAGACGCACTAAAGCGGCCCAGCTGCATTTTGCTGATATAGCTCTGTAATGTAGACTTGCCCTGAGAAGAAGAATTGTTTTATGGTTAAGGCACTAGACTGAGCCTCTAGCTGATTCAATTCTTGGCTCTGCTACCTTAGGTAAATTACTTAATCTCTCTGGCCTGAAGAGATTCAAATGGAAGTTAGGAGCCTAAATACTGTACCTTTGTGAGTTTGGCCTTTGTGCCTTAATTCCTCCTGTGTAAAATGGGGCTAATAAAACTTCCTTTCTTCCACTCCTTGCTTGTATTTATTTAGATTGTAAGGACTGTCCCTTCCTACATATTTTTAGGTATATGTCTGTGTCACCCACCCACCCACTCAAGACCTATAACCTCTGGCTGAGTTCCTGAAATCTTCAAATCATGATTTAATGACTTCAAGTTCTGAGAATCCACAATTTACTCTAGTTTAAAGTTGCAAGTGACCTTTGCCCCACACTGGAGAGGAAGATGGAACCCCCCACCAGGGTCCCTGCCAATATGACTGGAGGGGAAATTGCTTCCCAATCCCAAATATGGGGATCATTTGGACCCTGAGCATGACCAACTGGATAGACCTCTGGGAAAGAATTCTCTAGAGTAACTCAGAGCCCTCCCCATCTAGTGTCACAATTCCACCCTCCCTCCATTGTGCAGTAATGTGCCACTAAGAAAGGTCAGATTTGTTTTGTAGTTCCTGAGCGTTGGAATTTACTGAAGAATGCACCTTTTGCTGTAGAATCTAAGCTTTTATTGAATAGATATAAATCTTCCAGTGCAATGTTTTCTTTCTGAGTCTGGAATAACAGCTGATGGGAACTCCCCATTCATCTAGATACGGGATTAACTCTAAAACCTAACAAGGGTGATTTAAATGTCACTCATTTCACTTTTGCTCACTATATTGGGAGCATCCAGCTCAGATGTTTACCTCATAATCCCAAGCTACATCCTCTACTTTCTCAAGTACCAAAGGTCCATCTTTTCCTGCCAAAGAACAAACCATCAAACAAAGTAAAGAACCAAAACCTAAGGATTGTATGGGATTGAATTGCTCATATTGTTAAATCATGTATCTACATAATCTTATTACTGTTACCTTTATCCTCTTCCCTTCCCTGTTTATTATCTCTCATTTTGTCACAGCTTACTGGTTCTAAGGTCAAACTGGTCCACTGATGAAGAATCAGGAATGGTGCTCTGAATGAGTGGTAGATTGTGTGTGCATGTCAAGAGAGCCACACAGATCATATAAATCTTAGACTGCTAGTGTAAGATAGCTTGCTAGCTGGTGAGACAGGAAGCAAATTGGATCCCAAAATGGAGAGTTCTGTTTAAGCACACATACCATTTTAATGGCTCCAGATTCCTAGCAAATTGCTGATTTGTCTAAATGGGTAATAGTATAACCCCCTCACTTACTTTTTGTTTATATAGACTGAAATTCACTACTTCCTTCATTTTTAATGTCTGATTTTATCAGCAGAGTCATTTTAGGATCATTACTGGTTTAGATTCACTCTTCATTTTATTAATTGCTCTCCAGTCTAGTATTTCTTCTACCTTGATATATTTTTAAAGCGTTTTTTAGTCCTTGTATGTCTTTAACCACAGCATTACTTGGCTTTGATCTTCTGACCCTATATTCTTTCCTTCAAACCTTAAGACATTTGAATATTCTATGCTTTAGGAATTCACTGTCATAATATTGATATACATTCATAATTCACTTGTCCTACTGTGAAGAAGGTAAGCAAGGAAAAATGGTACACATGCTGTGACAAAGCTCTGTCCTTATCTTCGTGGATCCTGCGTTTCCTGGCGGATTTTTACTAGCCTCAGCGGCTCACTGTGACCCTCCACGGAGCCCTTCTCTCTCTGGAGACAAGGTCACAGTCTATTGAGCCATTTTCATCACAAACCAGTGAGGAGAAGCTATCCTTCCTGGCACAGTCTCTATTGTCTCCCAATCTCAGAGACTAATTAGGGGAGGCAGAAATGGGGGAGCCCAGGCCCGCCCTCTACTCTGGGCTCTAGCCCAGGGACCCTAATAGTATCAGCTAAGATGGCTGACCTTTTATCCACAAAACACAATACAATTCCCTGGGCTACTTCCCCACAGCAGTCCCCGCTTCTTCAAACTCCACTTCACCCTTACCTCAGGGCCTCCTTTCTTCTGTATGATAAGTTGTCCACCACTCAGTCTCACCAACAGCATAACTTCCTTCCACAGCTCCTGACACCCACACCCCACCTGACTAACTGGGAGGTTTTTATCTGGATTCAGCCAGTCCCTGATTGGCTTCAGGTGTCCCAATTAGGCTAGCTGTTTCTACTCCTTTCTAGAAGGTTCTTAATTGGCCCCAGGTGTCTTGATTGGCCTGGAGTAGCCTTTGTTTGGCTATCCAGGGAACAGGGACCTGCACACCCTGAGACTAATGTACCTGCCTTCCAGCACTCTCCTATATCCTTCTGGTCTGACTCTGTCACAATGCATAGGTCCCAATCTCACTTTTCCTGGAATAGAGCTCAAAGTATTTAATGTGAAAGACATATGTGTGCATAGTGTACTACAATTTCTTGCATATCTAAGCTCAGTGTGTAGTCTACCAGTACTCTGCCCTTTTGATTCTTTGGATGCACAGGTGGAATGATGCCATGTAGGAGAAATTTGGTGCCATGTAGAAGATGTGGGCCATGCTTTACTAGTAAACCTGTGTGAATGTAATACGTACTGTGTACATTATAGTGGGAAATAACAAACACCGTGACAGCAATTTAAGTAGCATTATTCTGCTCCCTATAAATATGCCTGAATTGTGAGAGCAAAAACTATAATACTATCTTAGGGAAAGAGAAGAGCTTTTCCCATAACTACTGTGGCTGCTGTTGCAGTAATGGGATATCAAACAGGTAAAATTGTATGTGTTGTCAATGGCTACGATATAATTTTATTGACTTACACTGTTTAAAGTGAAGACATGATGTCAAGCTTACATAAGGCGACTCACTGCAGTAATTGCGTGCCAACTTGATTTTATGGGAAAAAAAGAACATTTTAATATCCACATGGTTTCCTGGGACAGACTACATTTACATGTAGTGACCGTAGGTTTCTGATTAAGTGATCACATACTATGGTGATAAGAGCCATGCAGGTACCTTAATAGATAGATGAATGTTGTAAAGGATATGAATGGATCCTACTGAATCCCAGAACTGGATTAATTTAAATTTCTGAATTTGAATCTTTTGTAAATGGCAAGAAAACAGAAAAGGAAAAATGTGTATCAGTTATTTGCTTTGCTCATCCCAAATCTACTTATGTTGCGTGTATTCTGCTTTTCTATAGGCTCTTCCAACTAGATACAAATGTTTCTAAGGGGCTTGTTCTGCTAAATATACAGCCCTGTTTTAGCTGCCTATTATCTGGTGAGCTGGCCCTCTATTTTGGGGCTCAGGCACAGACACCTTCCCAGGTAAAGGGAATGAGTCCAGGAGTGCCACATGAAAGGAGCATATGACTCAGAATCAGGCCTGCTGAGAGGGATAAAGGGCAGCCTGACTCCAGTGAGGGTGAACTTAGGTGGAGACTCAAATGAGTAAGGTAATTGTGCTCTACAGAGGAATTCTTGCTATCTCTGAGTTAGAAGGCCTGAATGGTATAAACCTACAGAGAGCAGGAGCCATCTAAGAGAGACTGTGGGGAGGAAAGGGTTGGAGGGGTATAGGACTAAGAACCCTGCACTAAAGGTTATGAGCCAGCTAAGAAAGCAGGAGTAAAGATGTGCTATTGTGAACTTTGCATTGAAAGAGGAGGGAAACAACTGTGGTGTGAAGGCTGATTTCCTAGGAAACACGGAGAAACTGAGGCAGTAGCAGGGCCTAAAGCAAGATTGGGTAAACCTTGCTACTGTCCCTTTTTGCATTGCTATATCCTTCTTCATCTGAAGCAGTCAATGCCCTTTCAAAATATTAACCCTCAGAGCCACTCTCTGACTAGGTATTATAATTAGAACTGTACAGAACTGTACAGAATACTTGCAACAAAATCACAGTAAAACAGTTAAAACGGCTGATGCTCACCTGCTCCCGGATTTCATTAGGACTTTGGCCTTGGCTTAGTGAATGAGCCTGCGTTGTGTATTATGATTTCAGCCAGCCATGTCTCCCCTTGTTCTGCCTAGTGGCTAAACAATTTTCCTTGCCCTTTCTGCAGTGACTTTGCAGAGAGTACAACCAGGCCAATGCTTCTGGGATTTCTGTAGGATTTTGGATGGCTGTTCCACTCATTCTTTTTCAAAACTTTTTATTAAGGTAAAGTTACAATGAAATGTGAACATTCTACATTGTATATAACTCAATCAGAATCAGGTTAATAGTCAGACAACCTGACTAAAGATTCTGTCTGGCTTGCTGGCTGGGAGGGCTTCTCTGAGTACTCTAAAAAGGGTGATCAAATCTCTAAATACCAGTCCTCTTTTTGGTGCTTCTCGTTTGTATGTACTTGATATATGCATTACAAGGCCAGTCTGTATTTTACTGTACCACAACTCCATAGAAGAAGGAACACCATTTTTCCAATCATGTGCAATACAAAATATTGCTACTAACAATAAAAAATAAATCCATGTGTCGCTCTGTTTAAAGTGTAGAATTAAAATAAAAATAGAATTAAAATTAAAAAAGAGAAAATGTGTGATAGATATAATGAAAAACTTTCTAACAATGAGCTCTCAGAATTTAGAGGTCATTGTGTTGGATTCTTAAAGCCAGGCTAGACAAATTACTAGAGAAGATGTAGAGTTGGAAAGAATCTTGCATGGGCCTCTGTTGGAATGGACTGGGTAATCTTACAGGTTTCTTTCTCTAGATTTGAAAACCAGCACCTTTTGCATCAGTCTGTTATCTCATTTTATGTATTGCAGAACTTTGAAGTAATTTCAGGTGTTTCTTTATTCATTTTGTGTAAGCCGGTGTGTCCAGATGCATGGATTTTACAGGGAGGGGTGTTGGGGCTATTTTGCGTAATCCTGCACGTTGCAAAAATAATGTCTTGTAAAGTATTTTTAGGGCACTATTCTGTGAGAATAAAGATTTCTGTTTATAGTTTGAAACTGATATCTGCTTATTAGAAGTGGACTCTGAAGCCTAATGCACGTGTTGACTAGGTTGGAAAAATAATTTTTAAGAGCCTGATGTTTATGAATTTTGCTAAGGACTTAAATTTGTTAAAGGAACAGGCCTCATTTAGGGCTTAGTCTTTTACCATTAAAGTCAATGGGAGTTTTGCCATTAATTCAATAGCTGCAAGATCGGGTTCTTAGCTTAGATTGTTGGTCACCAGACAGAGTTAGCTGACAAACCTCGGATCTGATCCTGCTCTGATCAGTATAGATGCCAGTATTCCAAACTGACTTAACTGGGGACAGGATCAGGACCCTTGTTTTTTAAAAATAGGTTTATAATGTAAAGGGCAATAGCAGAATCTTCAGAAAGATTTTTCTTCAGTTTCAACTGGAAGGAACTCAAAGGCATTTGCCGCGTTGTGTTCTCTAAGGACAGTAGGGCTAGTTTTTCCTTAAGGGTGAAATTGAACAATCCAGGAATGTTCTCCAGTTTGCAAGAACAAGAGCAAACCACAAAAAACAGCACTGGAATGGCACACTTCCGCTTTGATCAGATTTTAGCCCATCCCTCTCAAAATATTTTGTTTAAAGTGGTTTTCCTGAAGGAACAATAGGGAAACAGTGACCACTAATTAGAGCCTTGCATGGATACAAATTTTTTATCTGCATCCCGTCCACAAAAAGGGTCTGCAGATGCAGATATCTGCAGATATAAAGCAGATATCTGCAGAATTGCAAGGTGCTAGCTATAAAATTTGAATCTGCATTCATCTGCAGTTCGCAAAAATGGTCAACAGATATAAAGCAGATATCTGCAGATATGTCGGGCTCTACCAATAATTGCCTTTTTTTTATTAGTGCAAGGAATGGAAGAGCATTGTGTATAGGAAAATGCTAGTATACCTGAGAAATTACTTGCTCCTTGCTTATTAATAATCCAGTCACTGTAATTACCTCTAAAAATGATTAGTGAGTGAGTGCACAAGCTCTTTTCCTATTGAGAAGCATTCAATCACATTGTACACTGGTTTGTACTGAAGTGCTCCTGTAAGCCTGCTGCATAGGATTGCTACTTTATGTGATATTTGACATAACGCACTTGACACAGTAAGCAAGACATCTTGGGAATTTGCAACTATACCTGCATCTTTTGATGGATTAGCACCCATTCCCGAAAGCATGAAGCACAATGAGCCTAAACTTCTTAAACAAAAGCAAGTGCTCCTGCAGATGATTTGATCTCACCTGTTAAGTTGCATTCATTTAAAGAAATATTTAATTATGAATTAATATTTTGAGAGAGGAAAAGGAGGGTGTGGAACCCAGCTGTTGATATAGACCTGATACCAAGAAAAGTAACCCTGAACACCAACTACAAAGACTAAAAAAAACCCAAATAAATAAAAATTGCACACATTTTATAAATGGGAAAGGCTTAGAAATACAAAAAGAATGGTGTTATTGTTCTGCAATATTTGTTGCAGTATTAAGTGTGTTTAGCAGTTCTAAGCAGGTTTTGCTGTCAGTCATGAAACCCTGCATATATAGAAAGGGATTTGGGATGCTAGCTCCTAAGCTAGTGGGTACAAACTGCAGCAAAGTGTTGCCTTTCGTCTTTGAACGTGGAAATGTGTGTGGCGGGTTCAGATGAAGATTTTAATTCTCATACTTCCACAAAGAGACATTGTTCTGGTATAATTTACTGTAAAGAGGGTGAGTATAGAAAAGGAAATGAAAATATGTAGGTTTGTGCTTCTCCACTAGCTGCGGAGGGTTAGGAAAGGCAACGCCATGAGAGCAAAGCCTTTCAGTATTTCCCCTGTGACTTCTGCATTGCGTATTAGTATAGTGAAACGTGCAGATTGAGACAGACTAAGAGCAGCTTCCAAAAGATGACAACTTCTTTAATCGCATCAACATTAAAAGCCAGAAGTGGGCCTGAGTTCCAAAATTGGGATTCAAATTTCAAAGTCCTCATTCTCCCCATTGCTCTTTGCAATTCTTCAAATTCTCCCCGTTCCTCCCAGCTGAGGTTGGGTGATGGTGATGTGAGTTGAAGAGCAGTGGTGCTGGAACTAAGGGTGCTGGGGGTGCTGTCACCCCCCTGGCTTGAAAGAGCAATAACAAATGCCAACAACTACATGGTTTCCATGTATTCCATCAGCAGCACCCCCACTATAAAATTATTCTGTGGAAGAGTCAGGCTTCTAGTCCTAGTGTCTGCATGATGGCTCAGTTCCGTATCTTCCTGCTTGTCTCCTTTCCATTGTATTGCCTCTGGCCTGTGGTCTGAGGTCTCTTTTCCAGCAGTCACTTCTCTTTTCCAGCAGTCACTTCTAGCAGTCACTTCTAGCTTTTATTGCTAGCTAGCCACATTTTTTCCATCTTTAACTTCCTACCTAGCAGAGGCCTCTTTCCCCCACCAATGCCAGGTATGCAGGAGGATAGTGTAGATGTGCACACACACTCCACTTCCCCTGCTGGTTACCCACTTCAGTCTCTACTCCCATTTCCTCCTGTTCCTGACAGTGGAGAAGCTGATGGAGGGACTGGTGAGAGCTGGCATAGGAAGGAAAGGAGGGAGTTTCCGTTGACAGGAGGACAAAGGGGACCTGGGTGAGGGGCACAGAAGGATGAGGGTCTGGGAATCACATGAGGGACAAAAGCAGGAAAGAACAGAGCAAGATGAAGGAAGAGCAGGAGAAGCATTTCTAATGGAGACTTTGAGATATGGAAAGGAACAAGAGTGACAGCAGGGTGAGCCCCTGGAGAGTAGGGGCTCAAAGACCTGACGGAAATGGAATGAGAGAAATGGGGATAAAAGGAAAGAATTCAGGGGTGATAAGAGAGGAAGATACCTTTGAGGAAATAGAGTGAGCAGAAGCAGGGTAGCAGGCCTGCCCCCAAAGGATGTGATGGCTATGTAAATGAGATCTGACTTTTGGTAGACCAGTGAGAGGCCTGTGCAGAGCAGCAAGGAATCCACAAGGAAACTATGAGACTGTTGAAGAAGACTGCACCCTAGTCACAAGAGCAGTCCCTGTTGAAAGGAGGCAAGACCACAAGAGAAACTCCTCTCAGCACAGAGTGCCTGGAGTAGAGAGGCATCTGGTTGGTATGTGGGACTCAAGAAAATTGAGATAACATGGGGCACTTCAGGAATGTTGATGAGTGTGACCATTCAAAAGAATAATAGTCTCTGTGGCTGTAGGCCTATGGAAGCTATGCAGGCCTCTGAGATATGAACATTTTGGCGTTGGTGTAACTATAATGATTAGGATCTTGCTAGCTTGGGACAGGAAGATAATGGTATGAACCTCACAAGAATAATTCACCCCACAACTTGAGGAATGGAGTGGTACATACTGAGAGGAGGAAGATTAATAATTGGGATAGGGCATGACAATGCTGTCTATTCCCAGATACTGTAATTAAATAAAAAAAGGGTAGCCCAGGTAACTGAAGGCCAGGTCTAGAGCTGTTTCCTCTTCCTACCCAGGAGTCACTGAGAGGAGTAGTTACTTCAGCTGCACAGGCACAGCACTGGAAGTAAAACATCTGGGCCATTGGGTGTATGTCAGGGCAAGTGATTCCTAAAGGTTGTGTGATCCAGGATGAGGATTAGACAGGGTGTATTGTGGAGAGTGAAAAAGATAGGGAAATCATTTGCATGAGTTCTTTCTTTGCTGGGCATCTCCGCATCTTGCTGCTTTGGAGCTGGGACCAGAGCTGTCTTCTGTAGCAAGTTAACTTTTCTCCTCAACAGTGTTGCATGTTTGGAATCATTATTCACATCTTACTCAGCATAGGATTCCACAGGTATTGTCAGCTGGTTTAGGAGATTTAATATGCCTGAGCGGATTTATATTATATTTTGAACTAGAACTTAATTGCTACGCTTGTATTCAGGTTCTTATTTTGTGCCCACCACCATGGTGTCTGAGTGCACTCCAATATCTGTCGTGTGGGATTCTGGCTTTCACACTTACTCTCATTGGCAGGGGGAATTGTTCATTTTTGTGTGTGTTTTTTTAAATGTGTGTCTGCTGTGCTTTTTATTATCGAAGGCAAGGTCAAAGTCCATCTTGTACTGGGAACAGCACTTAAAGGGACAATGCCAAGTCAAATTTAACTCAAAGTACATTTTTTAAAGTATTTTACAAAGTAAAAGGCCAAAAGTAGTATTTCCAAGATAATTTCCAATAGAAACTGCATTTTTAGAGAAGTAAACATTCCCTAGCAATCTTTGCATGCAAAATGTGCAGTATTTTGCTAATTAATGAGGATTATGAGGATTTTACTCCTTTATTAAAAGGATTTTGCCTGGAAAAACAAAAGTGAAGTGGACTCATCTGTTTTCACTGATTAAGCTAAGAGAAATGGAACAAAGCCTGGATAGTGAAAAGTAAATTAAACTTCTAAAATTTGTTCAGTTTAAATAATCTGAGGTATTTTTAGCAACATAGGTACTGTCGGGAAATATGTCTTTTAAAAATTACTTTTAACCAAGCACACTATCTCCTTTAACTATAGCCAGGCTG
Source organism: Dermatemys mawii (assembly GCA_007922305.1). NCBI lineage: Eukaryota > Metazoa > Chordata > Testudines > Dermatemydidae > Dermatemys > Dermatemys mawii. The sequence continues at coordinate 20,960,335 of ML677371.1, read as the reverse complement.
TTAAATGTACAGTTGAGCATCATCTGCAGAAAAATGATACCAAGATTGAAGCTAATAATGAGACACTTTAGAGAAAGGGGAGATAGAAAAAGGAAGAAAAAAAGAAACTTGAACATTTCCCTAGTGGAGGAGACAAGAGGATAATTAATTTAAAGCCTTCAGTAGAACTAAAGAGGAGATAATTTGAAAGGTACAGTTCATATCAGAAGATGAACATGCTGGAGACATCAACATCTTATAGAAGGAGAGAATGGTTGAAAGTAGTGAGAGTTTTAATAAAATCAAATGTGGGTTTAAAGAGAGAGATTTGTGCCCAAGAGGGGAGTTCATAAACCCAATATCAATAGTCATGCTCATTTTACTTACAGAAACACCAGACTAAAAGTGGGTAATATGGTTGTGTAGAGAGATATAAGAGAAGATGATGTTCTCCGTAGCTTTGCTTAATAAAGGATGGATACCTATCAAGTTATGATTTGGGGGAGGGTGCTGAAGTTAAATAAAATTGTCTTTTTATGAATGGGTTTCGTAGTCATAGTTTTGGTTGCGTCGGAGAAAGAATACCTGTGATAAAGTGGCGGTAGCAGACAAAACAACGTTTAGGGCAGCAGGAAGTGACAATTGCAGAAGTGTCCAGTAAGAGGTGCTCTTATTTATAAAATAATTTATCATTATGGTACCTTTAGTAGTGATAAGATGATGGCCATGATTCTAGGTTGCAGGTGAATCAAGGGAAAATGAGATACTAAAAGCTTTAGTAAATTATGTCAAATACCAATTAAATTAATTTTCGCTTAGGACAACATTTATAAAATACACCCTGGTGAAAACCTTGTCAACCCAACTATCCCAGTCTTGGAATAGCCTTTACCCAGGGCTGTTTACTTCAGCTGTCCTGATTAAAATACCATGTAAAAATATATTCTGAAAACACTTAATGAGATCAAATAATGCACTGATTAAAATACAGGCCTAAAGATTCATTGGTTTTCATATTTATTATATATTTTATTTAGAATTTGATCTTTATTTCTTAATTTTATTTAACAATTACAGTATTAAAATATTGGTGATCCCTTCTGGCCTTAAGTTCAATAGCTTGCAGTCAGAATGATACACCTATTTAACACCCGATAACAAACCATTTAATGACTAGACCCCTTTCAAATTCTCGTTAAGTGGAATTTTAGCCATTCATGTCCCAGGAAGACATTAGTCATTTTCACTTACTAACATTATTGCGGCCTATTTTACACACAAATTGTGATGTAAAACTGATAAAACTGTTTTGATTAGAAATGAGATTCTCTCCCCCCACCCCATTAAAATAGTTATACTGGGATAACCCCAAATGTGGACACAATTATACAAGTTCAAAGATGCCTTACATTATGATAGCTTATTCCCTTCCCATGCAGAAATAAGCTATGCTAGTATGATTGGTATACCAATGTTCATAAGAGGAGGGCAGTAGTGCTTTGTGTAGTTTAAGTGATACACCTTTTGTGTATAGACATTCCTGGGTTTCTTGGGAGCTGTTGTGTCAAAATAAATAATTCTCCTGAGTGTGTCCCAGACAGAACTCATTGCAGGCACAGGTTCTTAGTAGAGTACATTATATTTCCTGCTATGATTACCAAGTAGTGAGATATATCTCTCTTAAAAATATTATTTTTATATTACACCAGTTTTTAATCTAAGGACAAACATGGTTTTGGCTATTGGTTTATTAAATATAAAGTCTTTGCTGCTGTTTTTAAAATTTCTGATGGAACAGGGACTTCAGCTTTATTGTTGTGACATGTGCAACTAAAATAGAATAGTTTTTTTTCAGTGAAAGTTAGTACAGATATTAGACAACTCTATCAATTTACAAGTTACAAAGAAATGATGAATATTGTACTTTAAAAGGATTTTTAAACTTATGTATAGAAATATAAAGCAAATAGTATAAAAATAAGGGCAGAATAAAGTCAAAACAAATTTTAATACTCATCTTATTTTAAAAAAGGGAATGAATAACAACATTAATACTGCAACTATTATTATGCTAGTGTAACTAATAGCAATAGCTGGACAAAAAGGGGGAGAGAACCTATCAAAGCCCTATATTAAGGATTTAAGTAGATCACAGTCCCATCTTTAGTCTTCTGCTTGGGGCAGGATTCACCCAAAGAACATATAGTTTCCCTTATAAATTGTCTTTGATTACTGACCATTTCTGCTTAGTATCTGCATCGTTACCATGGAAGTGAAGGGCATAGCTTTTTAAAATATCAATAAAAGTTTTCCTCATTTAGAAGCAGTATTTCATGTAACTTTGCAGAGGGAAGTAATTAAAATCTTGGCATCTAATGAATGACTATATGTGATAAGTATTGTGCTTTTGTATTTACAAGTCTACCATATTTCATTTGATAATTAATAAATTAAGCACACCAGCCTGTGTAAGAAGAAAATCTCTTAGGAATGGCTAACTACAGCAGAGATGAGGCATCTAGTGCTGGCAAATCTATTCGAGGAATAAGCAGCCACTGAGGAAAAAAAACAATAGTTTGAACTGATGAGGGCACAAAATTGGCAACAGAAAGTCTTAGCATGGGGTAGGTAACAGAGAGGAATTGGGAAGTGTCGTTTTACACAGGCAGTTATCATTAGCTGTTTGAGTGTCCATGAGTTGAATCCAGGATTTACATCCATATGCTAAATAAACAATGGGTATATTTTGAATGATGGGTAATTTATATGGAGTTTTTTTGGGGGGAGAAGGGGGTGAATTGAGCTTTACTCTTGTGGTTATGATGGTAGCAGATCTCCTCAGCAGAACTATAACCACTTTATTCTTTACTGCTTACTTATTCCATGTACTAAGCACTTCATGCTGCATCTTATGTTCCTAGGTTTTCCAGTTTTGTTTATGGAAAGCTAAAACTTACTATATAGCATATCATGTATATTGTGATCTATACAATTTCCTGTGTTAAGCCATACAGTGTAACATTATCCTGTAGCCTCTGACAGATAAGGAATGGAAGTAATGTTCAAAGACATTTGGGAGCAAATCCTGCCTCCTCATCCAGCACGTACTCCATGACTGTAAGGAATCCTGATCCACTTTGATTGCACTATGTGGTGGAGCAGAATACTGGGTTCCACTGCATTGGATCCAGATCCCTTTCATACCATAGATATTTGTTGTGCATGGACTCCCAGTGTTCCAGGACACTGCGCAAGGAGCTGGGGGCTTTGTGCAAGCAAAGGAGGAGTGGGCAGACGGATGTGTGGCTGTGGCCATTCTCCTCATGGAACGGGTAGGAGCTATAAAGGTTCCTACAATGCTGAGGCTGTAATGGCAGCCATAGAGTATCTTAGAGTATCATCTCCTCCCCGCAGGCCTCCAAAGACTTTTGCAACACATAGTCCAGTTACTGTGCATGGGAATTAGGATTTTCTTTGTTGCATGTATTACTTTTACTTTGATCTTGTAATAGATAACATCATAATGGTATTTAACCACCTTTAAAATCACCGTGAAACAGGCACATTTCCATTTGATTAAATGCAGTGTGATTTGATTAAATGCTTGAGAACCACTTGGAGCAGAAAATATGTCTGTTAATTTAAAGTAAATTTTCACATAACGCCCTTCCTGCCCTCATCACCCTTCTATCCCATTGGAGCAGACCCCTGCACCCCCTCTGTGATTATGGAAAAGGTCATTAATTGTGCACCAGCTGGAAAGGCCACTTCAGAGGCAAACTGGGGGCTGCCCTATGGACCAGGTTGTCAATTCACATTTAGACAGTCCACTGGATTTTGTTTCTAAATCTTCTGTTTTAATGATAACTGTTAGAATTCTGAACATTCCAGTTATCCATATAAAAGTCTAATCTTTTTTTAAACTTGCTAAATACTTGGTCTCCTATATCTTGTGGCAGTGAATTCCACAGGCTGGCTATACCTTGTGTGGAAAACGATTTCCTTTCATCATTTCTGAATTTGCTACACTTCAGTTTTATTCAGTCTCTCTTTGTTCTTGTGAGATGAGACAGGATGAGTAATTCCTGATCTACCTTCTGTCCATTATTATTTTGTATACTTTGATCATGTCCCGTCTTATATCATCTTTCTCAGGTAACAGTTCCAATCTCTTCAATCTCTTATCACACATCTCAAAGGCCCCTCTCTTTCTGTGTAAATTTTTGAAAGGTGTTAACCAGAATGAACACATTATTCCAGGTTGAGAGTCTGCCGTTGATATGCAGAACAGGTGAAATCCTGATCCTGGTGAATCAATGAGAGTTTTGCCCATAACCTCGGTGGGGTCTGATTTTGCCCGTTGACATTATGATATTTTCCTTATTTCTCCCCATCCCACACTTTATAAACTCAATTTGAAAATTTGGTACCTCAGAACTTTAATCTGGAAAACCACTGGCTCAATTCTCTTCCCTGAATTGTTGGCAATCCTCAGATTAGGAGTATGGGCCTGTTGGGAGGATTAGCTTGTCCCAAAAGCATTTTGATGATACATTCAAATTTTGTCCTGGATTAAACCTGTGAAACCCTACTGAACCAAGTGGGGCTGAACAGATGTAACTGAGGGCAGAATTATTGCCCAACACTTTGATATAATGTATCTGACTTCCTCAGATGACCTTTCACTTGAGAATCAACTAAGAAAAGACTTTATATGCCATATAAAAATAAAAGTGCAGCTGTTGTATATAATGTAGTATAAGTGTATGGTATAACTTGTATGTTTTTATAAAATTAGCAACAACAGAAAATCTATGAACTTCTGGGTTTTCTCTCCAAAAATATCTAATCCATGTTCAGATTCTTACCAGCTAATAAATGCAGTAAATAAAATAATAATAAATTACCTGCAATTTAGCCTGACAATGTGGATTGACTGCATTGATTAAATTGATTATATTTCATATATTTACAACATGTAGATACAAGCCCAATTTATTTTCTGAAGAGTTCAAGGTAGGTATCATTGGTTTAAAAACAAAACAAAACAATGGAGTAATGTTTGTGGTTCCTATCTGCAATAATCTAATGCTGACAGAGAGCAGTATTTTATTTAGTAATTAACAGTGTAAAGGGGAGAGAAGCTGTCATGTTGGTTCTTAAGCTGGGGAATGTGATGAAAGATGATATCTGCGATCTCATCCTTTCCACTTGTTTAGGATTGTCAGGATGAGAAATGTCAGCATTATGAAAGCTCAGCTCTGCTCTTGATATGATAAAACCCTTCAAAAGCCAGTCTTTCTCTCCCTCTCCCCCTCCTTTCTGCCTCTCCCTGAACTTGCTTTTTTATTTATCCTGTTTTGTTAGATGGCAGAAATATAATTCTTTTCTTTCTTCCTATTATAAGCCACCATTTTTGTTTTATTATATGTTTCACAACCCCTAATGCCCCACTGAAAATTACTTTGTTAAATGACAGTGTTTCAAAGCCATGAATCCTTTCCACCATTCCCTCAGAGGTTTGAAACAGTCAACAGACTGTAAAGAATAAATAATAAAAAAGTATTGATTATTTTGATGACTGTGAGATTCAATTAAGTATTAATTTTGCCCTCCAGTGGACCTATCAAGGTATTCAAAAGGGAGGATTCAGCTCAGCTAAATGCGTGCTGAGTGCTTCAGCCCTAAATAGGGAGAAAATGTGTTTACCTACAGTATTTGAAGAGGAGTGCATTGATGCACAGAGTCCAATATTTAAGTGCTGTGCAAATTAAGCCCTGGTGACAGTGACATTGTTTTCAGCGATATGAGTATTGACTAAAGAAGTGCATTTGATGACAGCTTAAACTATTTGTATTGATTAACATTTTCATAGATTATCATGTGTCATATCAAATTCACTTTTCAGACATGAATACATTAAAAAAACCCATAGGCAAACATCGACCAATGTGATGATGGGACACAGGGAACATGCTAACCAACCTACTTGCACGCTGGTCACCTGTTCTCTGCATAAGAACCATTTAGGCATGAACTTTGCAATAAATAGCTGCCAGATAGCACAACAAGGTCACTTGTTTCTTTCCTTTTTTTGCTTTTGAGTCTGGTTTCTGAGCTGTAACGATATTATACATCTTAGTTTGCAAATGGAATAATAGAGTGCACTTGGAAATAATATCTGACCCCAAAATGCCCTCTGAATGAACTGAAGATAAAACAGATCCAAATCATCAAGAACCAATTTAACTAATATATAGAATATTTTATGGGAGTATAATGTCCCAAATACAAGAATAATTGCAAACACTGTGTGTAAGTATCTTCACTGATTTTATCTTTTAAAAATTTATATCTGTATATATTGCTTTCTTTAAATGTATTTATGGGCTTTTGGAGCACAGTATCCCAAAAGCAAGAATAGTCAGAACAAATATATCTGTATTGAATGTATATGATAAAATGTTTTTTTGTTTTTCTGTATTTTCACTAAAACCTTTGAATGATGAACATTGTTGTGTATGATTTGGCTAATGCTATTCAAGTGAGGATGCATCTTTAAATCCCTCTGGAGCATACACAACGTGCTACTCTTTTGTGTTGTTGGAGCACCCTTGCAGCAGTTTTATTTTCTTTCCATGTTAAGGAAAGAGGGAGGTGTAAAAACATACACAAAAAACCCCCACATCCCACAATTAAAGCTGTGTTGCTTATGTTGCTTTCATAGAAGTTTTTCTCCAAAGCATCCTGAATCTCTCACATGCTAGTTGAGCTTTAATAGGGTGGGGAGTAATGGAAAACTCATTGGATCTGTAATAGCTCTTCACTTGACTGCAGCCAGCAATAACAGCAGGAGCAGCAAGAGATAAGAGTGTGTGTGTGTGTGTGTGAGAGAGAGAGAGAGAGAGAAGGGGAGTGGGAGAGACTATACACGCACCAAAGCTGCCACTTTTCCCCCCCTCATTCTTTTCTTCCCCCCCCATCCTAGGATCCAATGATAGCTGGACAAGTCAGTAAGCCCTTGCTGTCACTGCGGAGTGAAATGAATGCAGAGTTGAGAGGTGAGGACAAGGCAGCTACTTCAGACAACGAGCTGAATGAGCCCTTGCTTGCGCCTGTGGAATCAAATGACAGCGAGGACACTCCCAGCAAGCTCTTCGGTAAGTCTGTCTAGATATTTCATTTCAGTGTTACCATGTTGTCCGGAAGAGCAGTCTGCCCCCGTCACCACCCTTTATTTAGTTCGCTTAATTTTCTTGTAATACCAGGGAATAGCTTGGAGTATGCAAGTGTACAGCCATCTGCTCTGACTTTCCACTGAGTAACAGAACGACAGCGTCATGTCCTGAAAACTTTTGTCAACAATGAACTTATTCCATGCAAGTTGTAGGCATTACATATTTTCTCTAGATTAATGGTCTCTCATATAAACTCAAATAAGCGATCCTGCTTTGTTGTGATATTTTATTAACATTTGTTGCCTAAGTATTGATTTCAGCATTTCGGGTTCTCATAGTCCCTTCTGAGGATGAAGTAAGCTAAAGAGTCTTATTATATCTAGTAAAATGAAAGCTAGGGAGAAGAGAACTGAAAAATATCCATAGAAAACATTGTGTATTTAGTTAAAAAAAAAAAGAGATGCGGTGAGGATTGCTTTCAGATATAATATTTTTACAATTGAAATAGAACTGAAATATTGCTTCCAAAGGATATATAGAGAGAAAGTACATTTTTACACTGCATCTTATGGCAAATGAAAACACACAGCCTTTCAGGTGTATTTGTTTCATATCCAAAACAAGAGCAGTGACAGTGGCATTCCAGAATAGACACCTGTCATTCAAACAGATGACACCCTTTAAGCCAACTCAAGCAACTGTGATCTCTAATCAGCAAAGGGAGCGGAGTAGTTGAGGCGCGTGCTTGAGTGATAGATGTTGATAGATGTCTCTGCTGGAGCAGCACTACGTGGTATATAGTAACATTTTGGTTTTAGAGCAATTGCTTCTGAAAGAGTTCCTTTTAATTATATCCATTTGTGACTTTATGAAAATCTGAGATGGAATGGAGTGCATTCTTGCATTTTACAAATTCTCATAGCTGGAACTTTAAGAAAAAAAGATCTTGTTTACAAGGGAATGCAGTTTGGAGAGAGAGAGATCCCAGTTTCTGAGATTCAAGTTTTGATTTCATGATCTGGACGGAATCTGTACCAATGTTTAGATGTCTGTACCCTAGATCTAATAGGAAAAACTGCAAAATGATCTTTACAAAAAATATATGCAATTTTCTTTTTAAAAGGTGTCCTTTCATATTATTAGAAAGCTATACATATTGTACAGAATGTTTTATTAAGTAAGTTAATTAAAGAGAGAGTGAAATAAAATGTGAAGATTTAATTTCTAGAATATAGTAGTGACCACTGTGGAATATAACCACACAGTTTTAAGTACACTAATAATTTTTTTGTTTCCATGGAAAACAGAATTTCCATTAGCAATTTGAATGGTCAAATTCGATATAATAATCATTTTGGTCCATTTCATCAAGAGAAGAATTGTGGTGTCTAAAATTCGGAGGGCTAATTTGTGTGTGGTGATCTAAATATCTTAAATAATGTTAATGTATCTTATTTGATCAGGTGTTTAGATAGCAAGAGATTAATATAAAATATCTCAAGGTATGACAATGTCCTGAAAATCTGTACTTAACCTGAGCCTACCAATATGTCTTTGCAGTCTGGTTTTGTTTGGTTATATTATATGTTTTAGATTAGGCAAGTTTTATAATAAAGGGTGGGATGTCCGTGAGTTGTTGTCATTTTTGCATGTTTAAATACCATTGTAGAGCACCCAAGTAGTTTCCGTATAGTTGCTGTGTAGGGTGAAAAATAATGTACCATAATCCTTTTTTCCTTTTAGATTGTAAATTATTAATTGTGCTTAGGTGCAAACCATAATAAAAAAGATATAAGTGAACAGACTATACACGAGTACTTATTTGTGAGTTTAAGGTGTCTGCTAGTCTGCTTTCATACTTCTAACAAGACATCACCAAAGTAAATCATAGTAGAAGCAAATAGTTTAACTACCTCAAAGTGAACTGTGTAGCATTTATCTAGGTTTTCCCTTCAAGCAGTAACCTTTACCAATGGGTTGTTGTAGCTTTGGGAACGTAAAAGACAGGACAATGGGACTCTTCGGCAAGATGAAACTGGATGAACTTATTTAAAATAAAGACACTTGAGAGTTATTCAGCTGATGTAAACAGTTTATTAAGTGATTCAGTGTTTAATTGCTTTCTTTGAAAAATATGATACAGAAAACATAGTGCTATTCTAGAGCAGCTTCTCTGTTTAGAAATTTGAATGGCATGTTAAGAATGCACACTTTGGGCCTTACTATGCAGTCTCTTATATTCTGTATGTCTATGATTTGCATAAATTGATGCAAAAACTGGCATTATTTATCTGATCATTTTCTTTTGTACAAAACAATATTAGCATTCCCTGAGTTTCTTATCTAACATTTGGTACACATTGTGGGGACATTTGCCAAATAACTGGTAAGCATTTTAACAAGTGAGGGGAGGAGACTGGCCCATAGATGAAAGTTACACAGATTGTTCTATTCAAATTTTGGTATAATTGTACTAGCTTACTTCGAATGATGAGCATTTGATCTTCCCAGGTCTTGCTAGACTTAGCAGCATTTCCTGGGTCATATTTTCATATAGATTAACTGATTTTATAACAGTTTGAACAGATCAGGCACAAAATAATATTTTCCTCAGCACTGGGAATGAATGTCTCTACTTGCTCTTTCTTTTGACAGATATGCTTGTTGTTGTTGTTATTATTATTATAAATACTTGTATTCTTCAACAATGTTTCAGAAATTGCACACCCCATTTTCTATGGTATTTAGAGATGGAATAATGGGGGATGAGATACCTCTGGTCTGCACACACTCTCTCTCTCACTCATTCACTCTCTCTCTCTCTCTCTCTCTCTCTTTATTATAGTATCTCAGAGTAATGGCGCAATGGATATTCATATCTTGTTTTGCTAGAGCATAGAGCAACTAGTATTAGAAATAAGTGTCAGAGTCTTTTAGCACCTTGTAGACTAACAGATGTTTTGGAGCATAAGCTTTCGTGGGCAAAGACCCACTGTATCATTCATCTGACGAAGTGGGTCTTCGCCCATGAAGCTTATGTTCCAAAACATCTGTTAGTCTATAAGGTGCTACAAGACTTTTTGTCACTTTTGCAGATCCAGACTAACATGGCTACCCCTCTAGTATTAGAAATGACCCTTCTCCAGCAGCAACTTCAGTTTCAGGTGGTGGAGATACAAGATTAAGACTGACTATACTCATTTTTGGCATGCGAAGGCTGCACAGTGAATTTTTGGCCTAATCCTATCTACTAAATGTATACTTTGCCACCAGTGGCAGAGGAGGTGAAGGCATCAGCTTTTCAGACACCAGGAGCACAAGTCTGATTAGAGGCAACTTTCACACAAATTTTAAGCAATTCCAGTCTGAAACTCTGAACCAAGTCTTTAACTGGTATACTGGCTAATGTATAGTGGCTGAAGATATGGCCCTTTCTCTTTATGAGAGAGTATCCCCTTAAAGTCATGATCAGACTGATTATTACTAATGCTGTTGCTTTTTTGTTGGTATTTAGAAATAAAAGTCTGTTCTGTAATCTTTCGATATTGTGTGTCTCATCTAAACCGGCCCTCATAGACTTATGTGTCTATGGACTTTTGACATCTTTAGAGAATACTTATATGCAAAACTTAAATGTTTGAAACATGCTTGAATGTTTGAATCAAGCAACAGTGGGAAAACAAGATAAGAGATGCTACTTCAAGTGCAAAATGTTTGGAAAAGGACTTTAGTATTCAGTAACATTACATCAGAGGTAACATTTTGCTTAACTTGCAGAGTATAAAAGCTACAGTATACTTATGAGATATAAATCCAGATTGCATTGAGTAACATGAGATCAGGTAATTGTGTATGATATTAAGTGGTATATTATTTATTCTTGTAAATATTGGAGAAGAGTTATCTCCTATTTCAATCATGACTCCTTTATGTTAAGAGCCAAACAGAAGCGTAGAATGTTTAGTAAGTCATTGACTTTCTTGGTAGAATGCTCTTCATAAATCAAGTAGGTTTATGTTGCACTGTACTGCAAATTAATGACACAGGACCAAATCCTAGAGTCCTTACTAGAGGAAGCTCCCATTGATGTTGATAAGAATTTTGCCTCAGTAAGGACTGAATAAGTACTAGAAGATTAGATTCAAAATTATTTAAATCCTGCAAGGTGTTCATTCACTATCTTGATGACTTATTATAAAATGTTTAAATCCATTTGATGAAAGCCTTATAATGGGGAATAAAAACTTAATTATTAGCATTATACAGTTTCAATAATTGGTATAGAGAGGAGACCTGGAAGCGATATGTACTGAACATAAAAATAATATGTACAGGCTTGATTCAACTCCATGATAGCCATTTGTAGTCACTTTGTGGACTTCCTGTAGCACAGAGCTTAAGCCAAGTTCCATTGAATTCCATAGCGAGATTGCCATTGGCTTTCATGGAGTTGGATCAAGCCCTCAATGGACCAGATTAATTCCTGATGTAACTCAGTTGCTGATAACGAAGATACAGCAGAGCGACATTTACACCACATTAAGGTCACTTACTCAAATATAAAAATGTAATCATTTTGGGCCTGCTCGTGTTTTTACACACCCTAAACTTTCTGTGAAATTAGAGATTTTGCATGGAATGCAAGATCAAGCCTAATGCTTTTCTAGCATAAATGTTGCTTATTTAATTTTGCAGCATTGTAGCGTGAATTGCCGACATTTCTCCTACTGGCAACATTTCATTCTGTTCAAGTTAAATCTCAGACTTGCTTTGCTTTTATATATATATGTATTTGTGTGTGTGTGTGTTGTGACAAAGCTCCAAGTTTGTACTTGTGGGTCCTGCACTTCCTGGCATATTGAGGGGCCTCAGAAAACTCATCTAGGCCCCAGAGTGACCTCCCTTTCTCAGTATAATTGAGAAGAGTCACCGCCTAGTGAGTTACCTTCATCACAGGCCAGTATGGAAGATGGAAAATGGGGGGAGCCCGGGCCCGCCCTCTACTCCGGACTCCAGCCCAGGGACCCTAATAGTATCAGCTAAGATGGCTGACCTTTTAGGCACAAAACACAATACAATTCCCTGGGCTACTTCCCCACAGCAGTTCCTGCTTCTTCAAACCCCACTTCACCCTTACCTCAGGGCCTCCTTCCTTCTGTATGATATGTTGTCCACCACTCAGTCTCACCAACAGCACAACTTCCTCTCAGAGCTCCTGACACCCACAGCCCACCTGACTAACTGGGAGGTTTTTATCTGGTTTCAGCCAGTCCCTGATTGGCTTCAGGTGTCCCAATTAGGCTAGCTATTTCTACTCCTTTCTAGAAGGTTCTTAATTGGCCCCAGGTGTCTTGATTGGCCTGGAGTAGCCTTTGTTTGGCTATCCAGGGAACAGGGACCTGCACATCCTGAGACTAATATACCTGCCCTCCAGCACTCTCCTATATCCTTCTGGACTGACTCCGTCACAGTGTGTGTGTGTGTGTCTGTGTGTATGTGTGTGTGTGTTAATTTCCCATTTTTAAATACTGAAAATCAGTTTTGTCATTGTGCTTTCCTTTACAGTATAGTTATGCAGAATTTAGAATTTTCTACATTTTTACTTCTAAGTGTGATTGTGTGTGACAGTGGTGTTGTGAAGCAGGATAGAAGTTAGAACAGTAATTTTGCTTTGCAAGAAAATCCACTCTGTATCTTTCTTCTCAGAGCCTCTTTTGCAGAAAAATATTCATTATGTGATTTATTTTTTAAATTGTCATCCAGGTTGGCCTGATTAGAATTTATAGCACAAGAGTCATTTCAGATACAAAAGATGAAAGTCTAAATTGTCTTTCACTCCTTGAGACAGTGGCCTCTGCAGGTCAGAGCAGAGGTCATTGTGAGGAAGCTCACATTAGAGTCATTAATATGATACCTAGCCTGTAGATAAATTACAACCTTCACTTTAGCATCACCCTTTCAATCATTATATGTAAGAGTCCATCTCAATATTTCTATTGGAATCCCTATTTATAAAGGGGATTTAAAACTTGATCAGAAGATATACCTGCGCACAGAACCTTGGCCTACCAAGGTTTCAGTCCAGAAGGATTTTTTTTTTTTTTTTTGCAACTATCAGGAACATCCATTAGACAAATCTGATCTGTTAAGAGTGCCAAAAAAAGTATAGTGTATATTTTCTTAAGTGAACATTTTTGTTCTCATAGGTAGGATTATGGGACAGATCCTATCAACATTAAAAGCATAGCCTTATTTCAAGCAAACCAACCATTTGAAAATTGTTTACTCTGCATATATAGGTTTCTCCTCAATGAATATTGTTTTACGCAGCATATCTGCAGTGTGGATTGATGTCTTTTGTCATAAGGTATTCTGTCAAATATTCATGCAATTATTAAAGTATATGGGCCCAATCCTGCAAACACGTGTGTGTGTGGCCATCTTTATTAACATAAGGAGTTCCAGTGATATTAATAGGACTATTTACATGAGAAAAGTTAATGGTGTGCATGTTTGCAGGATTGGGCCATAACATACACTCAAACATCTGCTCTCTAAAAAATGCCTAAATATGATTTTTGGATCAAATAATGAACATTTCTAAAAATAATGTCTTGAAACTGTATTGAAGGAACAGACTAGATTAGTTTTAAAGAATATATTGGACAAGTACATATAGAGAAAGTTCTTTAAACACATGTTTTAAAAGCAGGCATGGACTTTTAATTTTAAAAATAATAGATTTATGGTGGATTAATTTTTATCTTTAAATAATGTCAATATTCTGACTCAGGTTACTATACTCCCTTGATTTGTGGTGGTGAGCCCACTAATGTCAATGGGGGAGTTTGCACATATGAACACAGTGTATGCCCATTGAACCCCAAAGAAGATATTAAGGCTATTAAAACCCTAAGGAGGAGGAAATGATGAAAATCCATCCTTAACTCATCCTTGATATTTCAAGAAGCTCAAGCAGGGAATATATAGAGAGCTGCACTTAATGCTAAAAAAAAAAGCAGATTTTTTGGGATAGGCCTGATCCTGCTCTCCTTAGGTTCAATGGAAGCAGGATTGGGCTCATTAAGAACAAATGTTTCAGCCTTAATAATTAATTCCCTTGATTTTATGGATACATATCATCCCCTTATTGCTCTTTGGATATGTCTGTCCATAACATCACTTTTGAGAGAAAAAGAGTAATTTAATTTTTTAAAGGAAATGCTTATAATCCTAGTGGATTAATAACACTGTTCGGTTCAACTTTTGTGAGTTGAGGTTTGTACGTGTCATCTGTGTTTGTGAATGGAGGTTCACATAATTATAATGTGTTTATGTACACCGTGTAATTAATTACTGGGGGAAAGGAGAAAAGGGTATATACATTTTAACCATAGATTTTAGCTTGAATGACTTCATATCTTGAAATGCTTCATTCTTAATTAGTTGATTTTTTTTCATTCCTCTTTGGCTTTTTTAAAAAAATTAATACCAAACAAATTTGTTCCTTTAAAAAGTGACTTAAGTGGCTGGCTGTTTCAAAGGGAATTTTGTTGTTACTAGACAGTAAACAGATAATTTGTGAGAGAACTAGTATTTCCTTTGATTGAGAATCTTGCCGGTTTATGTTTTGAGATTAACAATACATCAGACATTCACACATTAAAAAGGAAGCAGAAGTGATGAAGGAAAGGAAAGAGAATTTGATGTTTCTGTTGGACTTCTTATGATTATTCAAGTCCTCCATGGGAATGAGCAATCCAGCAGGAGGAGAGGTCATGTTTGCCTAAATGTACATATGGCACCACTTAACACCCCTCTTGATTTTCCTATGCTAAAGAAAAATATAGCAAAATGTTTATACCAAACTGGCACCCTGTCAGGGGGCAAGCTGTATAAAGTTTCCTGCTGTCAGGTTAATAATTTTTTTTAAAATATCCAAAGGCAGAGAAAGCAGTAGGAAGCTCATAGTAACAGTTGCCACTCTCCTGTGGATCATTTTTCTCTTTAATATCCCGCGTAGCCCTGGATTTTTCTTGTTGTGTTCTCTGCCTACGTTTTGTTCTTTCCTGACACACTTGTGGGCTCCTCTTTGTTTTAATTTTTTTTTTCTAAGCTTCTTTCCCTGTAACTTTCCCCCTCTTTTGTGGGAGCTCAGAGGGTAGGGAAAATTGTTTCTTTTTTGCCTATATATATCTATTCAGGCTCAGTCGTCATACTTTGACTGGCTCAAAAAATAATTTCTTAAGAGCTCAATGGCATAAATGACAAAATTACATTAAAATAAAAGCTAAATCACAAAATTAGCAGTGAGTAAAGAGCAAATGAGAATAAAAAAATATTTAATTTGTGGTTTTCAACAGAGATATCCCTTCTAAAATAGGAAAGCTGAGTGAAAATGGGCTTATAATTGTTAATATAAATTCCTATTTTCTCTCTTTTGCTGTACAGAAGTCAGACTCAATAACAATATGAAACAAGGACAGATTTGTACTGTGACATCTCCTGCTTTATGTTGTGAAACTGTTTTGACGCTATCAGAAGCAGGACTAAGCCCTTTTAGTTTGAAAGTGGAGGTCATCTAGACAAGAATAGTACTGTATCCAGTCTGGCTAGAGAAAGCTTGCCCTTCTAGGAGAGCTTGAAATTGGGTTTGCTTTGTAAGTATTCCAAGGATATAGGAATCCGCCTAAGCAAGATACAACCCTCTGAACATGTTTATTTAACATTAAGCCACCACTTGTCTATTCTTAAATGTGGTATGAATTTCCGTTTTTATTTTTGAATTTGTAGAGGGAAGATTTTTTATCAGATGTCTTTTACTCTCTGAAAGGCAAACTATTATTTTAGATCCTGAACAGTTTACAACTGTAACAAGAAAAATGCTACAGTGAAAAGAATAACCTCCTGAAAGACACACCAAAAAATAAATTTCTATTTAATGTCATATAAACATAACGATTATTTACTGTGACCAGAATTTCATTTAAACATGATTTTTAAAACACAATGTAGTATGAAACACAATGATGGTTGAAATGTTATGCATAACAAACAGGCAATTAAAAATCAATATTCATTAATAAAACAATATTGATTATCATAGGTCTCTAGTGTTATAGCTGAAGGTGGCAAAAGTGTTTTCTTAAAGAATATAGAAAGAAATAGTTCAACAAAATTGTATTAAGTAGTGAAATTTATAGTTGTTTCAATAGTAACTTTAAAAATCCTCTAATGCTTCAGTTCGGATGGCTAGTATTAATAGTGCTATATAAGTAATTTATCTTTCTCACTGCATTCAATATATCACAGATGGACCCACTTATTTCTGAATATCTTACACGCTTTTTAAGATACTAACTAAAACATTACTAACAGCGAGTCAGTCCTGTTCCAGCTGAAGACAATGGGCAAGTTCCGCTTGCCTATGCTGGAAGAAGGATCTGGCCCATTAAGATTGTGGCAAAGGTGACAACAGCCAAGAAATGCAACGTCCAGGCTGACTCAATCCTGTAAAAACAAAACAAAACCCCTCTTTTTCTCTTTCTCCTTCGTTCCCTATCTCTCTCTCCTTCCTCATTTTGTGTGTGTGTGTACATGTGTACATGCATGTGTATATGTATACATATATAATACAATATAATATAGAATGTGTGCCTGCATATGACCGTACATAGGACAAATTCTTCCTCCCTCCCATCCTGTCTAACCCCGCTAATTTCAGTGGATTTTGCCTGTTACTGAAAAGAACTATAATTTTTCATATATTCAGAGGAGCATATGAAACTCACATTATTCAGCTGAGAAATATGTCTTGAGGCAGCTTTTAATATACTAGCATTAAGTTTTTATAATTATCTCTAGATGTTGCATAGTATTACCGCAGAGGAAGAAAGAGTATTCAGATTCATTCTAACCTCTTGAGTTAATACCTCTCTGGAAGTTTTTATTTTTTATTTTGCAAGTAATAGGTATTTATACATATATTTCATAGAGAGAGACAATGTTTGCTCAAGAATTTGAGTAAACATAGATCTTGCAGGCTCACACAAGAACAGTCATTACATACACAGGTAGTTACATTAACTTCAGTGGGACTTGCTCGTGTGAGTAAATGTATGTCAGCTCAGGGTCATATGCGATCAGTGTTAATGTGCTGTACACAGACTTCTGTACTGTTTTATAATTTTGGCAGATGATATCGATGTTTGGTTTTAAGCATTTTTTATTTTTAATCGATTTAAATTTTCACAGTTGTGGGAAATTCGGAGGTGAGTCAGACAATTATAGAATTACATTGAGATTCAAAAGATTAAAGCTTTATAACAGTTAAAAACATAAGTTGTCAACATCAAATGTCAAAAGATATATGGTAAATACCCTTCAATCAAACTCTAAGAAGTTCTCAAGCAGCACTTTTCTTACTTGGCTTATCTGTAAATTTCAGTGATAAATGAAAATAACTTTGGTTTGTGGGTGCATCATGATATTGACGTTTACAAATAAAAATCTAATCTTTCGAAGCCTAGGTATATATATTTACACATTTTTGGTTTTTTAACCAAATAGGCTATAATTTATGCATGTTAAAATCAAAATGAGTTTTATTTAGTCAGTACATTGTAACAGCAATATTCTGGTCTCTTGTGTATCTATGTACTAATGAGGTAATCTGGTCCTGGCTGCAATAATACACAATTGCAAAACATCCATCGACTCGAATGGGAACAGGATCTGGCCCATTGTGTGGTGGAAATTTTATATAATGTCAGAAATTATATTATCATTGGCAAAAGAGAAAACTTGTTTATAACATAATAGGGTTTGTGGAGAGCAGATGTATGTCATTTTAATGACTAAGCTTTTTAAAATAACTAAAGACTTCAGAATAAGTATTGTAGAATCAAAACTTCATTGCAAAATGAACAGTGATTGAGGTGAAAATGAGATAATATCCCATCTCAAAAGTGCTTGTAAATGAGCAGGCTTGGTATTTCTCCTCCTTTCTTATACTTGTTTCCATCTCATAATATTTGGGATTGCAAGCCACAAATTTATCCAAAGGAAGAATAAAATTTACAACTGGAAAAATCTTGAAAATGGAAATATTTCATCTTCTGCTGTTTTTTCTAGTCCTATTTATTTGATCTGTTTAGTACACATATATGCACAGTGTATACATTTAATGATGGAACACATCCACATGAGTCATTTCAATCTTTTGTGTATGACAAGTAGGAAGGAAATTCTTGTGTTGCTCTGTTTTATAGGATTTGATGCAGGACTTTCAGACTTTTTCCTATTTTAGCTCCTTGGACGCAGAATACTGAACAACCTTCTCAAAACAGTCACTGACCAAAAAACCCCAAACACTTTCAATCAGTTGGTACTACTAGCTCTTTGCTGTGTCTTTGTTTTAATGAGATAAAGAATAAAAGACAAGGGCCAGATGAAGCAAATCCTTTCCTTGTCTGAGCAGTCCTATTTATCACACGAGTAAGGATTGCAGCATTCCTCCATAAGGCCCTGCACATCTCAGGTGTTGGATTTTGGAGCTGAGCGCTCTCAGGCTCTAGTTGTTTCACGTGCGTTAAGGACAGTTCATGTCTTTCGGGTGGTGCTTTTCACCTTTCAGGATCACAGCCTGTGGGACAGATTCTCAGCTGGTGTAAATTGTCATCATTCTACTGAAGTCACAATTTACACCCCTATTTTTAGATTTAATCCAACTGCTAGTGAAGTCAGTGACAAAACCTGCCTGCAACAGGAGCAGAATTTAACAGTTGGAAAAAATAAGTTTTTGTAACCTACCGCAACCTTTTCTCCTTCACTTCTTTTCATGGAACTCTTTGGTTCCTACTGCAGGACTTTTCAAAGCTGCTCCATTCAAAACAGGCTAAGACTGATAAAAACTGTTTAGCTTGCCTAAAAGTAAGGTTACCGCTGACTGTTTTCTTTAGTGTATATCTGATGTTTCTGATGGTATTCTGATGGTTGTAATAGGCTAGCACAAGAGTTGCATATCTTGTCATCTGTAGTGTATCAATATGGTTTTATAATGATACAATAACCTGAACCCTGTAACAGTTTATGATCCATTTAGAATTCTTATGGATTCACAGAGGGACAGAGACCTGAAAAAAGAACTTGACTGCTTTCGCAAAACTGGTTCAGTGACAGGAAAAATTAGCATGCCTGTGATTTAGTTGCTAAGGAATCATATTGATCTGATTTGTCATTAAACTTTTAAGTTTAAAAACATAAAGCTGGGGGGAGGAACAAAAAATAGTGATGTAAGGGTCTTGAATGTACAGGTAAACTATACCATACTACTACTGATATTGATTTATGATTAATAAATATATTTGTATGCATTACCTGTGTACTGTATCCATAATAGTGGTTTTTCTGGGACAGAAGAAAATGGCTTGTTCTTTATTTTTCATTGACTATTTCAGTCAATGATAAATAAAGAACTTTAGCAGCACTCTGAAACCAGTGAAGGCAAGACCTGAAAACAGAAGCTGTAGGAAATAAAAGTAATGAATAGCAACGTGGCAATATATACACAAAAACCTCAGTCATCTTAACATTTGTAATGGTGCTAATTTCCAAGTGCTTTTTAAAATATGCTTCCACATGAGCTCTCAAAACCCATAAAAGCCTGGCATGTAAAGTAAATTGTTTGTCACTTGCTGACGACCTGCCATATTTATTGTCAGGAGAAATGGACATTAGTTGGAAAAGCAGTTGTTAAAGGCCAAACAATTTTTAAAGATGGCAAAGATGTGCAGGGGTTTTCCTTTTTCTAACAATGAGCCACCCCTTCAGACATCAAAAGACAAGATAATAAGACACTTCAAGCACAATTCAAGATTATATTCAACATCTAAAGGCTCATCTCTTGTCAGTTTGCATTTACTCTCCCAGGGATGTGATGCTTCTATCATCATTCTGTCAAGAGGAGTCTGGCAAAAGCGATGAGGGCCCCTCATTTCACACACTTAGTGTTTTTTATCAAATAGCCTTCGCTCATTCTGATTCAGCCAAAATGGACGGATAATTTGAAGAAGGTCATGCACAAGTACAAAAATCTTCTATTGATTTGTGTGATTAGGAGGCATTAAAATTGCACGTTTATGTTAGTTTCCAAGATGTTTTGTCAGTTTATTTAGCAGTACACTTTTGCAGCATTAAAAAAGTGATTTTTTTAAAAGTGCAAAATGAGTTTGCACAAAATAAACTCACATTTGAATATTCAGCAAAAACCATTTTAAACTGTTAGCTTTCTTTTTTAAATAAATGTCATGGTTAAAAATAGATTTCAAATACAATCAACCCTGATTATTGTCTTTGCTGTAAAAGGAGCATTTATACAGGAAAAAAATTAACAGTTGTTTAGATACTGCATAAACGTAGGGCTTGTATCCTGGCCCCATTGAAATCAACAGGAGTTCAGAGGAGCCAAGATTTCACTCTAGAAAGAATTTTCCTTGAGTAAGGACTGGAGATGTAAGTCCTGTATGGCATATGCACAGTACATATAAAGGGAGACCTTTCAAAACATGTTTAGACACACTTTTGTTCAATACAATAGTAATTTGTATGATAGTTAAATACAGATGGTACTATTTTAAACAAATGTGAAGGCTCTGATCCTGCATACAGATATTCGCATTGAGTCTCACTTTCTTTGGTGACTCTCTGCACCTGTGTGCCTCCACTAGCTTATCACTGTGCAGAACTGAGCTAAGAGAAGATTTATATTATAGCCGCTATGGGCCGGATCCTCCGCTGATGTGAGTTTGCATAGCCCCATTGAAATCAAAGGAGCTATGATAACTTACACTAGCTGAAGATTTGCCCCATGTCTATACTGCAGTTAAACACCCGAGGCTGGTCCGTGTCAGCTAACTCGGGCTTGTGGGGCTCAGAGTAGGGGCTGTTTAACTGTGATGTAGATGTCTGGGCTCAGGTTGGAGCCCTGTCTCTGGAACCCCATAACGGGAAGGGTCCCAGAGCCCAGGCTCCAACCCAAGCCCAAATGTCTACACCACAATTAAACAGCCCTGTAGCCTGAGCCCCATGAGCCCGAGTCAACTAATATGGGTCACCCACAAGTGTTTAATAGTAGTATGGACACACCCTAAGTGTTTGACTGTTTGCTCTCTAAACATACAACATGACACTAGATTTGGTTATTCACAACACCTGTTGCAGTTCATTAATTTTTTTGTTTTCATTTCTATTTTTCTTGAGGTTTTGAGGCAAGAGATACCCCCACACAAAAACAGCAGCTGTTTTCTGGTTCCTGTTTTATAGGGCTTGGGTTAATGGAGAAGATACTAATTACCATATGAGACCATTTGAAGAGCAAGTTGTTAAGTCTTAGTAAAATATTGTTTGTGGCCATTTGTTATGTTGTCTTCATGTTCTCAGATAAATAGTGCTCTGCTTAAAAAAACAAAAACCACTCTTTACCCGATTCTTCACTCCCTGGTCAAAAATTCTACTGAAGTCAGTGGGTCAAATCCTGCCTTTATTTATACATGTGCTACCTCACTGTAGTCACTGGAGGTTGCCCAAGGTTAACAGAGATCCCTTAGAATTTTATCTGTGTAAAGGAGAGTAAGCACCTGCAAAAGGTGAAGGATATTAAATTGGTTTTAAATGAACAAGCAAAGCAAATTTTCAGGCGCCTTAGGTTTTCACGTAAACAATAATGTTTGAGGCTCAATGGGCTTTTTTTTTCTTTCTGTTTTGGATGTCATGAACAAAACTTTACTGAGGATTTCTTTATGGCATGTATTATATTCATGTCATCTTAGATCTTGATGCCTCTCATTTCAGAACTTCACTGCTTTTTTTGTTAGGAATATGAGGAACTGACAAGGAGAGGCATGAAGATGTGGAGTGGTGTGAAACCTGTTTCCTCATTTCTGCCTTGTTTCAGATTTAAAGACCAACAGAGATAAAAGGACCAGTTCCTGCAGTCATTATGAGTTTTGCCTGAGACAGGCTACAGGATACAAGCCAGCACTTCATGGACTGGCTCACGCAAGGGACTGAGTGCCGTCAGCTCCTGTTGAAATCAACTGGAGTTGAGGGTGTTTAGCATCTTGCAGGGTGAGGAAATTAATTG
This sequence comes from Dermatemys mawii, assembly GCA_007922305.1. Taxonomy (NCBI): domain Eukaryota; kingdom Metazoa; phylum Chordata; order Testudines; family Dermatemydidae; genus Dermatemys; species Dermatemys mawii. The sequence goes on along the minus strand of ML677371.1, from coordinate 20,938,036 downwards.
GTGTGTTGTTAAATTTAAGTCAGGAGTTTCTGCTTATCGTCCGTCTGTTTAGTGCTGTGGGATACTGAGCCAGGTGCTATGAACAAACATTCAGTTGGCCATATGGAAGAATTCTCCTGTACTGTTTGCCTTTTTGCAACACTGAAAGAAAAGCTGGACTGAGATAGTGTTGCAGTACAAGAGTTTTTACTGGGCAAGGAGCCTCAAGGGATTCAGGAAGCTGTGAACAAATTGCCAAAAAGCTAGGTGGAATCACTACTAACTTGCTGGCAAGTTGCATTGACTACTTCCACATGAAATGGTACTGTACTTATGCTGTAATACAGAGTGACTTTTCAAAGGAAGGTACTATCCTATTTGTCTGCGTATATAATAAATATATTATTTCCTTATGCCTATATTGTCAGATAGTTGTAAAGCATCAGTTTATATACAGGTGTGTTCATTATATCAACCACCCAATTTATTACGTCTTGTGTATACAAAACTGCAGATAGCCATTGGAGAGGCCTTCCCACTTTCCTTATGTATGGGTTTACCCATTTATGTAACTCACTTTCTCTACTAAATTATTCTTGGTGTGATTTCTCTGTAGCTGGTACACTCTCTCCATCTGTTTCTTTTTGCTGAGCTCAGACACAACTCTATTCCACAGACAGGCTAGCACAGCAGTTTTTAAACTTTTTTAGCTGAGCTCCCCCATCCCTTTTGAGTTACAGTTGTTGGTTGCACCCCTTGAATGCAGACAAAAATAGACACATGCAAAAGTATACTTGATAGTCTACTCATAAATCTAACAGAGACCTTGACACAATTTTAATTAAATTACCTACACCTGTAAGTTTCCTATACACAGATACTTGTCAATGGCACAGTCATGTCTTCCTCAGCAGCAGGCTGCATTGCTAGGGCTGAGCCAATACCTGCCCCTCTCCCCTTGGAGTTTCAGGTTGTGAGAAGGTGTGTGTGATAGTCTCTGAGGGTAGAGCTAGTGCTGGGAATGGAGGCTGCTGAGAGCAGAATTCGACAAGTCCGCGGTGGGTGTTGACGCTGACCCACTGGCTGAGTGGCCCGCTGAGGTGAGTTGGTGGAGGAAAGGGTACTCCCGCCCCACCCCCATGAGGGCTTGCATGAGCCACTAGACATCGCTGCTCCCCCATCAAATGTTCTCTATGTCTCCATGGGCCGGGGGGGGGGCACGCCCCACAGGTTGAAAACCTCTGGGTTAGCCTCTCCTGGGAGAGTGCTTGATATACTCTGCACAGAAGAGTCTCATCTAGATGCAATAAATCAATCCCCAAAGGCACTCCCTGTTGACTCCAGAACTCCAGCTCGCTCAGAGGAGTAAGCGGAGTTGACGGGGGAGCCCGCTGGTGCCGTGAGGACACCAGGTAAGTCAACCTAAGATGCGCTGACTTCAGCTACGCTATTCACATAGCTGAACTGCATATCTTAGGTTGACCCTCCCCCTGCTAGTGTAGACCTGGCCTTCTTGTCACAGTGTAAAGGAATTTTGTGCAAAGTCTGAAGGGAAAATATGACCCAAATGCAGCATTGTAGTAGTGCTGGGTCAACATTATAGCAAACAAATGCAAAGCTGAGCTATATAAAAAGTTTGTATTTCTCAAGTTGAAGTTTAGTTTCCAACTGGACAGAATTTATTTGTTGATCCTTTCACACAGCTCTGGACAGCTCAGTCCCATTTCTTTGTGACCTGTGTCAACTGGGGATCTTTTCTGAGGCTCATGTACCATTTTTGAAACAGCCTTTCCATTTACATTATTTCTGGTGAAGTTGTCCTCTGTATTTGTGTTCATTAAGGACCTGATCCTGCAGCATTGAATTTAGAAGAGTTCTGTTACTGAGTCAGTGGGAAAAGAATTAGGACCTAAAAAATTGCATACTGAATCTTTCCTGTGATGGATTTCCATACTTTTATTAGATTTCTCTTTATTACGTCTAGTGGGTTGGTCAAGGACCCTCTACTATGAGGAGTTTTGAAACCTCATAGTTTGTGAATTGTCTGGAATTGTTGTTCTGCTTGATTAGCTAAACTGGTGTGTGAAAGTCTTTTCTCAGGAGCAAATTGAGATGAGTTCCCAAGTAAAGTTCCCTTGAATGATATGGGAAGTACCGCTCGTAGGAAGCAATTATGCACATACTTACTGTGGGTGTATTGGGTTTGTAGCCAGCCTTATATATTTATGTTGTGTTCATATAATGCCTGTCACCTTGGTACCTATGTGCAGTTTTCTCCTCTTAAATGACCTTTTGCTCTAGGATGGTCCTTCTATTGTGACTGCTGCTGTTGCATCAGAAATGTATCTCTTCATCTCAAACACAGGTGTGCTTCTTTTGTCAAGAAACATACTATATCGCCATATATAATAATCCCTTGTCTGGCATCCATGGGAGTTTGGTGGGAAGGTGGAGGGAAGTATATGTGATGAGGTAAATGGATGATACCACAGAATAGGGAAAATGTTTACATGTTCAGTAATTTATATCTAAACATTGTACTTAAAGTGAAATGCTGTGCAGTCTGTTATAAGATTTGAGAGTGGGGTCCAACAAATGAAAAGAATTTCCCAACTCTAAGATAGAATGGGCAGTATTTTCAAATGCTTATCATACAGGTGGTGCTGTGGGTAAGATTATGTGAGCTTCTGCCTATACTTCAATAGAGAAATAAAAATCGATGATAGCTGAGTGTAAAGTCATTATAATGGCTTGTACTGTATTAAGCACAGTATGTTTTTTCTGGGCTTCTCTGTTGTAGAGGATTTTCTGAGCATTACGAGTAGTTCTGAGGAAGAATAACATGATGAGAGGGAATTTAGCATACAGAGGAATGAGATGGAGTGACCTACAATTAGTTTACACCCAAAAAAATATTTAAGGCAATTAAAGGACTAAGAGGAAAAAGCCAGATTCCATCTTCATTTATGCTGACTTCATACATTCACACAAAAGCTTTGATCCTCCAAAGACTGCAGGATGGAGAGTTACCTGTATATACATTAGCAAATGACATTAATGGAAAAATGCATATATGTCAAATTGAGCCATTGCTCAAGTCCCTGCAGAATCTGGGCCTGCAGGATTTGGCGTAAATGGATATGCAAATAAGTAAATGCTTGCACAAGTTGATTTTTTACATATTCAGTTTTCATGCAAAGGGAAGGTGCATGATTGTTCATAAATCTGTTCTTGAAGGCATAATTCAGCCTCTGTTTCTCCATCTAACTTTTATACCATGCTCATCATCCTGGTGTCTCAGACGATTCTTGTCCAACAAGCAGATAATTAAACCATTAATAAGGTTCTAGAAAATAAAATTCAATAGATAACACAAGATATCAGTCCCAGTCAGGCAAACTCACACAGAAATGCTGTACTTACCCTATTGTGTAAATGCTGTCATGAGTTTTCTTTAGAAGTGGAGCTGCTGTCCTGGTCTTGTAAGATTATTGAAATTATTGAACTAACTCTTTAATAAATAATGAAATTCATATCTATGAAATAAAACTTTTGCATTTTGGTATCATTGCCATTTTCCTTAAGTATGTTTTACTCTCTCCCTTTAAAATGCCTGAAGTAGCTTGTAGTCTTTTCCCCAATGGTTTTGCCAGGGACAGGAGGGGTCAGTGATGTCCCATCTCCAACTGGAACAGGCCACATTGGGCATTCTGATGAGTTAATGGCTATCCAGGACTGGCTCTGCATCTCCTCATGTCATTCCTCCCAGAGTTCCCTAAGATCCAGTGTCTGGCCTTCTTAAGCTGTTCGCTGGAGCTCACCCTCCCTGTTTTAAAGAGGATCCCTACTATGAAAAGAGGGCATGGAAATGTAAGACAGCCTCTGGATGAATTATGTTACTGCTCTGTTTGCAGTGGGGATATGACTCACATAGTTTCTGGGGGAAGGGGAAGATGCTGCTATGGAGATGGTTGAGCCCATTTTTAGTATGTGGTGGGGCTATTCATATGTGGAGAGACCCGAGGGCATCATCCAACTCAATAGTTACTATATAAAGCCATTGCCACCAAAGCACTCAGGAATATATCCCAATAAAACAAAATCTAAAAGCTAATAAAAGGAATCTGCACTAGTTAACCTACTGAAGGGGGAGGCTTAAAGCGGAAACATAAGTAACCATTACCGATGTCCACCCAAAAATACTGACCTTTACATAATAAGGTTGTAATTGTTTTGGCGCTGGCTTGTTTTTTAAACAGGAGTAGGGAAAAAAGAGATCAGTGTCAAGAAAACTGATTTCCTCACAATAAGACCTCTACAATGAAAGCCTATTGACTTAAAGTAAGTGTGATGGTTGAACCTGTGGTGTAGGAATGTACATATTGTCAGGCCAATGGTAAGGATGAGGTTTTCAGTGTGGCTAGGTTTTATTAAGATTAAGATGTATTAATACTGAGTCCTCTATTCCTTTGATCATGAAGGATCTTTGAGTCCTTAGTTACTGAACATCTAGGGATATCTTCACCGCTACTCAATTGTAGACACTTCCATGGTGAATGCACCAGCAGCAATATGCCTCCATTTTAAGAGAAGTGAATAATAATTTACACAGCTGAAACTGTAGATGGAATTTTTTATGTTGATGGTAGGTATGATATCCAAATAGGAATTTCCCAAGGAGGCAGGCTACAATAACTTTAGACTTACTAAAATGGCAATAGGATTAAGACATGAAAAGCATTTAGGGATGTGATGGCATACATGAGGTCCAGTCTTGCTCTAGTTGAAGGGAATGACCTAACTTCCATCAACTTAATTTCATATGCTCTAGATTCATCTGTGCACTCTGGCTGCTTTGAACTATTCTGGCAATGGAATACAGCCCTATATTTGACTTAACTAACTAGTTAAGCCAGGCCTACATCTCATTTTGCATCCTGGGGTGGTACAGTTCAACTTGAGTATATGATCAATGAATTTGATTAAAAATTGGTAATTTGACCATCTCAGGAGCTAATCTTAGAACCATATTTTGGTATTAGTTCAGAACTGACTCACCGTTACTTCCTGCATTATTTAACTTTTCTTTGGAGGCTTCCTCTGGACGTAGTAACTGGATCTAGACTTGCTTGACTTAAAAGAGAGGTGACAAGTGGGGATTGGCATGTTTGGAGGGTTCATTTATATAGGCTAAATTAAAATAATCTGAAATCTCCTTAACTGTGTGTTGCTTTTCTGCCAGATAGTAAAGTTAAAATATGTGCTGTTTCTTTTTAATATAATGAACCATCATTCAGAAATAACTTTATGCATTTTACTTTGTTGGATTGTTATTACTCCAAAGAAGGAAATGCTAGGATATACTCTAGCTGCCTACACTGCATACTTAGTCAATGGATTGTGTACCTAGAAAACTAGTTTTGTGGAATTTGCAACAGAATGTGTGCCTGAAGGATATGTCCATCTTAGCCAGGAGTGACTACCATAGTCAAAACTAGATGGAACTACATTTTCAGTAAACACTGACTTGCTTCAGGGGTCAACGTTGAGCCCCTTTCTGTTTGCAGTTGTCATGGATGTGATAAGTGAGAAAATATGAAGGGAGTGCCTTGGAGCATGCTTTTTGCTGGTGACTCTGGACTTGTCTACACTGGCAAGTTTCATAGAATCATAGAATATCAAGGTTGGAAGGGACCTCGGGAGTTCATCTAGTCCAACCCCAACTAAATCATCCCAGCCAGGGCTTTGTCAAGCCTGACCTTAAAAACCTTTAAGGAAGGAGATTCCACCACCTCCCTAGGTAACCCATTCCAATGTTCCAACCACCATCCCAGTGAAAATGTTTTTCCTAATATCCAACCTAAACTTCCCTCACTGCAACTTGAGACCATTACTCCTTGTTCTGTCATCTACTACCACTGAGAACAGTCTAGATCCATCCTCTTTGGAACCCCCTTTCAGCTAGTTGAAAGCAGCTATCAAATCCCCCCTCATTCTTCTCTTCTGTAGACTAAACAATCCCAGTTCCCTCAGCCTCTCCTCATAAATCATGTAAAGCAGCTTTTTGCGCTCAAACTGCAGATGCGTACACACTGCCAAGCCACTTTGTGCACAGAAGATCCTCAGTTGCAGCGCTGCAAAAAAAAACTCACCTCAACAAGAGTTGTAAGGCTATTTGTGCAGAGGCTCCAGTGTTCAACTGCCAGTGTAGACACTGGATTGCTTTCTGCCCTGTAATTGGCCTCTGGAGCTGTCCCGTAATGCCTCAAGTGACCGCTCTGCTCATTGTTTTGAACTCGGCTGCCCTGGAGACATGCGCCCTTCTCCTTTAAAAGCACCATTTTTTACAGCTGTTTCGTGCTGTGCTGATCTGCTACGGGATACAAAGCAAACCACTAATGTGGAATGCTTGTGCCGTTGAACAGAGAGGCAGGAGCGTGTGTGTGTGTGTGTGTTTGAGAGAGTGCCGAGGAGGGAGGCCGGGGCTGATGTCGGGGTATCCCCTTCCTCCACCTCAGGACTGGTTGCTTCCTGCTGCTGTTTGAACTTAAAATACACCATGCTGATACGCTCTCTGTTGCCCAAAACACACTCTCTCTCTCCCCCCGGCTCCATATACACACATACTCCCTGTCACACACTTTCCCCTCCCCCACCCACTTCAGTTGAAAAGCAGCTGGCAATGTAGTAGGATGCCCATGGAACAATGGGATTGGGAAACCTATATCATGTATCATGTATCCCATGAGGCATTGCAAACGCTTCCCAAAGCACCCTACAGCCAGTTGCACTGTGGGATAGCTACCACAATGCACTGCTGTCTTGCCGTTGCAAGAGTTGCTAATTTGGATGTGCTCCATGTCACAAGGAGCACAGTGTGGACACACAACAGCAGTTTAATTCCAGTGTTTTAATAAAAGTGGTATAACTTGTGGTGCAGAAAATTGCCAGTGTAGCCATACCCTAGTGATACATGCAGAAGGTTGTGAGATTCTGCAAGTCAACTTTGAAAAGTGGCAACATAGCTCGGAGTGGGCTGCATTTAGGGTGAACGCTAGTGAGACTGAGGCTATGATAATATGGGGGAGGAGGACTCACCATAAAGGAAGTCACAGGTAGAGAGCTTAGAAGAGGGAATTTAAATACCTCGGGTGCATAGTTGCTGACGATGGTACTTTCCTGAGTGATGACAGCTCTGTAGTTGAGCTTTGTGGTGCAAATAGTAGAAGCTGACCCTCACTTCTCTGTGGCAAAAAAGATGCCAATAAAGTTAAAAAGTAGAGTGTACAAAACTGTAATTCAACCCATCTTTTAAGTTAAGAATAACTCCACTGAGATACACGTAATCTATACTCCCTCCCATCTCGCACATAGAAGCTAAGCGTGTGATTCCCCTGTTGGGGTACATATACTCGCGCTAGCTCTTATCAAGCTAGCACCACTACAAATGGCCGTGTCGCCACAGTAACACTGGTGATGGCAGCGAAGGCACGGCTAAGCTATGCAAAGTACATACCCCTCTGCAGCCACTCCCAGTGCTACGGTGGCTATGCTGCTATATATATTTATGCTAGCTCAATGTGAGCTAGTGCAATTATCTGTATATGAATAGGGGCCTTATACCCCAACTCACACTGTAGATGTAGCCAGAGAGGATGTCAGTAGTTCCTCCTACAATCAACAGGAGTTATTTGTATCTGTCTCACAGAGAAGTTGGCTCCTTAGTGTAAAGATGAGAGAAGAATCAGGCCCAGTGCTGATTTAAGCCTTTGGAGGCCTGAATCTTCCCTGCCTTTTGTAGTCATTTACACCTGAGCAAAGTGGGTGTAAAATGCTATCTGATTGGGATGGGAATGTTTTACATCTACTTTGCACAGATGTAAATGACTGCACATGGAATGAGGCAGGCCCATGAGCTTTTCTATTTGGGGATTACGTTTTTATCTCAAACATGGCACAGGAATATAAAAACTATAAAACCATTAATTTTCATAAGCATGTATTGCTGTAAGTCACCCTTTCAGCTGACATTCTCCATTTTTTATTGACCTTTTTTGTGAGATATGGCACATTTTGTATACTAGCTAATAACCTTTGCTCTTGCTGCTGGGAAGTTAATAAAGTCCGTTCTGTTCAAAACTGAAATAAAAAACGTGGTTACACAATTAAAAATGATACATTTGTAAATGTAGATCATTTTATAATGTTGTAACTATTGCATTTTATTTAAAAATACTCCAGTATTTGATCACAAATATGTATTTATTTCCTTTTTGCACAATAAGGGGCATATTCTCCTCCTCTTCATTGAGGAAGTCCCTCTTTAAGAGATGCAAACTACATTTTCCTAAAATCCAGGAGTAAGGGGAATTTACACCACCTCCTTCCCTTTAGGGTTTTACTCAGGTGAAGAAAACTTCCAGGTTCCTCCGATGGTTTCTTTGAAGCCGGGGTGGTAGAAGCTTCAACCAGAATCACTGAATCAGCCCATCTTCTAGCGACTCTTTTGATGCCTTTCCTTCAGAGAGGGCACTCGTGCTCAGTGGTGCTCCCCTGGTGGAAAGGAGATTGCAAACACTTAGTTCTAATGTGATTCTCCTGGGAACTTTCCAGTTTTCACTGGCTCCTGTCAGTGTGAACCATGTGGTGAATCTGGCCCAATGGATGATATTCAGCCCAGGACAGAGGCCTGCAGAAACTTTCCCCCACCACTTACTTTCCAGACTCAGCCAGGGTTTATTTCATGTTGAGGGCCTTGGGGAGGCCCTCTACATATACTGGGGTGAATTTCACCCTCTGATGTTAATTGAGTAAATGGGTATGACGGTGAGGAATGGGATTGTGGCTGAAAGAATGATACAAATGCTGGACTGTGAAATCTCAGATAAAGGTTGGTTGAACTTCAAGCATCCTGTGCTAGTCTTTGTTACATACACGGCCTTAATGTATTGTTGTAATGTAATGAAGGTTCTTCCCTGACTGATTGACAGCTAAAGGAGACCTTTAAAGTAGCTCTGTAACCCATAGATGGCGTCTCTGGCTGAGAGCCCCACGGTGGAGCTCATCCAGGGGGAAGATAAAACACAGTGAGACAGACATTGTCATTCCATTCAGACCAGTTAGTATTTAGATTGTGCTAGTCCTCCTTACTTAGTGATATTTCACATGAAGGTTATTCTAGCCCTATGGCTGTAGTCGTTTCCGTAGGATGTGTGGCCCGTTTTTAGGGAATTGGGAGGGCAAAGTGTCCAACCAAGCATAGGGTTTTTCCTCCCTGCCAGCCAGTTCTGTAATTCCCAAGTGTGCATAGTGTTTCGTTTTCTCAGTCTTACTCAGCAGGAAAATCTTTCTTCTGGGTCAATTAGCCTGCTGTGTATTCAATATCCAATGCCTGCCTTCTGCAGCCTGTGCATCTCAGAAGGCTACTGTTACACTATGTTGGACAGAGCCCTGTGACAATAAATAGTTGTTACAGATTTGAATGAAGGTGCATTTGTTTCTGAAATTAACATTCTGAATGACACTCTTCTTCATAAAAATTGTTGGCAAAGTTTAAAAAGTACATAGAATTGCAATAAGACATGCTAGTGAGTGAGAAAATGATGCTGGAAAAGATTATGTTGGTATTTACACCTTTCATCATAAGAGACTTTTGAGTTAAATAGACAGTTCTTTGAGTTTCTTAGTGAAAGAGCTTTCCAATCAGTCTTGGAAGAAAATCATCAATATATAGTTAAATGCAAGAAATAACCCCCAAGGAATCTGTGTGTATAGCAATTGTTGTGGGACATCACAGTGCTGCTTTTGATTAATTTTGGCGTATGAGTTAAAGCCAAGTCTTCCTTTAGGATTATTGCCCTTTTAACTAAAGTAGTTAGGAAAACATGTTTCATTTGTAATACTCACAGTTGATACAGCCCCAATGATATCTGGCTATGGTGAGCTGGTAGTGATTGTCAAAGGAATACATTTTATGCCCAAGGAATATTAATATGATGTATTCATGCATAAAAAAGAAGTTAGTTGAAATTTACATAACACTTCCTGCACCTGCTTGAATGAACTCTTAGATTATTGTATAAGGCTGACTCAGTTCAAATGTTTCAGCTTCTGCCATTCTCAGTGGATTAGTAAAAATAATTGTGTGATTTGACAGAGGAATTTATATTGTATTTGAGATTCTTTGAGCAAATACTAGAGAGTGAAAAATACATTATAGACTTGTTGAACCAGTGCACACAGGTAATATAAACTAAAGCAATGGTATAGTTTATGGAGTTGTTTTCCTTTTACTACTTGTGAAACATGTCCCATTTTAATCTGTTAAGAATATATAGAATATGTGGTCTAAATTGATCAAAGAATTTTATTAAGTTGTAACTGTCATGCTATATTAAAAAGGAAAATCCATTAAGTTTTTCAGGAACACAATTAAACTTAATCTCTGAACACATGTCCGGTTCCACCTTCAAACTTCACCTCATTCATATATTTAAGAAGGGAATGCTGTCTTCATGGTATTTGTTTCCTTGGCTCCTTAGGGTCTTTGTGAGAGAGGAAAAAGTTTCATTTTTTATTAGGATGGGAGACAGTACAGCTAATCTACCCAACTACTTATCTACTTAGATGTGTTCCTGATTAAGAATCCAGTAGCCATTGTTGTCACAAATGTTAGCTTCTAAATTCCCACAGCTGAAATAAGAGTTGTAACAGAGTTGTTATAACAAATACAATTAAGGGTCATATGGAAAAAAAACAAAATAAGTTTGAAAAAGCAAAGCACATACAGGACTTTACTATGTGTTTCCCATGTTAAGAACTAGTGTTATACAACATAAAGGTTGAAATCAAGCACTCTGAAAGATTTAGGAAAAGCAGAATTGAGGCTGAAAGCTAAACCTTAATTTTCCCCCTTTGTGATTATGCCATCAAGAATGGTCTTATGTTACATCATGATAAATTATTTGTCATTTTTAAACTGTTGCAAATATTTTCTTTCAACTTGACTTGGATTTTCTTTGGTGCAACTTTAGCTCTGAATCTCGCTAAACTTTGAGGCATCTTTATGACAAAAATAATACTTTGAATTTTAAAAATGCAATTCCTTGTCATTCATACAACCTCTGATTTCTGTGCACTTTATACACATCAATCAATTAAACCTCAAAACACCATTGCGTATTACCTCACTTCATAGATGGAGATATTAAGACACCCAGGCTGTTGTCTACTCTAAGGAAATTAGGCTAAAAGGTCCTACCATTGCCAACCTTTGTTTAGCTCCACAGATGTTAAACAGGCCAGTTCCATTTTAAATCAATAGGGTTACTTGGAAAGGCTGAGATTTAACAAGGTACCCACCACATACTTCATTTTAAGAGGCTGATTTAGTCCCGTTGATCAAGTACTAAAGGTAGGGATGTGTTTAAGTACCCTGGTGAATCTACGGTAGAGTAAGGTACTGCTCAGTATGAGTCAAAGTAACAGAATCTAGCCCAATGTTGGGAATCCCCTAGACAGGTCACCAGATCTCTCAGTGCAATCTAATTAACATGGCATTTAAAACATTATCCACCTGTCAACAACAAGGCACCCAACTTTGCTAACAGCGATGGAGATGAACCAATCTTAGCAACTGTGGAAATACAGCAAAGTAACGCACCTGACAGACACTGTGCTTCAGTGGGATATTATTTATTTGGATGGCCCCATTGATGTGATAGGTGCTTAAAGATGTTCCTAGCAGTCAGACATTGGTTTTAATCCTGGTTCTGACACACACTGTGAGTCCATGAGTGAGTCGCTTAACGTCCAATTCTATTTCATTGAAGTAAATGGGAGTTTTTCTGTTTACTTTGGTAGGAGCGGGCTTGAGCTCTACATTTCTAAAATGATAACTTACTTTTGTGAGGTCTAACTAAATGATGCTTATGATATGCTATATGGGTCTGGTCCAAAGCCCAATGAAGTCCGTGGGGATCTTTCCTTTGAGTTCAATGAGCTTTGCACTTATAGGATCTGACCCATAATACTAATGGTGAGTCCATGGCAGAGGTGGAATTAGGACTCGGAAATTTTGGTCTGTGAGCCCTCTTATCATCCCGTGGCTGGCATTTGGGGCATCAAGAGGAAGAGGGCTTATATGGTTAGATCAGCTCAGCTATTTCACTGTACAGTTCAGGGCCTAATCCTGTAAGGTTCAGACTCTGAGCACTAACAAGTTCAATTGAACTGACAGGGCACTTTGAGAGCTCTTAATACCCCTTAGAGTCAGACATTAGAGTGGATCCTGGGACTGGAACACAAACCAGTTTCATTGATCATTGCAGCTACTCAGCATCTGTCATACTCAAATCCTTAAAAATTACACATGGATCCATGATTAAGTGAATATTATCTTAAAAGTGAATACCGGTTTCTGGTAGCTAAGCAGCTCAGCAAATTTTCAGATGATCTATTGTTGTCTAGTTCTAAGTTTTTATTTAAATAATTTTTTCTCCAGATTTCACAAATAAAGGTTTGGCAGTTCTGAAACTAATTATTAATGTAGTTTGGTTTATAAAATTATGTCAGATGGTTAATAAGCATCCGGGCTCTGACTGTCATTATAACATCCAAAATTTGCATTCACAATAGGTTTGGAAGGAGGAGATTTTTATTGGTAAATGTTGATTTCACCCATCACACACGAACTAATTAAAAAATATTTTCATCAAGAATTATAAAAAGTTACGGATAGGCAAAGTGAAAAAAATTTCTACTTGAAAAATTATTAGTGTAATTTAAGGATATCGACTTTATTTTTTGACATGGGATGCTGAGAATTTGTGTTTTAACAGTTAAAAGCAATACATTTTTGAATCTCAGCATTTGCTGTTATTAAATAATTATCTGATTCCCCTTGTTGTCTGACCTCCAATTTCCTGCAACTGTGAAAAATAAAATTAATAATTAAAAACAATCTTAAAATAAATGTCAATATTATCTGTTGAAATTATCAAAAATTAAATATCATATTCCGCCAAGCCTACATACCAATGATATTATAAATATATAGAGAGAGGGAGAGAGACAGTGAGATTCTGTAGTAGGTTTATGTCTACGTAAACAAAGCTCCCTTGTCAGAATTCAGTCATCTTTAGCGGCTGGGAGGTGATCGTGCTAGTGATGATGATCATCTTCCGGATGGTAGTACCTAGCTATCCATCTCATCATAATTTAAAGAGGAGGTAGAGCTCATCCATCTTTTTCAAAGGGTTAGAATGAATAGTTGACTGTAAGAATTTAGCATATACCCTTTGTGGGTCAATAGATGGGTTAGTATTAAAACCTCTTTAGGGAGAGATTTTTCTAATAGAACTTTTTTCCCTTTTACACCCAACATACTGCATTTGTATTTCATGTTTCTTAAAAAAAAAGTGGTGTGCTATATATCCTGTTAAACAACATGTTTCAGACAGAAATTATGCCCACAGGTTGAGGAGAACGTGGACATTTTAATGGGGTAACTTGAAAGGAATTATTTCTTTTACCTCTTCTGAGGAGTCCAGCAGCTGTCCACAGTAATGGAGTGTAGAGTTTGTCTCTGAGCCAGTGTCCTAGCTACATTATGGTTAAAGAGAAAATGTCTTTTACTGAGACACTTAGTTTTGTTGATAGTTCCTCATTTAATTTAGATTTTAATTAATTTGACTTTTTATAAAGAATGTTTTACCTCAGAATTTGCCAAGTTACATCAGTTAAATGAGATCTTTACATAGCACTTCATCTTGTGAAATGGAAACTGTTCCTCTTCAATCAGTATTGCAGTTATAGAGTATCTTTTAGCCCAAAAGATAATAATAGCTTCGTAAGTATAATAAATGGATACATAAACCATAACTGGGGATCGCTTCACTCACTTCTGAAACATAGATTGTGTTTAACAGCACACAGTAGTGCTACACTGTAGTTTAGGACAGGAAGTGAAGAATACCACATGCAGTTAAAATTGCGGGGGCAATTTGATGGATAAAGTGTATTTATACACTGAAGTTGGAATTGGTCCTTTACACTGTCCTCTATGTCCTGCTGTAGAATTATGCCCCAAACTCTAAGGTATGTCCACATGAGGAAAAACGGGTGTTAGGTAATGTGGCAACTAAAGCGTGGTTCAAAATAATGCAGTTTGTAGTTTTTGCACACATTAGCAGGTTGAGGTAAGCCCTGTAGGACAGTGTTGGCTTTTCCTCAGCTGCCTTGTCTTCACTAGAATTTTACCTCATATTAGTTTTTTTCCTAGCGAAGGCCAGCCCTGAGCTTTCATTAAATAAAATTTTCCATGCCTTAATAGTTGTAAAGAAATCTTCTGATGTGAATATAGTATAAACGGATGCACTGACATGTGCCTGAAGTCTGCAAACCAAGTGTACCAACAGCTTTAAAAGAGTAAACTTTGCAACCTAATGCTGACCATGTATGTAACATTTTAATATTGTTAATCATTTTAGCCTAGCATCCAGCCAATGTGTTATCTCCACAATTCCAATCTGCCCTCCAGGCTCCCCTGGAGGCCAAAAGTGCCCCATTTGTTCCCTGTCTGACTGCCAAAACCTCCAGCTTTGCCTTGAAAACTCCTCTGATCTGCATTTTCAGTACAAAATTCTGCAGCTCTCTGAAAATTAAAAACTTAGGAGCAGCCTGAAATTAATTAAATGTATTATCAAATTAAACATGCAATATTACACTTGATTGTATTGTTTGTTTTCATATTTAATTAAATGAAACCCTCAATGTTTAAAATTGATCTGAACTGCCACAACATTTCTAGTCTACTCTTCTGGAGTGGCACAGAATCCAAGCCCTTTGCCAGAGAATTTAGTTTGATTTGCCATAGAACACATTGAATAAAGGGAATACGCTGAGTAAAGTTCCTAAGGTAAAACTGAAGAGGTTCTGAAGGACGAAAGTGAGCGAATGGCACCCAGGCTCAAGGGGACTGCTCGAGGCAGGAGAAGGGAAATGAGAAAAGGTGTATAGTTACTTATGAGATCAGACCAGAAAAGCAAAAAAGAGCAAAGATAATCTAGTGGCTAGGCCATTAGCCTAGGATTTGGGAATCCTGGGGTCAAGCCCGTGCTCTGCCACGGACTTCCTGTATGACCCTGGGCAAATCACTTAGCTTCATTGTGCCTTAGTTCCCTACTTGTGATGTGGAGGTAATAGAACTTCCCTACTTTGCAGGTGTGCTGTGAGGATAAATACATTAAAGATTGTGAGGCAGTTGGATACTGCAGTAATGGGCCCATATAATTACTGTAGATGGGTAAGTTGAGTTGGTCATGAGCATCTAGAGAAGAGATGTAACCAGGGGCAGAGTTGTGCAAGGCGATGAAGGTGAGGTAATAACTTTCTATATTGTATTGTATTTCTAGCAGGGACAATTTGAGCTTTCCTTGAACTGACTTTTATTGTGTGCTTTTTTCTTCATTTTATTTACAGCTACATGTACTGACATTTGTACAATCTCACATTTGTCAGAGAGAAATCCTGCAACTTTTTGTTCCAGATTTCACAATGTGTGTGTGTGTGTATACACACACCCACATCCACACCCTTATATTAACTTCAGCAGCATACAATTAAACTTCACAGATATGATGCAAAAGAATCCAGTATGTGTTTGTGTGATCTTAGTAGCAAATTTTATCTATGAAATGGAAGTAATTTGGAGTGAGGCTTTATAAATGTTATAGGAAGAGCTGGCATTGACACTTGTAATGAAGGCTGCCTAACCCTAGAAGACCATCTTTTCAGTTGCTTGTAGCTTTACTAAACTTTAACTATATGAGCTAAAATCTTCCATGTCTAGTGACTGCCTCAGGCTGAATTTTTTTAATTTTTCAGCAGAAACGATTCAACCATATCCTAGAATTATGTTGTGGGGGGAGAGAAACACATTGTTGTGCAAATGTTTTTTGGGGAAAAAGAACACCTTGCAAGAAGGTGTCACCCCAGTATCAAAGAGATGCCTTTTGAAGTCTCAGTGAAAATCCACCCAAATTTGGCAAAGTCCCTGAAAAAATCATCATTTGCAAATGCTCAGTAGGGGATTGATAGATGCTGGCAGCCAACTTCTCTGAAGAGTCTGTCTGCACTGAGCGTACTCCAGCACACAGCTGCAGGGGCTGAGCAGAACCTTTCCTGCAACTGCTCCTCCTGGTTTCTAGGGCCACTGTGGCATTCAAACGAGAAGACGGAAGACTCTTTTCTATGTGGAGGAGCAGGGGGAAGGGAGGGGAGAGAGAACCTGTAAGAAGGGCCCAGGGACTGTCTGGAGTACAACAGGAGCAAAGAGCGTCAGGGACAGGCCAGGGGGTTAGAAGCTGGAACTTGGGCAGAGGGGCCATAAACAATTAGAATATACTCTTTTCTAGAATCTAGAATAGAGCATGGGATTACTGAGGGCTGGTCTACACTAGAAAATTAGATCAACCCAGTGACTTCACTCAGGGGTGCAAAATCCACACCCATGAGCAATGAGTTAAGCCACCTATGTTCCCGCGTAGACAGCAGTAGGTTGATGGAAGAATTCTTTTGTTAACCTAGCTACTGTCTCTCAGGGAGGTTGATTACCTACACCAACAGGGAAACTAAGCCAACGCTGTAGGATACTATTGTCCATAACCCACTTTGTAACTTTAAAATGTTCTTTGAGTGATTTTGATCTTGTTTACACCAAGTTAACATTGATTTAACTCCCTTGACTACTCGTGGTACATCTGGTTGAAAGCTGATCAAAGGCCTGGTCTACAGTGCGGGGGAGGGTACATCTTCATTCGACTTACCTGGCCGTCCACATGGCAGTGAGTTGACCCCTGCCACTCCCCCATCGACTCTGCTTCCGCCTCTTGTGGAGGTGAAGTATAGACATTGATGGGGAGCGCACTCAGGGATCGATTTATTGCATCTACACTAGATGAGATAAATTGATCTCTGACAGATCAATCACTACCCACTGATCCGGTGGGTAGTGTAGATGTACCCTTAGAAAAGGTCCTTGGAGTCTGATCCTGCAAGGTGCTGTATGCTCCCAGGGAAGTGCTGCACCCCCTCACCACCAATGAGAGTGGATGGGAATTGAGGGTACTCCTTATATCCCTGAAGTTGCTCTGCACGTTGTAGGATAAAACCCATAACTTCCAATTTCCTGCAAGTAGGTTGGTCCTGCAAGAATGTACACCTATAACTCATTGAAGAGAAACCAGGTATGGCAGGATTTAGACCATCATTTGTGCAGTTTACAATACTGTTCTCCAGTGTAATTGTTTACAAAAATATACATTTCCTGTCTATTGTACACTGGAAAACACGACACTCTGGTTTTGTGTGCTGTTTTTGTGGAACTTTTTAAAATATGCATTTATAGCATGTGTGTTTCTACATCAGTTCCTATACTTCAGAAGAAACTGCCAGAGACAGAGAGATGGAATCCAAAGCTAGTTGGTATTTGTAAACTGAAATTAGATTAGTTGTTTTGATTATTCCATTGTGAGCCCTAAGTTATTTTTTAGTGTCCTTCACCCTTTCCTCCTTTATTATTTATAACCCACACTCTTTGAGCAATGACCAGGACTAATCTGTAACCTTCTGTCCTTCTGCTTGATTCGCTCTCTTTTGAAACTCCAAGATTGAAGCGAACATTCTCAGACTTTCTGTTAAGTGTAATACCTACACACACACATATATGTATATAGATAAAATTCCATATTTCTGATTCTACAGCTACCGTTACTGGAGGATTTGCTTTTCTACTTCATTCTCAGCAGAGATGTTTCAAAGGAAAAGGTGACAGGATGAAGTATAAATTTGATATTCATTGTATTATAATCTCTCTCACACACATGCGCGCACACCAAATAGTTGTCTTTGGCCATCTCGATTGTTAGTCTAATGCATGGGGGAGGGGGGGTTTCATGGTTTTTGTTTCCCATGCAATGTTAGCTGCACCTAAATAAATAAATATAACAATTCATTTGTGCTCACTCTGCATCATAAAGAAGTGGGGCATAAAACAGCATTAGCGGTGAATCCCCTGAGGACCCAAGAACCTCACAGGGGTCTGGTCCTCTGAATGGTCTCTGTCACTCCCTAGTAGCTAATGACTGAAACAGGATCCATTGCCACTGGGAGCTTTTAATTTCCTTACCTTGTACGGTTTGCTCTGATCCAATGTAAAGTGACAGCTCCCATTTCAGTACAGCTCATTAACAGCTTTTGCACAAGACAGCAAGTACCACAGCTTCATATGTGCTATATGCCCACGATCTGCATTCATGCAGGCTACGATTCTGCCTTTGGACAAGGTGAAAAATAATGTAGTTGCAGGCGTAACAAATGCAGCATCTTAAATACCTGGGGGAAACAAAAGGTATATTTAAGCTTATCTTGGTTCTCAGGGCTCTTCTTGGGGCAAAACAATTACCATCTGTACTCCAGAATAACTTGGGAAAACTTCAGGCTTCATTTGCTTGGTGAAGATCAGTGTCAGCACAAAGCACAGGGAGCATGGACCAAAAAAAGCTTCCCTGAAAATTTAGAATATGTCAGGGCAAGGCAAGAATTCGCAAAAATAATTGGAAAATGAAAGTTAGAATTCGCAGATTCTCAGTGGCACATGCAAGCAGATAGAATATCAAACTTATGCCTGTCAAGAGCTGACAACTAAGACTAGGATGACTTTTGTGCATTACATGTATTTTGTGTTTATATTAAAAACAGCAAGAGGCAATTACATTCTGCATTACTTCAGGTAAACTAGACCTCAAAAATGAACAAGAGTCTTATTTTACATGATGCATATGTCTGGACGGCATGTGCAAATGAGGATAATGTTGTCAGATTGGTAACAGCTCTGAAAATATCTTTTTCCTTTTTATCATTTTAGAGAGCCACAGGTATAAAGAAAGAAGGAAAGCTGAGCCTCCAGACATCCTCTTTACACTGCTCTGGTGTAATGGGACCATAAAGCTGCCTGGGATTCCCTCAACAGGAGGGAAACCCGTCCCTTTCAAATCCCTCTGGTGTAGGGGGAGTAGAAGGAGAGAGATGGGAGGCATGGTTAAAGCATGCAGTAGTCTGGTGATTCTCAGTGGGCATATCAGTCCCATAAAGGGCCCATATAAGCACAGAGTATAGCAGCTGTCAGACTGCTCTAACTTGTGCTGTTAGCCCCAGGCAACCTCAGAGATGGTGTTGGGGAGTATCTAGGTGATGTATATAAAACTACGTATGCCTCCCTGTACTTGAATTCCTGGCTTTGAGCCCATTTTGGCCAGCCCAGAGGTTTGGGAGTCAATGCTGCATAGTTTCTATGGAGTCAATGCTGCACCTTGTAAAGTAAACAAGGAGGAATTGAATACCCTCAGCTGATTGATTGCAATGAAAACGGAAGGTTTTCTGCATCTCTAGTAGTTGTTTATCAGCAATGTAGAGAATTGAATCTACAGGGTAATTAAGAAAACATCACAAAATTTCTGAATAGTGGTCATTTAGGCCTTTCTTCCCACCCTTACTTCTAGTTGTTAGTGAGGTTGAGTTTAGCCTAGCCACCATGAACAGCTTTGATTAATGCCATGGAATAAATATCACCAGACACTGGCAACATCAACCGAAATTATATAGTGTCATTGATATGCCTGGGCCACAGTGATATGCCTGGGCCACAACTGTAAAGGCTGTAAAATTTGCCAAGTGATTAACAGATTCATTTTAAAGGTAGCAATGGGAAGTTAGTGTATTGAGACTTTAAGAAAAAAGCTCAAGATCCGGCAGGTGTAGTTCCCAGTAACAGTGTGCGGGAGGTTCGAACAATATGATCGACAAACTAGGAGTGCTGCACAACTTGGCTTGTAGAGGCCAGTCGTAATGCTGCTCAGTGACAGCACACAGTGCCTATGACAAGCAGGGAGTAACACCCTGAAAAACAGATAATCTCTCAGCTTCTCAGGACACTACACATAGGGACCCTTATAGTGTGTCACCTAGATAGTTGAGGACTACCATGAGCCATCAGTCTGAAAAATACTGAAAAAGTTTGTTTCATTTACATCAGAAAAGATATGAAGTATTCTCAGTTCAGTGTATTTTAAATATTAAATAGGTAAATATATTCATCATGTAAAATATGCTACTGTATCTCATAATTTATACTTTCCTAATGGCTCTGTTCCCTTTCCTCTTGCATTGGTCAACCTCTTCTTTAGTACTTAATGTGATTATTCTTTGAAATATCAACAATTTTGTGTAATAAAAAGTAAATATAATTTACAACATGTGACAATATATGAATCTTAAACCTGGAGTCATATATTTGTTTAAACAAATCAGATTACATCTTCTGCATATGTACACTTGATTTTAAAAATATGGAAACAGGTGAATATATTTATATTATGCAATAAGAGCAAGTAAAGGCAACTTTTAAATTAATACTACATCCAGTGTATGTGGGCATTATCAATATATTTCACTAAATATATTGCTATGAAATATGTACTGTGTTTTCAATACAACAGCATCATGTATTTAAGTATTAGACCAAGTTCTAAGTTCATTATATTTATAACATTTTCAATATTGAAATGTTTGGGCAACTGTGTATTTGGCTAGGATTTTAAGATTCTTTCTTCAAGCAAGCAGTCAGAGGTAAACTTGGAAGGGGTTTACTTTATTTTACAGTCCACTTTTAGCCACTTTTCAGCAGTTTATACCAATAGAGAGCTTCCTTAATGGGACTTTCCTTTGGCATACTCTAGTACCTACCGGTCCCACCCTTTTTCCAGCTATCCTCCCCTTTTCCAACCACAGGATCCTTAAAGGCTTGTCTACTTGCAGAGTTGCACTGATTTAATATAAAAGGGGACTTTAAAACTGATTTAATTAAACTAAGTGAACATTCTAATTTCTGTTTGTCAGTTATTATTTTATCAATGTATATTAATTAGAACAGCTTATGACCAACTGAAATAAGCCACACTTAAACTGAATAAATGTTGCAACTAAAGAGTCTGTGGAGGCAAGGTTTAAGTAAAGTTTGTATCATTGCACAATCCCAAATCAATGCAAAATAGATTAACCTGTTACTTACAAGTAGTAATGCTACCATAGGATTTTGCACAATCATGTGTACAAATATCAGGTTGAATTCTCCCTTCAGTCTGTATGCAAAACTTCAATTTAGGTCAATGCATTCCATGTTCAGAACAAGGGCAAATGGCTCATTGTGAGCTGACAGAGAAGGCAGGAAAGGAAGATGATCACATCTAACATATCTGGTTGCTGGATTAGCTTCTAAATAACTTTTGAGAGTGAGTTGCAAATCTTTGATTATATTACCTATCTCATAAATAAGAAGAAATCTGTAAAGTCTGTTTCTCATGATCAGTTGCAAATTACTTATTTACACACACTGCTCAAAATTGTTTTCACTCTAATTTCTCTGTAGGATCACTAGAAAAAAACCACGCTCCAGTCCCACTGAAGTCAATGACAATGAGAGTAGTGATGTAGAAGGGTTGCAAGAGTGTATTAAATTCTAGGGTCAGATGCTTCCCATGGAGGTGCATGAAGAATCCAGTTGATTGCAATGAGAGCTAGATTGGACCCTGGGTGGTGTGCATAGCTGAGATCAGTATTTGGTCCAAAGCTGGAAGAAAACATGCATGACTATATTTTCTAAAATAGGCTGTAAATATGGACATATAAGAATGTGCTCCTAAAACAAGCAAGCTGTATTTGTTCATACAAGTTGAGCTTGTTAAGAGCCTATGTAATTCAATATAGCCAACCCCAAGTATTCAAAAATTATGAGTGATTTAAAAATCATGAGCTTTTAAAATTGATAATTTTGGGGTTCTTTTATTTGCTCTTTGGGTTTGAGGCTTTAGAGTTCATGGTTTGAAGTGTTTCTCTGCAGCCTGGAGGGCTTAAATCTTCCTTTTTTTAAAAAAACAGATGCTGCGATTCTCATGTACTCGCATGCCTCCAGCATCTGGGCCTTTAAGAAAAATACTAAATATCCCAGGCTGGTACTGAAGCATTTTGCACATTCAAATACAGTTTATGTACCCACACGTGAATGCATACATGTGTAAAAAAGGTAGGCATGCAAATTTGGAGATTAGACCCCTTTAAAATATTGTTTTCTTTTCTTTTTTGTTGAGAATGTCATGTTTAGAATTAGACAGAAAGAAAGTGATGTTTGAATCAGCAGAAAATGTAAGTCTCACAAAGGCAAAAAATATAGCTTGAGATGGGACTTCAGTGGGTTTTTTTCTGTGTAAAGACCTATTCTCAACAGGCCCAAGTCAAAAAACCTCCATTTGTGCCTGATTGTGAGCCTCTGATTCTGACTGGTGGGCAGTTGCTCACATCATCGGTAGTACCATTGACTCCAGTGGGACCACTTGTATGATTAACTGTTTGTCAGTGTTAGTAAGGGGTTCATGAATTGGTCCTTAATGTCTGTCTGAGTTCTTTTAAAAAACGAATGTCGCAGGAACGACATCTTTGTAGAAGAGGAAGGAGCTGCCGTTGCATGAGGTCATCCAATTTGCTGTCACCTTTCAAACAACAAACAAACAAAAACCAGTAACCTTTTGAAAAATGCACTAATGTTTGCAGCTTGACTCTCTAAAGGTATTTTTCCCTTCTGAGATTTAAGATTAGGTTATTTTAAAATAAGTGTCAACATATCTGGTCTTAATAATATATGTTTTTTTTTTAAACCATAGCATTGCCAGAGATTATATTAAAAAACCCAAATGGTTTCATTTTAGTTTTTATTAAGATTTAACCAGATAACTGTGTAAATGTTTACTGGGTTCTTTTGGGGTCTTAGGCAGTGGGTCTGGGTTCAGTTGTTACTGCTTCGAGAAAAAGGAAATAATATTTTTAAAAAACATTTAATTAAAGGACACCACTTGGGATTTCATTTAGTTCACATTTCAGAAGGAATTTAGACTTTCACTGCTACCACCTGCTGCCAGGCTGAGCGGTGAGCATTGTTACTATGTCTTACAGATGCAGGTGAACTTAGTGCTGAACCACTTTCACAGTCCAGAAAGCATGACATTCCTTGTTACCAGTGGGAGGAAAGGCTAATTGAGAAGTGTGTATAAAAGCTGTAATGAGTAGCATTTACATGTATTGATTAGAAGTAGGGCCACCGTCTCTCATTTATCACCACCAGCAGCTGTGAAATTTTCCCCACGTCGATTGGCACGGCTCATATTCCCGCTCCTCTAGTTCTTTATTGCTTTTTCTCCCCCCTCCCCTTCTGAACCAGAATGCTGATCCACCAGCTGGAATGGGCTGGTAATTACTCCAGCTTCTCTACCAGCTGCCACAATTGCCAAACCGCTGGAGTGAAAAATTCCATCCCGCATTTCCGATTTTTTACATTACCACTGCATAATCATATTTGACGAATAATTAACCTGGGTTAATACTTCAGGGAGCCATTTGCAAGTAAATTGATAAGCTGAGTGCTGTAAAGGCTCATGAGGGCTAAAGGCTTTAGGCAACTGCACATCACAGCCCACTGACTAGGCTCTTTTAATATGTGTGCACCTCCTGACCATCTTAATTAAGGGTGACCTGTGGGTGCTGTCCTCCGTACTACGTAAAGTTAGACCAACTCAGGCGGTGTGGGGAAGTGGGAGAGGAGACAAAACTCAAATTGAACTCTGTAGTATCTGCTTCATGGAAACAGTGCACAGCACATGAACATTTGCACTCTTCCCCCTTGTCTTTAATAGCTAATTTTCTTGTTTAGAGTGAAGAGTTGTATTCTGAACTATTAAAGTCAATGGAAATTTTGCCATTGACTTCAGTGGGAGCAGAATCAGATCAGGCTTGGTAGCTGGTTCAATATGGTGGATAATAGTGGCTCGGGTCAATTAAAGAGCAGGACCGTACCCTTTTGAACAAGCATAATGGTATATTTGAAGTTACAGGAGATATTCTTTTTCAAGATTAGTGTATTTTCTTTAGGCTTGATCCTACAATCTCAAAATCAGTGGCAAGCTCCCATAGATTACAGTGGTTCAGGATAAAGTCCAGTATATCTTCATTAAACTACCACTTTCAAATATTGGTTGGGGTTTGGTGTAATTCAGCTAGGGACTAGAAAACTATTTCTCTGTGGCTCTGTGGGAACATTATTTGGAGCAGAACATTTTGGTTTCATTCTTTGCTTTTAACTCAGATGCAGCTACATGTTTCTGATTTTTTAAAAAATACATATTTATTTGCATAAATATTATATAAAATGTCACTTACAGACAGGGGCACTTACCGGTACGGGTATAGGCAGGGGCCGGTTCTGGCCCCCAGAAGGGGTGGGGCTGAGGGGTCAGAGCTGGCCCTGGCCCACCCCGTACCAGTAAATGCCTGTAGCCGTTCCCTTTGCGCCGCATCTCCCCACCTCCTCCCATTGGGGGTGGGTGGCAAAAGGGGCAGGGACGTTAAAGCGCTACCATGGCAGTGCTTTAAGGGTCCTTTGCTGCAGCAGCACTTTAAGGTTGCTGCGCTCCCCTACCCGCAGGGCCTCCGATTGGGTGGAGGAAGGGCAGCGCTGTTAAAGGGCTGCCGCAGCAAATGACCCTTAAAGCGTTGCTGCATGCAGCGCCGCTGACGGTGGGGTGGGAAGGGGCAGAGACTTTAAAGCGCTGCCGCAGCAGTGCTTTAATGTGGGTGAATACAGCTGCTAGGGGTTCTTACTGGTGCGCCGTACTGGCCCACTTTCACCTCTGCTTACAGAACACGCTTAGCTACAAATACAAAATAACATTGATAAGTGGGTGAATCAAGCAAATCTCCTATTGTAATGAACAATATAACATTTACAAAGGTTAAAAATCCTTCTTTTAAGTTCAAGTTGAGAGCCCTTATCTTCCTAAATGTCTGTGGCTGACCTCTGAACTAATAAGTAGTCCGTGCTCATTCCCCTGGTTATACTGCGGTTTTTGTCTCATTTGTGAAAACCATAGCACTGAACACCTTACCTGATTTCTGTGGCTTTTTCAGAGTCAAAAATTGGAGCCTTTAGTTCAGAGCATGTTACTGTCCACATAGTTTTCCTTTTGTCTGTTCAGTTGTTTTTTGCCCTACCATGATAGGCAATCTAGACATTTACAGAAAAATGCTGTTCCCAATTGTGACCTTTAAAAATAGCTAAACCCAATGGTTATGGAGCACAGCTTTGGACAGACCATGCAGGGAGTATTGTCAGCTTTCAAGATCCTTGTTTAGTCTTATGATATTTTGTGATTTTCTTAAAATTCATTTCCTATCTGCATTCATTTCCTATCAGCTTTTATTTTAAAATAAAACATAAATTGCTACCCTTCCTGGTTGCAGAGAAAAGCTTGAAAATGTGACTTAAGTGCACAGGAAAGGCTCAGAAATCAGAATGTAAATAAAAAGAACCCCACACTTGTTATTTAAATACTGTTGATTTTTGGGAGCCCTGGCTCATGAATTTTTGAATGCTTGGGGGTTGGCAGACCCCCTGTATACCATGGGGCGGGGTGGAGTGTTTTGGAGTAGTTGTTCACACGCCGGGAGGGGAAGGAGAGAGTCTGTGAATTTTATGCAGATTCACTCGCCGAAATCTTTGCATGGGTGGCACATAGAAGACCATGACTAATATGCCTGGAGAACAGTGGGGCTGTGCGGATGCTCCACATACTCACTGAATGGCAAGAGTCTCTGTGCTCCCTATGCTACCTGTGCAAAGTCCTGATACACAGGCATTTGACAGGAGAGGAGAACTCAGCCCTTTATGGACCCTATCACTATTCCTTTGACGATATTAAAGGAGCAAGAACAATAACTAGTGCAGCATGATGAGCTATTTCACCTCTAAATTAACATAAAATCTATTAGAAGTACTTTTATTAAATAAAAACCTATCTTTTAAGGCTTTGACAGATGAATACGCTTTTCATATTATCATTCGTTAACCCAATCTACAAGGAGGATGGAAATTGGATTATTTTGAACAAGACTTTAAAATTCAGGCTCTGTCCGGGGCCAGACTTTTGGAAACTTGGCCTCCCTCTTGCAGGCCAACTAATTGTGGGAGCAAATGATGTAGTTAGATGTGGAACTACAATGCAAAGATAAGAACCTGGAGGTCATTTGGGGACACTCACATTTCTTGCAAGCTTAATTGCATCCTCCAACCGGGTGAGGAGGCATTAACTTCACTGAATCCGCTCCATAAACATCTTACAGAAATTTTTTTGAAGAATGGAGCTTTGTCCCAGTGTCATATGCCAAAATTTCTCGTCGGCCTGCTGTTGTGCTACATGTTCTGTACCAGTTGTCCACTCAGTTCCTACCAGTGACCCAAGAACATGGCTCACTTCTATGGCAGTGTGTTTATTTTGAAATCTCCTTCACTTTTGTATTTTTTGGATGGAAAAGTACTATTTGAAAATGCAATATTTTTGCTATCTTGAATGGGGTTTTTTATTATTATAAATAAACTGAGATTTGAATAAACGTATTTTATAGATATTTTCATCACTCATGATTATTGGGCCAAATTCTGAGGTCCTTACTTAGACTCTGATCGTATAGCTGGATTCATGACTGCAGACATATGTGCGTGTGTGGAGCTCTTATCGAGGGTACAGTGAAAGAGTTTGCAGTGGGGGATCAGACTGTTGGGTAAAGGACTTAATTTGTATTCAGTTCTTAACCAGTCAAAACTCTCATTAAATCAAAGGGAGTTTGGCCTAAGTGCTGAGTAGAAACTGAGTAGGAGCCTCAGGATCTGGCCCAGTCACTGTCATGTCAAAGGAATTAGCTTTTCAGGTTGAATCTCTCATCCACCAACTCCCTCAACAATGTAGCCTCCTCTGTCTTTTCATTTGCATATGGCCAAAATTCTGTTTTTCTTACTGGCTACTCAGCTAACTGGTTTTGTGCATTTTCTCTTTAAAACCTAAATAGAATTGCATGTGATAATCTGGTGATTGCAAAACAAATATTCCTAGCCTGCTGTATTCCTCTGATATGTGAGCAGACTGTTCCTAAAGTGGGGCTTGTGTGCATGCGAGACAGAAAGTCAGCACTAGGCATTTGTCACTGTGTGAGGTAATGCAAGGGAAAGCAGTTCCTTTCAGAGCTCAACTGTAGCACTAAGTGAAATCAATGGCCAAACAATCTAACACAATTGGTCACATATTGATAGAATTAAACACCGCTGTTAACGTGACTTGTCATTGATCTGACAAAAACAGAGTCGAGGGTAAAAGTCGCCTGAAGCCTTTAGACTCTGTGTTTATGTAGCAAAGGTTGGGAAATTATTCGCTCCATCTGCTTCTAACATAATTTTTTATTTTCACTGACAATATTCTTCACTCTAGAAATACTTTCAGAACTTTAACCTCTTCAGTGTCAGAAACAGGGAAGGGAAACTGGCCTGCACAGTTAAAGTTCTGATTTGGCATAGTTCTGTCAGGATAAATATGTGCTGAAATTCCATTAAAAGAAGTTAGCTGTAAGGAGGTGGAACTTCATTACAATCAGTAGATTTATTCCAGCTCACACAAGGGCTAGATCAGACCCTCAGTTTGTTAGTTTGGTTAGCGTGTAAACCAAGGCAGTGGAAAATAACATACTGACTTTGGTTGGACTAGTTGCATGAGACAAGTGAGCAGGCATAGGCCCTAAGTGTGTATGTATGCACCACTGTCCTCTGTTGGATGACTATCAGACCTGCTCAGTGTGCAATCACAGCAACATACAGTGACCAGTTTATAGACAATAGAAGGCCAAATGCCATTGACAGCTTTTGAGGAATTCTCCTTTAGCACCGCTTGAAGTCCGTATTCTGGGAGTCAAATATCTTGGGTTTTATCCCTGAAACTGCACACGTGTAGTTCACCTGAAGACCATAATGTTCGTATGTAGGAAGCCAAAGTGTGTTACAGTATGGAACTTTCTAATGAGTTGTAATAATTGCCCTGCTTGCTATAAATAAATTCCTAATGTACGTTTCAACTATCTTAGTATATTTTCCACAATATCTTGGGCCAGAAATTCTTCCTTGAAGAAAACTATCTTATGTAGATACTATAAAGTTCTAAATCTTTGTGTCGTAGACATGTGCTTTGGGCTTGATCACAGAGCTGTTAATACTTTCTAGGCAGTGGTGCAAGTAGAATTCATTCCTTATCGGTACACTACGCTAGCTAAATGGGGGAGCACATGACTTCTCAGATAACCCCATGCCGTCCCCAGCAGCCCTAGTTTGAGGACAGGGCTGAGGGGCTGAGGCTAGGGGCGGTATGGCCACGCTGGAGGAGCTGCCGGTGTGGGGGTCTGCTCTTTTTGCCACTGCGGTTCCCAGGAGATCCCTGACTCAGGGCTCTCCCGGGAACTGCAACAGCGAAAGGAACAGAATATGGAGCTGATGAGCTGCCCCATGCCAGCAGCTCCTCCAGCAGGGCTGTACCAGTACTGCCCCCAGCCCTTCCCACAGCCTTGTCCTACAGACCTCAAACAGGAAATGCTAGATGCAGGTACGTGGAAGGGCTGGGGCGGTACAGCTATGCCAGAGGAGCTGCTAGCGTGGGGCTGCCCATCGGCCCCATGTTCTGCTTCTCCTGTGTCTTTCTGGTATGGCGTACTAGCTATAAATATCTTTCTGGTATGGTGTACCGGGCCATACCAGCCTACTTGCACCACTGTTTCTAGAACACTATACTCTGGTCAGCAGCTCTAAGTCACAGGACTCTACATATTTAAATACATATCCTACCAGTAATTTGTAGTCACTGCATGTCAGCACCACACTTTGTCGCAATGCACAATACCAGGGAAGCAATTTTTACCTGTTCTGTGTAAGAAATCACATTACACCTCTCTTTTCATGTGGGCTCACTCCTTTGCTTTTTGTTTCATTTGCCAGAATTTCTCCATTGTGTTAGCAATTACAAATATTCGACTTTTCTTGATAGTTTAAATGTATATATATACACACACACACACACACACACACACACACAGAGACAAATATATATTTGTAATGTAATTTATTTTTATTCATCTCTAGACTGCTGCTAAACACCAGAAATTCATGATGGTTACAGTATTAATAACTCAGCTAGGTAGAACATTGCAGCCATGACCAGGAATGTGTTGGCTGTGCTGCTTAGTTTGCTAGCCAGCATGTTTTAACATTCAATTGATCTGAAAGAAACATTAATGGATGATCTCAGCACCACAAGTACTGTCTGAGTATGAGCAGCAAAAGTTTCTGTTACCTTTTTCCTTTCACCTTTTAGTTTGGTCTAGCTAACTAAAATGTTGGATGATAAACATCTCCCAACAGTGTTAGCAGTAGACATTGATAATGGATTGTTGTAGCCCATGACAACTCTGATGGTAAGAGTTGCTGTAAAGTAAGTGTCCTAGGCACTCTGAGGCAAATGATCATGTCTTTGCTGTTGACATGCCCTGAGCCTCCCTTTAATTTTATGAGTCTTTCATAAATCTTGAGAAAATGTTGGAGGAGGGAAGTCCTTCAGTTTAAACAGCAGCTGACTCCTGGGAATCTGAAGAGATTTCTTCAGCTCATTTGTTCTTCTGGGAACATTACAGAAGCAGATGAGTGCTTTCTGCAGGGAACGTGAGTTTTTCCCAAGTTTACCAGCAGAAAGGTGCATGTTATCTCCTCAGCGGGACAGCTGCAAGGATACCAGTGCACTTGTCATTGCATTCTCTTAGAAACTCTGAGGGACAAAGTGACTGTGCTAATTTCAACTTCATTTGATGAGTCTGTGAAATAATAATGTAGACTGGCAATATGAAACACAGAGAATATCGCCCCACATAACAATGTAATGCCACACCTATCAGAATTCCCAAGCTAATGTGGTATTTGAGGATGCATGTAAACATTAACGGCCCGGTTCAGAGGTGAAAGAGTCCTATTGGTGGAAAGTCTGCCTGGAGGGTAGCTTGATAGTGGTATAAAGCACCTGCAACCTCAACTCCTTCAGTGGCTCTTAGGCAGCCAGGAGACAACCTAAGTGTAGGCAGCACTGACAAGGCATGAGGCAAAACTAGGTTACATGGGAGATGTGATAATTCAACGCATCCCCAAGCAGACACTGTTAGGAGGACTCCTTTGTAACCCTAGCAATATCCTAAAGATCTCTCCCTTGGCAGAGCTCCTTGGAGAGGTCAGCAGTGCAAACATTGCCTTCCTTCACCTGGAGTGAATCCTCCCTTCACTGTAGCAGCTCCTCTTTGCATGGCTGAGCCCTGTGTTTGGAAAGTTCTACGAGCTTGAGAGGCACCAACACAAAATTCCTGTTGATGGAGGCAAGCCCCAAAATCGCCAACCATGAGGCCATAATGTTAAATATATAGAGCAAGAACAGGAGTTCGCCTGCGTCTTTCCACAGGATACATGAGAGGGCTTTAGAAAAGGATGTTGGGAGTATGGTGAAGGTGCTTAGGACACACCAGACAACTCTCTTCAATCTGGAATAAATGAAGTAAGATGTGTTCTGTGAAGTTCTCAGAGTGTGGTCCACATCATAATAGCAAATACAGTTCCATCTCCTCGTCCATTTGTAACAGGCAGTTTGGGAACTCTTTGTAAGATATGTGTGGCTGCATATATTGGCTTTTCAGCAAGAGGCAAGGGACCTTCAAGAAACTTCTGGGTAGTAGCGAAAATTTCTCTTGGACAGAATGTAAGGGATACGTGAATTTAGGAGAGAAGAAGAGCCACAGAGAAGTTCCCCAAAGTGGTTTCTCAGCTGTTTGCTTCTTTGCATTTCCATTTCTCTAATTGGGAATGAGCTTTTTATTAAGGTAACCATTGGAAATAGAAGTGGCTTAAGGAAATCAAAGACTTTGCAGTCACTCATTGGGTCTGTCATACTGTAAGTTCTAAAGTATTATCCCTCTCACTATAAGTTTTAATGAAATCCTCAAACTTAGCCTGGGACTTAAAGGCTTTGTTTGGGTTTCAGTGATGAATAACTTTGCATTATAATGGTCATTGAACAACACTGGTGCTCAGAAATCTGTTCAAAAGACATATCAATTACTTTTTTTGGAACTCCGTCTGAATAGCTCACTGTGACAGGGTCGGGACTCACCGCCACTGCGCTTCCTGTTGGATAGTCTGGGAATTAGTTCAGTTTGTATGGATCATCCTTTGCTGGCAGTGTCCCATCCGTCTCTTGCCCTGCATTGGCTTCTGGACCCACATTGCTCTCAGCTCACGATATCCTCTTCAGGACACTGCCCTCAAGTCCACACTCGCCCACTTCTGGGGGGGCAAGGGGGCGGTGGGTTAACAGCAGTCTTTAAGGTCTCATCCCTGCTGCAGTGTCCAACCATACTCCAAAATCTGGCCCCTTATGGCAGGGGTCTGGTGCAGTCCCTTATGGCCACTTTTTACAGCCAGGTACACTATAAGGGGGAAGCGGGGGACTCAGGCCTGCCCTGTACTCTGAGTCGCAACCCAGGGACTCTCTGGCTGCAGCCTCCCTGCCCTCTTTCTCTCCCCTTGTTCACCTCTCCTCCCTGGGCCGCTTCCCCTTCGGCCCCTTAGCACCTTGTGGACCCTTCTATTAGGGCCTGCAGCCTGGCAGGCACTGGGTTGCAGTTCCCTTCTGCTCCCCCAAGCCTGCCCAGCGCTGCTCTGCACTGTCTGTGGTGCTACTCCTTGACTCAGGAGTCAGACCTTCCCTCCTGAAGGTCTGGGAGACACTGACTGCTCCCTTCCTGGGCAGCCTTTACATAGGGCTGAGCCCGGTCCTGACTGGATACTTAAAGCTCAGCCCTGATTGGATCCCATCAGGCCCTTTCCTATTGGCTGCCAGACTGCACAGCCACACTGGTCTTCCCTGGCCCACTCTTTCATGGGGGTGGGTCAACCACACCACTACACTCACTTGTAGAGAATAGGATCAGAAACAGACTCTTTAGCTAGAAACCGTCTCCCTTCTCTAGTATACCAAACTTTAAAACTAAATGAGGAGCTAAATAACTGGATATTACTCTCGCATTGGCATTACTTGTAATGGTCTTGATTTTGTTTAATCATTTGCACTATTGTTTACGTATACTACAAGACAGTTAAAATCAGATATTTTAAATACACTTATAATGATACATTGTGGCCACAAGAGAAATTTTAAACTGTACTTCCAGTTGAGTGAGGTTTCTTTCTGCTGTCTGTAGCATTTCGTGTCCATGAAATGTTTAGCTTTTATTACGGCTTATTTACACAGACTAGGGCTGAATGTTTCCCCTTAACTTAGACAATTGGCTGATCAAGGACATCTCTTTAGAAGTGGTTGAGAGATCCATAATACATTATCATAGACCTGTGAAGCAAGTTTCATAATAAATTTATCCCACGTCCTATCTAGTCCCTAGTCCCACAGTTGGAATTCACAGGAGCCCTGCATGGCCTGAAAAAACTTGGCATAACAGAATATATAAGATAAAACCAGAGTTTCTGCCAATACTTTTTTCTAGAAATGTTGTGCTTAATGGCCTCAGCCATATTTGTCATGCATAGTATTCAGTGGGTCTTTCAGTGGATTGACATGATGGAATATAGACTGGCCAAAGGTATCATCTGTGATCCAAATTTTTCTGACAATGAATACCAAATTATTAGCAGCCTAAATAGGCCCTGATCGTACAAACATTTACACATGTCCATAACTTTACTCACAGGAGTAGGCCCACTGGTTTTAGCAGGAATACTCACTTGCAGAAAGTTACGCATGCACATAAGTGTTCGCAGAAATAGGGTCTATAGAGCTGCTAATAATTTGGTCCTCACTTTACTGAGGCTATTGTTTGAATTCTTCCTTCTGTCAAGCCAGGCACCTTAATAATCATGAGTCCAAATGCACAGGGCTCATAGGGAACCATAAAAACCTCTAATAAAGATCCTAAAATAGCATTTCTATATATAACATTGCCCTAACATTGAAGGACTCTATCTTGGGACCTACTCAGACGAGAAGTGAGAGCTGAGACTCTTCTCTTTCAGTATAAAGTGCTCAATTTGATCTCCACAGTGTTGTGAAAGATTTGGACCTTAACCCTGTTACTGGAGCAAAAATGAAATAACTTGTTTTGCGTCTTGGGCCAGTTCAGTTTTGGGTGGAGATTCCATGTTTTTGGAGGGCGACAAAGAAGGAGAAAGAATCAGTCTGGCAGTTTCATTTCTTTTTGAAAAAGACAGTTGCTTGAAGCTGATGAGGGTGGTTGGAAAGTTACAGAAATTCCAGGAGAGTTAGATTAGTGCGCAGAGGGCATATGAGGGAGTAGGAAGTAAGTGATAAATGAATATATCATTTGCGTTTACAATTTCTCATAGATACAACATCCATATATATCTTTTTATTATTGTTGTTACTATTATTTAATATTTGCAATACAGCATCATACAGAAGCCCCGTAGGGATCGTGGATTATTGTGGTGGGTGTTGTAGAAACCAAGAGTATAAGGACAATTCCTTCCCTGAATCGTTCAGTCTAATATAAGACAGGATGCAACAGTGATGAATATAACAAACAGTAGAAAGGAGTCGCCGAGGGAGAACAAGAGAAACAGCAATAAAAGAATGAAGGGCTGACAATGGGAGATAGCTGGGGAGGAGGGAATTATACCCTGGTCCAATGCTCAGCCCCTCCCTCCCAAAAAACAATCTGTAATGTCTGTGTAAATAAAATGAAATTGGAGGGGATGGGTCCTCAGCGAACATGTTGTGCCAGTGCCCAACATTTATATCAACAGGTGGATGAGTATATATAATATATAAAATGTATACATGTGTATGTAGATGTGCAGGCAGAATACTGTGCACCTTCACACATACAACAGACAAAATTCATACCTTTCATAAGGAAGTGCAACTCTCCATTGACTGGAGTTGCACCTACTTAACCCAGGTGAGAATGTGGCTCAAATCATATCATCACGGTAGGGACTGCAGTACCTGCAATCAGTGTAAATTCAGGATGTTTTTGTATGTGCCCAAAAGTCAACCATGATACTAATGCTTAGTGCTGCTATCACAGTGCCATTCCTGCCCCAGGAAGGAAGCTCCTCTGGCGGGGCAGGATTACCAATGGGTCTAGCAGCAGGGATTATTTATGTTGCTGAAATATAGAGTTGCAAACTTTAACAACAAAACCTATTACTTACATAAATCTGTCCACAATGGACTGCCGGAAGGAAACACTGCTGCTGCTCCTACAGAAATGTTAGCAGCCATGGACTGGATCCTGCAAGATACTGAGTGCTCTGGTCCTGATCAGTGAAGCAGTTAAGTACATGCCTGATTTTAAGTGTGTGAACTGTGGCTGATTTTGCTGAATAAGACCCAGAGAGCCCCCCAAAACCTCAGAATGTGCTGTACCGCTAGTGAACCCACATAACAACTTTTGCAGGGCTCTGGGTAGTGGGGAGTTATTGTCCCCTACCACACTCTGCCCCAGGAGGGGCTCTGCTTGATTTGACGTATGTGCTTAAGTGGCATGGGTGATCTAGGCTTAAATAATTGCTCTTATGTTAATATTTGAGTTGAATTAACTCTTAGTAAAAAGAAGTAACAAGCAATTATTTTACTCTGTATCAGTAATTAAAATGACTGATTTCCAACAAAAATAGGTGACTCAAAGTAATTGCTAACAAAAGACAATTATTTTGCTTGTTTTCAGTAATTATTAATTTTTCTTTCAGTGCCATTCTGATGATGTGAAGGGGGGAATGTACCTCTTTTCCAGCCACTTGCTAACATACAAGGTGCATAATACATATATAGACCAGAAGGGACACAGCTTGGGCTAGGTGGGGCTCTTAGATTCTGGCAAAATGCATCTGTACCATTGTGATTTATTTTTTCAATTTTATTGAGAGGCTTCAGTTGTGTTTTTTCTTTGTGTGTGTATGTGTTGCTCAGTTTTAAAAAGCCATGTGGCCCACAAAATAGAAATGGCCATAATTACTAGAGGTGCTGTGATATCTGTTACTCCTGGGGAAAGTCTGTGCCAAAAAATTACAGATTTTGTGCACAATATTTTAAATTTCTGCATATTTTATTTGTCAAAATAGCACAATATAATTATCCCAGTTTCAATTATTTTGGTAATTTATTTCAAAAGACATCTCAGCAAGTATGTCTGTAACACTACAGACAACAACAAAGATTCAGGATGTTTTTTGACAAATAGATTCCTTACTAAGCTGTCAATTAGAGCTGTCAATTAGACAGTTAGGGCTGCCTTAATTAGGGCTGTCAAACTATTTAAAAAATTGTGATTAACCACGAGAGTTTAAAAAGTTGTGATTAAGTACAGTTTTAATTGCACTGTTAAACAAATAATAGAATACCAATTAAAATTTATTATAAATTTTTGGATTTTTTCTACGTTTTCAAATATGTTGATTTCAATTACAACACAGAATACAAAGTGTACTTTACATTACTTTTTTAGTACAAATATTTTCACTATAAAAAGATAAACAGAAGTAGTATTTTTAGTTCACCTCATACAAGTCTCTTTATCATGAAAGGGCAACTTACAAATGTACATAACTGCACTCAAAAACAAAACACTGTAAAACTTTAGCGTATACAAGTTGAAGCATGAAGGGACATACGAATGTTTAGCATATCTGGCATGTAAATGTCTTGCAACACTGCTACAACAGTGCCATGCAAATACCTGTTCTCACTTTCAGATGAGTAAATGAGAAGTGAGCAGCATTATCTCCTGTAAATGTAAGCAAACTTCTTGTTTGTCTTAGCGGTTGGCTGAACAAGAAGTAGGACTGAGTGGATTTGTATGAGGTGAACTGAAATTTCTTTGGGGTTTTTTTTACAGTGTAAATATTTGTCATAAAAATAATAAAAAGTGATCACTGTACACTTTGTATTTTCTGTTTGTAAATGAAATCAATATATTTGAAAATGTAGAAAAACATCCAAAATGTTTATAATAAATTTAAATTGTATTCTATTATTTAACAGTTCTATTAAAACTGCAATTAATCACTATTTTTAATTGAGTTAATTTGTTTTACATTAATTGTATGCATTACTGCTACTAAGTGACAGTG
This sequence comes from Dermatemys mawii, assembly GCA_007922305.1. Classification (NCBI taxonomy): domain Eukaryota; kingdom Metazoa; phylum Chordata; order Testudines; family Dermatemydidae; genus Dermatemys; species Dermatemys mawii. Next base: position 20,901,891 of record ML677371.1, on the reverse strand, counting down.
TTAATAGTAGTATATAATGTTGGGTAATAATTCATTTAAAAAGAAGACAAAAATGTGTTTCCCACACCCCTCAGAAGCCATGCAAAGGCTTGGGGGATTCAAGGGTAACAGAGAAGCTGAAGGAGAGGGATTTGCTGGGAAGATCCTGGGAGCAAACCTGTGGGGTTGTTGCATGTGGGTGGAAGAAGAGTGAAACAGTGAGTTTTTTAGGGGGAATGTTCGAGATTTACTCTCTCCCAATCAGTCAGGCATATCTGACCCTGTCGCCATGTGTCCCCACACCTCCCTTCCCTATAGGTCCCTGCATTCCCACTCAGTCACCCCTCCCCCATTCATCTCCATGTGTCCCTGCTGTCCCACTCAGCCATCCCCTCCTGGGTCCCCATATGTCCCTGCACCCCCACACACCCTCATCTTCATGTGGCCCTGAACCCCCTCAGTCACCTCCTGCCCCTGTACCATGTGGCCCTGCATCCCCCCGTTTCCCATCCCCATGTGGCCCTGAACCCCAGCATTCCCATGTGGCCCTACCCCGCTACTCAGCCCCCACTTTAGTCTGTCTTCCCCAATAGCCCTTCTGAACCGCAGTCTGTGACCTCTGTAGCAGCCCCATTTGCCCTACTCTGTCTCTCCCCACTCTTTTTCCCATATCTCTTGCCTCGTCACCTGGCAGGGCACTGAGAGGAATGCAAACTCTGACCCCTCCCTATTGGCTGTTGACTGCTACAGCTGGCTGAGGTAGCTGCCCTCCGTTCTGCCACCACAGAAGCTGCTGATGGGCAAAAGGCCTAACTGCAGAGCCTCTTCATGGGGAACATGAATTGTGTGTGTGTGCAGTGGCGTACAATTCCCACAGGAGTAATCCGTAATGATGTCTGCATTGGCTCTGGATTCAAAATACCATATTATCAAAAAATAAAGATTCTTCTGTTCCCATCCAACTCCCCTCTGTAAGAACACAGACTAATGTTGATCAACATTACACTGAAAGAGAAGCATAGAATGTCAGGTTCATATCAGTTCCTGTAGTCAAGTAGAGCTGTTTGAAATGATCAACTTTTTGATGACATTTTTCATAAACATCTTTTTGCTGTTTAACTTAGAGAGTGATGGAAATTTTTGATACATTTTCATGAAAAAGTTTTTGTAAATTTTACAAGAAAATTATTTCTGCATTTTTTGGACTGGTTCTACTGGCCAGTTTTGGAAGGTTTATTATCATATCCTCTGTCCTATGCAAAGTCCAGCTCCAAGATGGCCTTTTGGAGTCACATGGATAAGTCACATGTTTATGCACTCTGTTTTTACAGGCAGCCATTGCCCACATGCTATCTTGAATGTCTCCAAGAAGACCTCTTATGATGAATGTAATCTTCCAAGATCCATTGTTCGTTAAGTGTTTCTTGACTGGGCACTTAATTTCCACATTCCTTTCTCAAGACCAAATGTTTTACTAAGGCTACTTAAGGCTACTTAAAATCAATCAAGTACACAGCCAATATTCATAACTTTGAGTACAAAAGTGACACATGCATAAAAATAGGATGAACAGTCAGGAGATTATAGCCTTTACAGAGATATGTTACATGGCATATGCATTATAAAACATATTTCAGTTACGTCATATATGCATTCATACGCATAGTCCCATAAGGCATTATGGGTGCAGCGTCACCAGTACTTCTAACTCATATTGGGAATGGATGACTACGTGTTTTTCCTTCACCCTCCTCCCCTATATATTCTTATGAAAGTGAATACTGTAGAAGGGAGGAGAGCAGAGTATACTCATCCACCAGAAGTATAATATACGTTTTGCATACATAGAAATGCAAACAAAATAGGAATAGCAAGATGTTGATGGACAAGAGAAAAATTACATCAATACTTTAGTTATACATCAGCTTATGAGCTTATGAATAGTAGATCTGTTTTTCTTTGAGCATCAAGATGAGATTAGTGCTACATGCATGGAACTTCCTTGGCTATTGGAGGAAAGATTTAGTGATTGGAGTACAGGCATACATCTGTAAAAATCATGAGGAAAGTCTTTCTGCTAGTGTACTGCATATGTCTGTTGTGAGGTTTGAGTAGCTATTCAGTGTTCTGAAGAACTTTAAAGAGCTATAGAGCTGCTACATATTGATGATATTCATTATTGTGGCCCATCAGTGTTCCATAATGTACAGGAATAATCACTTCTCACATGGTCAGCTGTCTTTATTAATATTGTTTGTTTTATGGTAGCACCTAGAGGCCCCAGTTATGGAATTCAAGCCCAATAATGCTATGCACAGTATCAGCAGATTGTAAGCAATCATCCCTGCCCAAACAACATACAGTGCAAGTCAAACATATGCCTAACTTTAAGCCTGTGAGCACAAAGGGTGGGAGACAGAAAGTAGTAGTATACCAATTGTATAGATGGGGAATTGAAGCACAGAAGGATAAAGGTCCTTATTCAGCAAGAACCTTAAGCATGTGCCTAAGTTTAATTCCATGTGTAGCCCCAGTGACTTCAGTGGGACTGATCATGGGCTTAAAGCTCACATGCTTAAGGACCTTGCAGAATCAGGGCCTAAATGTCCAAAGTCACACAAGAAGTACATGGCAGAAATGGGAATTGAACCTAGATCTCCCAGTCATAGTCCAATGTCATAACTATAAGGCCATATTTCTTCTCCATGTGAAAGCTTGAAAGTGAAACACAAAGCAAAGTTTATGCTCATTTTAACACTCAAACATTTGTCCCCAAATTTATAAACCCAACTGCCTTAAGTCACAGGAAGCTGCATGTGCTCAGCTAACATACATTTGTATCCCTGTGCCTAGACATGGATTTAGGAGTCTAACCTTAAGGGCATCCACTTAAAGATTTCAGCATGTCTAAGTCAGAGGTTCTGTGTGTGTGTGTGTGTGTGTGTGTGTGTGTGTGTGTGTGTGTGTGTGTGTGTGTGTGTGTGTGTGTGTGTGTGTGTGTGTGTGTGTGTGTACAAAATGTATTCTGTGGAGGGGCATGAGAAGGGGAAAAAAACCCTTACTGCGCACACTGTACCCACAGCAACGAATAACTAGCAATGCTCATTCCTCCAGACATATCAAGGCCTCAGATGGGGCTGTGCATTTGAATCTAGATCACATTGTGCATTTTGAAGGATTTCTGTTAAGCGTGCATAGCATTATACAAAGTCGTTCATATCTCTACTGCAACTGGTTTGCCGTGACACAGTCAGCACATTTAGTTGAAGGCAGAAAGAGATCTCTAGATAGCTGTCTCAAGTGTCCAATCGAGGATGGAACTGCTGTGCTCCAAAAACAGATTCACCCATCACACTATTAACAGCAGTGTGATGCAAGTAAGCGGTATCTCACTTTGCATTACTGTGTACTTATATGGCTCTGTCTGAATTAGTGTGTTGCTGTTTCTAATATTTAGTGAGAGTTGCGTGTTGATTTTTTGTATTGGTATATATACTTGCACGGTGAAAGTGGGCATAAACTACTACAGACACAGAAAAAGGGAGCGCAATCAAATAATTGTGAGAACCACTGGTCTAAATGGCCATAATTGACTGGTTTTGGATAGTGATATACTAATTTAATCAACCTTACACTTTGTCCCTGTGGGAGGCTCAGAGGGATGGCTGTATCCCTGAAATGTAAGGGGGATCAGGCCACCCAGCAGCACACCAGTGGGAAGGATGTCCAATTCGATGCCAGTAAAGTCAATGGTGTAATGGACATCGGAGGGAATGGAGGAATCAGTTTGAAGCTTGGCAACAATACTGGTGGAAGCTAATCTACTCCAGTAGAATGGGAGTAGTTATTGCTGCCCAGTTGGGCACTGCACCACATCACTTGAGGCCTTATGGCTGTCCTGCCTCCGTTTGGCTCTGGTTCTTAAAAACATAATAGATTCCTCTCCATCTTTACCAGGTTTCTTTAAAAAATTAATCAACCTGTTGTTATGAGCAAGTGGAACCTTCCTAGTTTCCAAATCCTAGGCAGAGCTGATGGAGTTATTTTTCTCTCTCTCTTTAGAGTGTTTGCTTTCTTAGAAGAGGAAGAACTTGGAAAGAACAAGTTGAGTAACTGTGCACATCATGATAATAGATAATAGTGAGTAGCTTTACTGGCCTTTGCTGCTGAAGTGCTGCCATTCTCACTGACAAAATGGGCATAGTTACTAAGAAGAATAGAAGAGAGGGTTGAGCTCGTACAAAGGAGAGATTCAAAGCATACTGTACTTACAGAAATTTAGATGAGCGTCTTCCCAAGACAAACATTTATATTAACCAGTTCTATTTCTTTAGAAAACTTAGTTTCCCACGTTGCCTTTTGTACGCTACATTTGTCTCAAGAAGGTGCTTCTAAAATAAAATATGCCTCTTCATTTATGAGACATTGTTATTTAGTCCGGTTCACATTGAACTGCTTGAGTTCCTGTTGCTGGCATATCTGGTAACAGAATTAGGCCTTGGAATAATGATGAAGATGCGGTTGTTGGCAAATTCTCACTTAAGATTTCTTTGGGAGTTTAAGCATCAGTATATCACAATTGCTTTAGTTCTTCCCCCTCCCCTTCATTTTTTGGGTGAAAATCCCTCATATCAAGGACCTGACTCTGAGAGATGCTGAGCATCTAGTTTAGTGTCTCTCATGCAGAGGTATTACCTGCTTTGCAGTTGGTCCTCCACCTCATCTTTGAGATGCTGAGTTCAGCTGGTGTTCTGTTATAATTTGTGGGATATGGGGATGTACTCATTTTGTGTAGAATCAGTTAGCAGGCACTTTCTGCAAAGTTTAATTTCTTCCAAACACGCCCCCGCTCCAAAAAAAAAAGTTTCAGCTGAAAATTTTCAACCAGCCCTAGTTGGGCCCTTTAAAAGATTGTGCTAATTTCTGTTTTCTAAAAGACTAAGGGCCTTATATTATCCACCACTGGCGTAACTGACTTTTGTGGAGTTTGCTTATACCAGTGACAAATGTGGCTCTAACTGCCTATGTCCTAAATATCCTTTTTTTGTGCCACCAAATACACACAAATGCATTGACAGTACATTGACTTGCATTGTAGCCTCAAACATGATATTTTTTCTCCAAATTCCAGACATGACAGGTACAGTGATGTTTTAGTATTAGATTTTAGGAGACTGGGGAGAAATATGGGATAACTGAAACAATGCAGAAGAGATCCGAGATTCTGGGTGTCCTCTCACTTTCAGACTTGATACCATGTTAGACATGCTGTAGCGAACATCAGGAGAATGAGCAGAATACTAAAGAGTGTTTAAAAGTAAAAACGGTAACCTTCCTTGTAATTAGTTCACTGACTTTGAATTTGCTATTGCCCCGAATGTCTCAAGGAACTAACTTCATGGGGTGGCCTAATTTCTGGAAAGTGAAATAGACAATAAATAAATAAATAAATACAGGGCACGCAGTTTAATAAGTGCTTTAGCTCACTTTTATAACCGTGCTGGCAGGGCTACTGCAAATTGCAGATTCAGTATCTAGTTCTGAATGCAACAATTTATTTAAAAAATTGACAGTTTGGATGAATATTTCTTTTATTATTGACCATTGTGTTAAATACTTAAGAGTACACAAGAAATATTTTTTGAAGGATACGTACACCAGTGCAACCACTTGAGGACATATAATCAAAATACTTCTCCTTTCCATTTGCTTTGCTCTGTCTTGGGAAGTCTTTCATGAATCTTTTTAAACCTTTTTTTTTTTTATAAGGAGGAAAGGCCTGTTTTTGAAGATTAGTTTTGAATGGTAAAATTTTCATTTAAAAAATAAAATCAAACTTGCTAAAAGCCTCCAGGCTAATTCTGAGGGCTCATTCAGTATTCTGGAAAACTCAGTAAATACAACAAGCAAAATGAATAATCTCTCTTATGCATGATCTTTTCCATTACATTTTTGAGTGTGTATTGTTTTGATTGCCAAATTGGTCTTATATCATGGCTTAATCGTAGATTGTTTTCAATACACTTTTAATTGATGAAAATAATCCACAGAACTTCCCACTAATCAAAGGATGGACTAATTGAAGGGGAAGTGTGATTACTTTTTAATACAATACATTTCTTTCCTCACTTTCCCTGTTATTTACTCTTCCTTTTAGTGCATTGATGTTTTAAAGCTGACATGAAAATATTTCCTTTATAATTGTACTTCACGTGAAGCAAGATGGACCTCATCAAATGATCGCAGTCAGTGGGAGTCTGTCTTTTGACTTCTCTGAGTGGTGCATCCAGCTCTGAAGCCTGAACTCTTGCTGGATTGGGACCTAGAAAAGAGGCTTTCAGCATATTTGGGATATAATTCTGTGTTGTCCTGTCCCTTGTGTAGTCATTTGTACCAAGCAAGTCAGAATGGCAGCATTCAGCTACATTCACTTTGCACTAATGTAAAGGAGAACATGAGGTGCAAGGCAACAGAGATATTTTCATTTTTTTAAATCTTTATGGCACCTATCATATCCAGTCTCAGCCATTGACTTCCTCTTTGATGAGATGTCCCTGCACATAGCCTAGCTTTGCTGTAGCATCAAATTAGCTAAGGATCTCTGGCCTTGGAGGCTCAGGTAGGTGTCTCTTTTAAGTATATCTGACAGGTTTGCAAAGTATTCATTAGTAGTATTTTATGCCTTGAAAGATGTAACATATGTTAAAAGCCTTTGCACAACTGTGAAGTCTACTGTCAAGAGGCACTTCTGGCATTCCCTCAACAGGCTCCAAGATCCACTAGGGTTTGGGGATGGAGACAGTGTCCTCGCATAGCACACATCCAGGTGTCACATTAGAGTGGGAGCCAAGGCCAAGAAAAGGAACTGGACTTCCCAGGATCTAATATCTCTTTTAGTCTAACTATTAGAGTAATTAAGCATCTAATCTTGCCTATGAGAAGAAGCTATGTAGAAATATGGTGCTCAGTTCTGCAATGTGTCTCTTTTAACACACCCTACTGGTGAAATGAAGAGGAAAAATAAGTGGCCTTTGTCCGTTCTTTTTCTATTTAAGATATTTTAAGAGAGCCCGAAATGTTTGGCTTTGTTTCTCTAATTTTTGTGCTTGTTTTTTACCGTAGAAATATCAGGAGTCATCCTTGTCATCTTGTCATACTTTAATTGAAGGGGAGTTGAATCTCTTAACAAATTAATGTTTTCCCTAACTATTGTGGTATTAAGCATTTAAAATAAATTAATATTATCAAAACCAGCTAATCGAAAGCTACTGCCCCTATCAATCAGGTTCCATGTGTGTGGTATCTGTAATATCATAAACCTGTTGCTTCTCCAGTTGCCCATAGTCTTCCAGTAAAAATAAATTTCTTATGTAAAAAGAAATAGAAAAGAACTTTAATAAAAAAACAGAAAATATTTCAGGCCCTCTTCATACATCCTAAAGAAGCATACATGGGCCATTTTTTTCCTTTGTAGTTCTTTTAAAGTCTGTTTGGTGTTAGAGACAGATCATGCAGAGGAATGTTTCTTACTTCAAGTGATTAGTCCTTATTAGGCTCAATCCTACAAACTAAAATATGAGTAACTTTACTTAGATGAGTACTTCCACTGATATCAAAGTACTCATTTGAGTAAAAGCATTCATGGGTAGAAATATGTATAGGATCAGTCCAAATGGGGCTCCTCGGGTAAAGAATACTCACCAAGTACAAGTTTCGGATCAGCAACTTGCAGTATCAGCCCCATTAGTTGCAAGCCTGATTCTCGGGACACACAGTAGAAAACAGAAGCAATTCCTTTCATGTCGGGCATCAAAATCCATTCAGATTTCCTACAAGAGTCTACTTTATTTCTACTTTATTAAATGTAGTCTTGCTTGTCCTAGTATCAATTGTGTGTGTGTGTTTTCTGAATGTACCCTTCTTTATTTATTGTAATCTGTGAATATTGTATTTTACAGTCTGTAAATTAGATACGTGATTTAATGCAGTGGCAAAACACAAGACTGTTAAAAATGCCCAATTCCAGCAGGGGAAGCCACAGGATATTTAAAGCCTGGTGCATATAATGTTAATATTGCATTAAGCATGGCGTTATTGCACAGGATGCTGATTGTTAATGTCTGTGGGGAGAATCAGTTCCAAGGATTTCAATTTCAATAAACAGATTATGCAGTTCTACCATATGCAATTAGGGAGGTAGTAATGAAATGGTTATAAGGTCCCTTGCTATTCTGTTGTTTTTTTAATTTTGTAAATAACATCAAGAGCATTCTGGGGGGAAGTGCTTATGTATTTATTTAATATTGATTTTTTTTTTACAAAATACACATTTAACATTACCAGTTATTGCAAACCCACTCTCTGCGATGGGAAGAAGATAAGCTATTTCCACATTATTAAATATGGGATGCCAAGGGAATTAAGGAATGTTATCCTTTATATAAATATATTAAATATTAATGAATGGTGATTACAGAAATTAATTTACAGCTGCATTTAATTTCCAAATAAAAACCTTTCCATGGTTTTATTCCTTGGTTGCAAACGATGCATATTTAAAATATATCCCCTTGATAAATAGCATGGATGACTGCAGATTGCTCCTGTCCTACGATTGGAACACTGCGTACACTTCTCAGGGTAAGAGAGACAGGGTGAAGTGGAAAGGGTTTGAATTCAGTCAGTGTTCTACCCATGACACAACAAACATCGTGCAGGATGTATTTCCTGAAGAGAAATATAGTGGCAATTCAGAAAGAATTCAGGAATTGAACAAAGGTTACTACAGGCTCGATTCTACCCTTTTGGAGGGAAAAAATTCATCATGGCTCAAAAAAAAGAAATCAGGTTTGTCTGCTTTCCCCAAGTTGTATAGTATGGATTAAGCTTACTGCACGTCAGTACAGTGCAGTTGTTTTGTGTTTTTGTGGCCGCACTCATTTTAGGTTTCTTGGGAAGAATTAGCTGTGGAATTGCTTGAATTTATTTCCTGTGGCGCTTTCTGCCTCTTTCAATCAGTTCTCCACTCCTCTGTTGGCAATAATTTGTGTTCTGAATTGGTTTTGTGCCTTGTTTTTGGTTTGTTTGAGCTCCGAGTAGTTGGTCTAGACACTGGACTAGGACTCCAGAGGTGAGGTTCAGCTTCTAGCTCTGACACAGGCTCCCTGTGTGACCTTGGGCAAAAGCCAGTTAATCTCTCAGTGCCTCAGATCCCCATCTGTAAGAAAGAGGCTAATAAAACTTCCTTTCTCACACGCTGTGTCTTGTTTATACAGGCCGCGATTCAGGAAAGCGGCTGAACACATTGCTAAATCCATACTTGCCTGAATCAGGGCCTTAAACAATGAACAATTTGGGCAATAGCTTGTCTCTCACTATATGACTGTACAGTGCCCAGTACAATGGGACCTTGATCCCAGTTGGGGCCTGCAAGTGCTACCATAGTACAAATGAAAATGTTTCTCCGTTAAATGGGTCCAGTTCTCTCTTTGGATATTTGTGCATGATCACTGAAGTGTTCTTTGGCAATTGTGCCTATCTAATGGCAGAATGTGGCCTTAACTGGGGTCAATGGGAAGGTAAGGGTTAGGGCACTCTGCCAGATGCTTTTAGCTTTTTCTAATGAAGGGGGGTAGAAAAGTTCATTTGCTCCCCCTTGGAATAGGCAAGGTTCATGACTCTTAACCTATAGAGGCTGTGTGATATCTCTGCACATCTCCCTGCCCTCATTATTATTAATTATAATTATTATTATTTATTATTTATAATTGCCATAGCACCTAGGAGCCCCAGTCATTGATCCTGTTGTGCGAGGCAGTGTACAAATGCAGAACAAAAAGGTACACTGCAAGCTCCTTGAGGCAAAGTCCCCTACTCCCATCATATGGCAGCACAATTTCTCAAGACTCTGCTCTCTTGACTGCTTCCAATCCCTGCTCAAGGGTGTCAAGTGTACAGAGGGGGAAGTAAGCAGAAGATGACAGTGATCTCACACTGCCAGTTCTCTACAGCTTTGATGGTGGACTGTGCTTTAGACAGACTTTCCCCCAGACTGGCCTGCTTGTATTCCCATGGACCCTTGACCCCATAGCATATAGGAAGAGGGGATTCCACAGGAACAGGGAAGGGAAGGGAAGCGTGCTGCTAAGTCACTGCTTCCCCATTTATGCATTCCAGCCCTATTTGTACCCAGTTTAGTTTCCTCCAGTATGGCAAGTAGAGGACACAATATTCTCTCTATTTTAAGCTATTGATTGCTTTGGGATAGGCATGGGATGTCATTTTGATTACTTTATTGGCGATATTATATTACATCCCCCCCTTACACGTCTGTTTTCTAAGATGAACGGTCCCAGTCTTTTTAATCTCTCCACAGATGGAAATTGTTCCATACCCCTAATCATTTTTGTTGCCCTTCTTTGTACTTTTCCCAATCCTAATATATCTTTTTCGAGACAGGGTGACCAGAACCACACGCAGTATTCCCAGTGTGGGCTTATCGTGGATTTATAGAGAGATGTTATTATATTTTCTGTCTTATTATATATCCCTTTCCTAATGGTTCCTAACAGATGTGCCTTTTATTATTGAACATTTATCTTACATCAGAGCCCAGACGTCCTAATCAGGACTGGGGCTCTACTGTGCTAGGGGTTTTCCAAAACCTAAGACGACACATTCCCACCCCTTAGGATATTATAAGCTAAGGCCCTGATACTGCAAGGCACTCTGCCTGGGTTTTGGGGGAGGAAGAGTGTAGAGGCTGAGAATCAGAGGAGGATATGCTCAGAGGCTTCCACTAAGGAAGGAAGAATCCCATGCACTGCTATGGATTAGGAACCGACTGGCTAGGCAGCAGTTCTGCAGAAAAGAACCCAAGGGCTATGAGTGGATGAGAAGTTGGATATTAGTCAACAGTGTGCCCTTGTTGCCAGGAAGGCTAACATCATTTTGGGCTGTATAAGTAGGAGCATTGCCAGCAGATTGAGGAATGTGATCGTTCCCTTTTATTCGGCATTGGTGAGGCCTCCTCTGGAGTACTGTGTCCAGTTTTGGACCCCACACTACAAGAAGGATATGAAAAAATTGGAAAGAGTCCAGTGGAGGGCAACAGAAATTAGGGGTCTGGAGCACATGACTTATGAGAAGAGACTGAGAAAACGGGGATTATTTAGTCTACAGAAAAGAATGAGGGTGGATTTGATAGCTGCTTTCAACTACCTGAAAGAGGGTTCCAAAGTGGATTTATCTAGACTGTTCTCAGTGATGCCAGATGACAGAACAAGGAATAATGGTCTCAAGTTGCATTGGGGAAGGTTTAGATTGAATATTAGGAAAAACTTTTTCACTAGGAGGATGGTGAAGCACTGGAGTGGGTTACTTAGAGAGGTGGTAGAATCTCCTTCCTTAGAAGTTTTTAAGGTCAGGCTTGACAAATCCCTGGCTGAGATGATTTAGCTGGGGATTGGTCCTCCTTTGATCAGGGAGTTGAACTAGATTACCTCCTGAGGTGCCTTCCAACCCTGATATTCTATGATTCTATGATATCCTGCTCACAGTTTGAGCTACAAAGAACCTTTCAAGAGCTCTCAATCTCAAATTTGCAGGGGTAGAGGTTCAACATTGCAGCCATCGTTTATTAAGTGAAGGGGTGATCTGGCCTCTTTGAACCAGGCAGAGTCACCACTGGATGAGGCATTCCAGCCACCGGGCCCTTTCAAAATATAATTAATGAAACTTCTTGAATGTCAGTTGGAAGCCTCCATGTATCCCCAAGGATGTCTCCAATGTCATGGGTCATAGGGCAACATAGTATATCACCTGCTCCATGGACAAACAAACACAACTAGAAAATATGCAAGAATTTAATGCTATACTACAGTTCTCCTCAATGCTGGACTTTGTGGGTGATCCTCTTGTTACTCCAAGAAGATAATACTACATTCGAGAAGAAACAGCATGAATAGGATGAGTATATCTGATCCCATGTTGGCCTTTGTGGTTGTGGTGGGATGGTATCCTGGGTTATGCCACAATTTACTCATCTTGGAATAGTCTGGGCTGCCAGCTCTCTGTGAAAGGGGACATCGCCTTTGGATTTTGTTGAGTGCAAAATATATCTCACATGCTCATCTCTGTAACTGAGTTTGAGATGCCCACTCATTAAAACTGTGCCATTTCTAGGAGATGGTACCCTCTCAGAAATGACTTACGATTAGGGCTCCATGTCTCTCACGGAGGTTGCAGAAGACAAGTCATGGGTTCCATGACTTTCGGTGAACTCCATGGCTTTTGCAGCAGCCAGTGTGGTTGACCCCAGGGCCACTCAAGCAACCACTTCTGAGGGCCAGCTCCTCACATGGCCCCAGGGACACCCACATGGGCTACTGCTGGAGTGGCTCCACAGCTAAGTGCTCGGATGGCCCTGCAGCCGCACTGGTGCTGCTGGAGTGGCTCCAGAGCCCGCCAAACCGGCCACTGCTCAGATGGCCCTGGGCAGCTGGTTCCGGGCACCACCAGAGCAACAGCTGGTGCGGGTGGCCCCAGTTCTGCCTAATCAGTGGTTATGGGGGCAGCGGGAGCAGCAGCAGGTGGGTGGCCCTGGCCCACTGTCCAGAGCAGCACTCCCCTGCCCACCCCCCCAGCTAAGATTTAGTCAGCGATATATAGTATAAGTAATGGACAGGTCACGGTCATGGGTACTAAAAATACCCATGACTAAATCGTCCCAATCGTCTGCCCTCATGTATGTTCTGAGCATGGATAGAATAAGACTTTAATATCCAACACAACAGTTATAAAAGAGAGCATTAGGCATCATGAAAATGAGGTTATGGCCACTAATGAGATTGGAGGCACTCTATTAAATGACCCTGCAAAGGTGGCTTGGATGTTTCTGGAACAATGTATACTACTATACAGTGTTGTCCTTGAACACAGGTTGGTCTGGCAGCAATGAATTCATCTCTTCTGTTAATGAGGAGGTGTGTGAGGAGGGACACAGAGGAAGATGGCAGAGTACAGCCATGGAACATCAGTTTTAGCTTAGTATTGGTTCCATATTGGACAGGCTTATTAGCTGCTGAGCAGAAAATGACAATTATTGGGAGACAATAGACTAATGAACGGTGCGCATAGATGAAGTTTCTAAAGGAGGGTAGCAAATGGATCTGTATATAACTCAGTAATGCCAACCATGTCAGTTGCAGTTGCATTTGCAGGTATATTTATAGCTCTTGTTGTGGATCATGGTGACGAGGAATTGCGCCGTTACTTCCTTGATCCTAGGCTGCTGAAAGAGTGACAGTGCCTGTGTCTTAGAAGTTGAATTGACTGCCGCTGCATCTGAAACAGGGGTACCTGGAAGTGCGGAGGGGATTCTTCGCTCAGCCACTACTCAACAGGGTACTCTGGCTATCAGAGGACATAATGCTGCCATGGTCAGGCCAATCTGTGCAAGAGGAACTACAACAAGGTGTGCTATCGGATTAGGGGAGTTTCTGGTATGTGTCTGATCCATAGCCCATTAAAATCAAGGGGAGTCTTTCCCATTGAAGTCTGTGAATTTTGGATTAGGTCATATGGAAGTAAATTGTTCTAATTTCTGCCTTTGTGGAGAATCACTAGATTTCAGTGTGACAGGGAATATAAACCATGCTCTAGGACAGAAGGGGTTAAAGAACAACTCTGGGCCCAGATGACCCCACACAGCCACACCTGCAGAACATGATCCATCCAGATGGACGTGGAGCTTAAAAGGAAGACAGACTGCTCAGAAGGGGACTGACAAGGCAGAGAGAAGGTCCTGCTCTGTAGCTCCTGATAAGGATTGCTGCAGTGACTCCTCCAGGCAAAGACGAGCCTGTCTGCTGAGCCTGAAGGTACAGTTAGTCCCTTTTTTTTCATTATCTATTGCTACAGACTGAAAAACTTAAACTATAGAGTCAGGGGTAGGAAGTGGCCCAGGGAGGGCAACCTTAAGGTGCGCTTGGGTGCTGGATCTTTAGTAACGCTCACAGGGCCCTGTGCCTGAGCCCACTGGAGTGAGACGGCGTGGGGTCCCTTACCAATTCCTCCCCTACACTAGGGAGAAACTGACTCCCTAACTACTAGACCAGACTTCCATCAAGCGCCAACCATCACAATCAAGACATGGTAAATTCCATGGAGGGCAATATTTCTCCTTGTATGGTAGACCCGCAATGTGGGTCAATGCCAGGGTTTGTCTGGAGAGGCACCTGGCAAAGCACCCAAGCTGCGCGCTCCTTTCTTGTTTCTGGGAAAATTAGCATTGGAGCATTGGGCATTTTAAATGCTACTGAGTGCTCAGAACCCTGTACAAACGTCCCTCCTCCTTGTTACCTGGGGGACACCACTACCCACCTTGGGCAGGCGCCCCTTTCTCAGGCTAAACAGACTCGAATAGCTGGAGGAGGTTGCAATGTCTTTATTCAATGCGACGTCGCATGACGCAGCCCTGTGCTTCTCAGCCAAAAGCAGGGTGCGCCCCGATCAATGGCCGGGTCGTTCTTTTTATAGCTTGATTACATCTCTGGGCGTCAACATTCCGCCACGTACTTATTCGCACAAGGATACAAAGTAAAAAAGTTTTAAAATGTCCACATGCGTACTGAGCATGCTAGCTTGAAAAAACCCCTCTTGCAAAATGTTATGCAAAGCCAAATACAGAAGCTCAAGCAGACAGTGGAAAAACCGCAGACAGTTGAAAAGCCCCTCTTGCAAAATGTTTCAAAGCCAAAATACAGAAGTAGACAGGCTCAAGCAGACAGTTGAAAAGCCCCTCTTGCAAAATGTTGCAAAGCCAAAATACAGAAGCAGACAGGCTCAATCAGTGCTACTTCAAATTGCAGGTATTGAATCAGTCATATTACATTTCATATTACATCCTCACCCCAACAGCCATCCCATCCCACACGCTGTGAAATATGTTGGTCAACAAACAAAGTGAGTGTCAAAGGGAGCCCTGAAGATCGGTCAGGATTATATTGGTTTTTAATATTGATTCAGAAACATGTGTTAGAATACACAGTGCTACTTTGGATTTTATCTCCTGGCTTGCTGCCAAGTTTATTCCCAGACACAGTGTTTCACAGTCTGCCAGCCTGCATAAACAATAACTTTTGGTTTTGGAATTATCATTTCTTCATGCTATTGGTTAATCTGCACCCCCAGCATCTTGTAGTTATTTGACGAGAGGCACTGCGTGTCTGTTCTGCTGTGCTCTTTGGGACTATTGCATTAGAGCAATAGTTTAGTGTGAAAGCTTCCGCGGGTGTAAACTTAGATCCACCAGCTATTCTGCTCCTTGTGATGTAAACATGTGAAGACAGTCCCAACTACTAAAGCAGCAGGTGAAATACTTTGCAAAAATAGAAAAGATGGTAGGCCTTGAAAGTGCTTCAACTACATTGTAACATAGTTATCTGTTAATGTTCAAGTGCTCTGTCTTTGAAAGAATGGCCTGGTTTGTGTTGAGCCAAAGTAGTTTGTTTTTGATTACCAGCACCGCATGTCACAGGTTCATGTGCGTAACCATGATAGGTTCAGTGCACAGTACTGCATTGTCAATACAAGTAGCTGTGTGGTATGGAGTAATTGAGAACAGGAAACATTTGACAAAGCAAAAAAGCCTATCTGCAAAGTACTGATTTTCTTAGCAAATTGCTTGGTGTTTAAACCTAGTTATGTACACTCCCTTTTGCCATGCACTAGGGGCTCAATTCAACTCTCATTTAAGCCTCAATCTAGCAAAGCACTTAAGCATGTGCTTAACTTTAAGCATGTGAGTAGTCTCCTTGGAGTCAATGGGATTACTTGCATGCTTAAAGTTACATATGTGTTTAAGTGCTTTGCTGGATTGAGGCTTCAAAGCCCATTCCTGCCAACTAACACATGGAAAAATTGAGTGCTGTAAGCTCTCACCAGTGTCAGTGAGAGTTGAGGATACTCAGAACTTTCCGGGATTTGGTCCATTAGTGTACACCATGGAAACTCCATTGTTTTCAGTATGCATGGATGCAAATGAATGGCAGAATTTAGTGCATCGTGTCTCAATTCTAAGGAAAGATCTGAGATGTGTACACATTATAACAACAGCACTTGCCTTTTTCTGTTGAACAAATTATTTGTCCAAAACATTTATGGGAAAAAGTAATTGCAATTTTCTATTAAAATATCTTTTGTTCCTTCTGTGAAGTAGATTGTGGTAATGTTTAGGTACTTGTTTAACCATATATCAGCAAACGGAAGTCCCCAAAGAATACAAGTGAGGAATGGAAATGCAAGGTGGATTTTTGGGTTAATTTGCACAAAAATATTGAGTGATAGCACATCATCAAATGTAGATATTTAACATAAATATTAGGAATCCTCTCCCTTCTTATAGACATAGTCATCATTTATTATTATTGTTTCTTACTTTATGTGGTAGAAAATAGGTCAGCTTGATGTCTTAGTTGGTAACAATACAACATTCTTACAGACCGAAGGCCTCAATTCTTTTTCACGACAGGCCCTGGCAGCATAATAGACTGACAGCATGAGTCAGAGAGGGTTGGCTTAATGGTGAGAGTGGCTGAAATCACTGGGGATACATATGAGCCAGGGGAGTAGTGGGGGAATGGGCTTGGGGATAGTTAAAGGCAAGGCTATTGTGAATATTTCTGGGAAAAGTCCTGGGAATCTTCCACTACTGGAAGCCACTCAGATACTACAATGATGAGGGAAGTATAAGAACCTATATAGAACAGAATAGATTCTTTCCCTCTACATACTCTCTCTCACCCTCTCTCTCCCTCTCACCTTTGCTCTTTTGTTCCTCTGTGTTGTCTCCTCACTATTTCAGATCCTGTTTTCCATACAATAAATCATAATAAAATGTGGGAAGTTGCTTAGAGCTTGCCTACACACAAACGTGCAAGTCAGGCTTAAACCAGTGTGTTGGCCACACACCCAGCTGCAGTGATTTAGCTTACCAGTGCAACATCACACTTTTAGTTTGCACCAGTGGAACGTCTGTGTGGGGACCAGGCCTTACTTGCTTTGAGCCTGATAGTAGCTCTCTGCCCATACCACATGGCTGAGAGCACTAATAATGCCCATGTGATGCAGCTGAGCCTCTAAGAACATAAGAACATAAGAAGGGCCGTACTGGGTCAGACCAAAGGTCCATCTAGCCCAGTATCCTGTCTACCGACAGTGGCCAATGCCAGGTGCCCCGGATTGAGTGAACCTAACAGGTAATGATCAAGTGATCTCTCTCCTGCCATCCATCACCCCCCTCTGACAAACAGAGGCTAGGGATACCCTTCCTTACCCAGCCTGGCTAATAGCCATTAATGGACTTAGCTGGATTGTGTTTATTCAGTGCCCCTTCTCAGTCTATAGTCCATTCTTCAATGTGCAAAGTAGGGAGAAGAGATTAGATCAGAAGCAACACATTAAGAAAGACCCAGCAGCATCGTGATTATCACTGTGAACACCACATCTAGCATCAGGAAGAGGTTGAGATATCTGTTATTGGGCAGAAATTTGGGGAGTGAGGGAAAGTATTTTGATATGTGATGCTAGAGTCCTTTTACACACACGGGTCATAGAAACTTTCCTCATCTTTCTCCCCTTATCAGTTGTACTGACCTGACGGCCTGTAATAGGATAAATCAGAGATTTTGGCCTTATGCCCTCAGGCCCAAAAGGAACCCATCACTCTCCCTGTGCAGAACGTCCTAAATGCAGAAGAATCACTGTAGGGATGTGAAGGGGACAGGCTGTGAAAAAGTCCTACAGGAAGCCTCATTGTATCCCATTGGTCAGTGTCTGTTGTGTGTTTTCCTCTGTGTCTAATCCATAGGGGATCTGAGTCTGTCTCTACCCTTCCCTACAGCGCTTGGCTCTTTAAAGCTGAAGAGCTTTTAGCTTAATGCTTTTAGCTCTGGAGGTCCCCAGCTCAGTCTTCGATGTCTGCCAAGATGGAAGTCATCACATTTGCACTCCCTGCTTGCTATGGGTCTCAGCTCCATGGTGTGCCACTCTAGAAGAGTACGTGAGATAGGGGAGATTATGAGCTGGGTGAGGGAGGGTGTTCAGTGGATAAGTGTGTAAGTTTAACCCTCTGTATGGGCTCCACCTCCTTACTACAAGCTAAGTCATACCAAGCTGCTCACGTTGGAAGAGAGAATTAATTCCTCCCAGCTCCTCTTAGATCCCTTGTGTAGTGCCTGCTTTCTCAGGCTTTTCACAACAAAGGGGATTTAGGCTTTAGAGAAGATCAGACGAGCATAATAGGCCCCATATATGGATGCTAATAGTGCTGTCAGCTTACATAATTATTGATCATTATTACATGTCATTTGTATTTCTTTAGTACAAAGCAAACGGTACTTCTCTCATGGGCTGTAGTTTGCCCACCCCTTCACTAAAGGCTGTGAATGAACAGTTATGACCAGTGGTTTTTCCATCACACACTCAGCTGTAGAAAATCAAGGAAACTTGAATGAAGGATGGAATCTCAGCCATAACTGAATTTCCTAGACAATGTTAGTTCATCATATATTTCCTTATACCTCTTACATTATGAAAATACCGCATATGTTCTTGATTTGCAGAAAAAAGCACAGAAAGGGGAGAAATAATAAGAAAATCCCATGCAAACTAAGGGTGATGAGTTCCTTTGTGCCTATTGTAGCATGGGGTCACCAGAAAATCTAGGTATAGCAAACTGCAATGGGCATCACTTTGAAAATTCAATGTGAAGAGCCCAAACCCATGGATCTTAGTTGGAAAAAATCCATAGCAGTGTGCCCTTTCATCTCTTTAGAAGGGCACTATCTAAAAACTAAGGTCAATAGGTGAGATTGAAGAGGGACATGGACATCTTTACCATAAATCCAGCCATCCATACATGTGCCATAAAACATTTTTTAACATTAAATTGGGGAGGGGAGAAAAACACATTTCACATGCACTACTGCATATCGCTAAGCACAATATGTAAGATTCCTGGCTACTCTTCCTAGTCCCTTTGCACTTTTTCCATAGTACAAATAGGCTAGAAAGCTGCCTTAGCACACCAGTTGAGAATTTCCCTTGAATATCCCTCTTACCGACCTCTCTGGTGTTGGAGGTAGAAGGGGTCATGGCTGAGGAGGGCACCATTTTCTGGCAATCCCTGGCTGCATAAATGCCCCTTGAAAGCCATTACAAGCTAGTGCAAGCTGGAGCAGCTCCCGGGTTGTTCTGACTTGCCCTCTGGGCCAGCATCTAGCTGCCTCCAGGATTGTGGAGGTAGAAATGTGTTGGAAAACCACCTTTGCATCCTCAGATGTGGCCCATGATAACATGAATACTGTAGCTTTGTAATCTTTCTCTCTGGTTGAAACACCCAAAGACATTAATTCCACCTTAGGGAATAATCATAAATTGAATTTTTGCCTGAGTTACAGATGTACAAATCCCACCCCCACCTGAACTGTAAAATATAAATGGCCAGATTTAAAAACACAAAGCATCTCAAACTCAGTCCTTATACACTTAATTTTGTCCCATAGTGAGCTTTCCCAAGAAAAGTTATAAACTACTGAAAAATTGGATTTATAGTGGTTACGCTGATGCAAAGTTAGTTGTAGTTATGCAGACAGGTCAGTTATAATCTTAGTACAAGACTGCTGAAAATTGCTAGCACAATTGTAAATACAATGGAAAGTATTCCAGGGGTTGGAGGGGTGAGGGGGGGAGATATGTCTTTGCATGTTTTTTCAGCACCACTCTCAGCCTTGCTCAGAGGGGATACAATGATATGACATTGGGAAGGAAACTACCACACCAGAGCCTGCAGTTATTGCTGTGTTGAATGCTTATGCAGCTGCCAGATTGATCCATTTCTAGGCAATGATCATTATATATAGCTTTACAAAGAAAATACAATGCTTTCTTTTAAGTTGTCCTTTCTGATAGGTGTTATTATGCTGTATCTTATTGAATTATATTATATTTCATAACTCTGTTGAAATATTAAGATATTTGTGTCTCTGGTAAGTACAATAGAAGAGAGTGCATATGGTACAGCACTGGCAAATGCTACTGATTTTTTTATTGTGTTTTATTGAGGAAGAGGTATATTTGGAAGATTAATTGTACCTAAAAAGCTAAATTCTGCTCTCAGTTACATCCATCAAGTTAAGAACAGAATGTGGCCTGCTCTGTCCAGTGACAAGTAAGCATATTGAAAACTGCATAATCAAAACAACTTTGGTGGCTGGACCTTATCATCCCAGTCATCGGATTTCCTGCCCTATTAACATTTTAATACTTGGATATTTTTATTTATAGCACAAAATGCATGCTCTGAAAAATGTGGATTGAAAAGATAATTTATGCATTTCTATTTTGGGAATTTTTGTTTGATAGTAAAATTGTTAATTGAGCCAGGAATGTCTCTCAGGACCCACTCGACCTTCTTTTCACATCTTGAGCATCCTCTAAATCCATTATACTTTCTGTTCAAACAGTCTAATAAGAGGTGTACTGTTTAAAAGAAAGAGAGAAGGTTGTGTTAGCAAGCAGGAGAAAGTAGAAATGTGACTAAAATCTAACTCATTCTCAACAAATGAATCTCAAATGTTGCAATATAAATGTAAAAAGTATGTACGTTATGAGGGGCCCATAATGTTTAGTTGATAGATCACCACATTTCATTTGATGAAGTCTCTACTTACAGGCTTCTGTTTAAAAGAGTCCCCAGTGCACACCCCAGTATAACTAAAATGCTGTACCGTTTTGCTAGACTGGGGAAGGTGGGGAAGTGTTTATATATATATAAAAGCACACACACAAACCCCTCCCCCCCCAATGGAATGTTAAAGCAATCAATGTTTTACCTATATCTGGCACAGAATTTTTCTTTATTTTTTTCTATGATTGAAATAATTGTTACTGTTGTTTTTCCCACTGGATTGTGTAACTCTCAAGTTATGAGGGTATCAAAGGTTATATTGCAGAACAATTTCATTTTTGGCAGCACCCCCTGGCTTGAAGTGATTTCTGTCGTATTCAGGGGTTATAATTTGGTTCAACGGCTCTCAGCACCCCAACTATACAAATTGTTCCAGGAACCTGGTCCTTAGGGCTAGATTGCTGCTGCCTCTTATGCAGCTACACAGGAGGGAGGGAGGAAACTTGTCCACCATTTCACTGCCTGGGTACGGGCTGTCCAGAATTCCAGCCTCTGCATTGCATGTTCCTGAGCAGCACCTACAAGAGCAGCTCACCCAGAAGGAGTAGGTGGAGGAATGAGTCCATTTCCACAAATTTCCCATTTAAAAACCATTTTGAAAAAAAATTCCAAAATTGTCAGATTTTGACCTTTTTGAAATGAAGAATTCCATTTTTCACTTTAAAATTCATAGTTTAAAAAAAAGTCAAAACTGAACTTAAGCCATGGCAGAATTACTGGGGGGGAAAAGTATTTTGGTTGAGATGAACTGAATTTCTTTTAATTTATTTTCAGCTCAGAAACATTTTCAATATTTCAACATTTTGTCCGAATTCAGCAGAATTTTTTTTCAAAATCTCAAAAATATTTGCAGGACAGGAAAACCATTTCCCAGCCAGCTCTACTCTTATACAGAAAAGACCTGACCCTATGGACACTTACCTGAGAGGCATTAGATGTGCTAAAAGTCTCATTATTTCCCTGGGCCTACTTGCATGGGTAAAATTATCTCCCAGTACTGTTTCCAATATCAAGCTGAAAACCAGTCCATTACATCACATTGTTCCTCAGTACCAAGGAATAACAGAAAACACCTACTTGTATCAGTCCTTTTCTTTAATTAGAATTCCAAAAGGAATCCCAAAGCTCACCAACTGACTTCATGCAATCTATCATATTTTAAAAGCTTTACCAGCTTTATTGATTTGCGCTAACAAAATATTGAAAGCTGCAATAACCCCACAATGAGCTGTGCAGCCTGGGCCTTGAACCAATTTTCCTAACTGGGAAGGATTTAGAGGATGATATTACAGCATGGGGTTCCAACACCATCCCATTGATAACCCACGGGTTTAACCGCCATGCAGTTGTTGGCAGAGAAGTCTGGAGTGGTATCCTAGATCCAAGCAGTCCCTGCTGCCCCTGCACTGTGAAATGGCATTCAAGGACAATTTGACCCAAAAGGTAACTGCAAAGTTACAACATATGTTAGCAATGAACCAGGAACAACATTAGAACAAGACATATCCATCAATATCAGATCATACATACAACCAGTTAAGGAGAGCACAAGAAGATTTTCATCTATAAGTGTAAGTCAGGCTGTGAGTATGTATTAAGGACTTAAGTCAGTTTGAAACATGCTACTACGAATTTGTGGCTACTACAAAAAAAGCATCTTTAGATCTCAGATGGGCCATTATATTTATCCTGCATGGCGGTATAAAAAAATATTTTGGAATGGCAATTCTGTGTGGTAAATATATAATTAGATAGCTTTTGTGGGCATGTTTATGTTCCTTATAGACGCAGAGGATGCCTTTGAAGCCATCCTGTTCTCTTCATATTTAGGGGATGTACTAGATCTAGAATGAAAATCCATGAGAAAACTTAATTAGTGGAGTAAAATTTAGTGCACTTGCCCTACAGCCAGTTTTTACATCACAGCAGCTTTGCTGTTCAAGTTTTTTTCCACCCCTAAGTACTAAAAATTGAAGTTGATCAAGTTATGGACCTAATCACATAACAACATTAGGTAGTAATCTCATATTTTGTACATTCTTAAAAAGAACCAAATAATCTTAAACAAATATTCTGATTAAAAATAAAACAGTCTAGCTCATTATTTGACACCTTGCCTGACTCATGGGAGCAGCTCCTGCCTACTGGAACAGTCCCACTGAAAAAAAAATTATACTCACTCAAGTAGGGGTCTACAGAATCTGGCCCCTTGTTTGCCAAGTTTTAGCCCAAAGCAAATTTTACAGTCAAGATATAAACTTGTAAAAATGGGGTGTATAATGGAAATGCTGACACAACTTTACCCATAGAGGCGTGAGCTGCACAGTGCTATAATCCTGCAGTGCTGTTTTGACAGCAGTTATACAATAATGCAATACAGGCCTGAAGCACTTTTAGCTAAGTGTATCAATATGGACCTAATTTACTTACTACTTCATGTAGTCATTCATATTAAAAATCTAGTGTGCGTGGATACATAGATCAAGACATTTTCTCTCCTACTCACTTGTACAAGACATATATATGTGAAATTACACAACAAATAGGCAGAGTGTTAAATTGCTGAGGTGGTGTTTCTTAAGATGCCAGCCACCCTTTACTGAACAATACTATAAGAGCTATATATCCTTCAGAGTGTTAATATGTAACCAGAACAAACAGAGGACATAGGAAAGGTGGAGAAAAGTTAGATATATAAGCAAGAAAAAGTGAGTTATTGATTTTATTGATTGCCCTGTTAACTTCTGACATTGCAATAAAGCCTTATTTATTTGTGTACAGAAGACTCAATTACATAGATACATATCATTTTAACAACTAGGTTATTTACAGGAGAATTGCAGCCTCATAAATAAAATAGACTTGAATTTCTCAAGCTGATGTTTATCCATTGTTACCATTTAGGGAGTTGTGATGTCCACAGATACTCTTCAGAGAAAAGTAATTAGAATAGCATTACATGAAAGCAAACTATTAGTACAGTACAAAGGGGGTACTTGCTACATATACTAGAACATACAAGAGATGTTCGGTATGACAACGAAATTGAAATCTACAGTAATATTGCATTCTGTTTACCTTATGTATGAGGGAATTTACAAGAAGAGTGTTAATTGTACACAGTATATTACACGGTTGTGGGGGGGAGGATTCTAAACAGGATTTTCAATACTGTTTTAAGTGAAAGGATCTTTAGCATGATTATAACTGATGTAACCTCTAATATTTATTTTTTAATTTGTCTGGCTTAAATTTAAATTTTTCCTTTTGAGGCTAAATCCACTGGATGAGCTACTATTTACCTATTGATCTTCGGTTTGCCATAGCATCTCTCTAGTGTCTAAGGGAAAATGTTTAACTGAGCTTATCATGTAACTGGCAGACTGGACGACTACTAACAGAAAGATTTATTAGTGACTAAAGGTTGATAGTAACCAAAAGTTTTCTAACTGGTGGTAGCCTTTTTTAAATGAGCCATAAAAACACCATAATGACTGGCACCTTTGTCATAGCAAGGATAGAAAGAGAGAATTGAACAGGCACTGGGATGGAAATATCCTATCTAGCCTCCTGATCATGAGTAGGTGAGCAGAATTTGGCTCTGCTTCACAGATGTGGCAGTGTGGGGAGTTGGGAACTAGGCAAGGAAACACACATTTGTAGCTGTCTGTACTTGAACCATTCCATGGATCCAGGCCAGGGAACTGTCAGTTTTAGCATCTTTCAGAGGCACTACATTGCCCCAGATTGTGAAGTTACTTAACAAATAAATAAAATAAAAAAATGTAGGGTCACGTCCCCAGCCCCACTGATTCTCCTTTGTGCCATGCTGATGATGCCAAGAGGACATAAAGTTGTTCTAAATTGGAAGGTGAGACTTCCTTCAATACAGGGGAAGCCCCACCTGGCATGAAGTCCAGAGTATGCAGGCTCTGTATCACCTCTCCTTACCCACTAGTATAGGGGCTGTGTTAGGGAAGGAGCGGGATGTGGCTGGAGCATACTGCATTTAGACTATCCCTACCAGTGTAATCTGTCTATTTTAGATACTTATATGACTCCCATTATTGTAATTTCTGAGGCCCTCACAAACTTTGAAGTATTTAGCCTCACAGCATACTTGCAAAGTGCTATTATCCCCATTTTACAGAGGCACAGAGAGACTAAGTGGCTAGCCCAAGGTCACACTGGCAGTCAGTGGTAGAGTTGGGAATTGAACCGCAGTTTCCTGATTTTGAGATCAGCACCTTAATCATTGGACCATCCTTCTCTTAAGGTTGGCTGTTACAAACTGGAGAATTTCAGAAGAATCTTGAGATTACTCAAAACAGTCCAAACTATGCCAAAACAGTCTCCATGTACCCCCATGACCAGGGAGGGTAGGAGAGGGTGGCAGAAAGGTGTGCCAAGCAATGCTGTAGCATATCTGAGGCTCTGACCCCTTAATTTCTGTGAATAGAGGGATAAGGCACATAGATTTGCTTTCTTCTAAAAATGATATGTGGTCCAAGCTAAGATTATACAGTTATCAAAATGAAGAATTAAAAAAAGAGTGTCTTCTTTGAAACCACATTTTCTAATGTATGTGTATAAGGAAGTACTGACTTTTTTTTCCCAACTCCAGATTATGTTTAGTAGTCACGTATGCACAGTCTGAGATCTGACATAATCCTCAAAATAAATAATATGACAAATGGAAGTTGATGCTGGTTTGTGTTGCTGTGTAATGGAGTTAAAATAATGTCAGGACAATAATATAATAGAATTCCATGAAGCCCTCACTCTACTTGACTTTAAGTGGAACTAAAATCTTAGAAATGAGAGGACAATAAAATAATGCTTTGTAAAAAGGATAAAAGAATAATGTTACCTAAGTCTATTAGTGACATAACACACTATGAATGCACTTAAATTAATAGCATCTTTTACCAGTAGATATTTTTCAATTACTGTAATGCTGAAAAAATAAACAGGCCAGTAATATACAAAAAGGGATATAAAAATCTGATTTGTAAAAATCTGATCTCAGGCATTTTCGTGGATTGGAAACTGGAGATCAATGTATATATTCCATAGCATTTAATCCCTTTAGTAAGTATCATGGTGCCCTCTCTCATTCTTTGAAGAAAGTTGTCTGTCACTTGGTATTTTGGCAAGGCTAGATTGTGCATCTTTTTTTGGTTATTTCCTGTCTGCACAACATGTTGTTACAGAGAGGTCTTGCCATGACAAGGTGTTACTAACCAGGGGATCTTTCACTGTGATACCATACATTTCATGCATTATGACTGTCAGGGGATGTGCCTGCTATCTGCAAAGCTTTTTAACCCTATACAATGGTCCCTGTTCCTGAATCCTTCCTCCTGGACTAATCCTATACCTGTGGAAGTTAGTGGAAGTTTTGCCATTGGCTGAAGAGGACTCAAGATCAGGCCCAATTATAGGAATGAAGTCAGAGATTTTTATAACACACTTGCTTCTTTCACATCTTTATTCCCCCACATCTTTGTATGCGTATCAGTAGCGTATAAGTAGAAACATGACTGTGTGAGTCCCACACAGGCCTTTCGAGTGCAACTCTCTAATAAATACCTTCCCAGATTTTTCAAGCATGTAGACTGTTTTTTGCGTCTTTTGGTATATTTAACTGTTGGGTTTACAATGAGAATAAACAGCTCTTGCTGCATTTTTAACCTCAATTCAGCCAGACTCAAGCTTAGAGCATGAACCCAACCTGCAACTGAATGGTCTTGAAAAGCAGACAAATTAGAAGTATTTGGGAATTCCTCATGAAATCCCACTATAAATAATTGTTGCAATGGATTTGGGAGAATACTAAACAGTTCCAAGTTAGTTTCAGTCCAAAAATTACAAGACCTTGAGATACTCATACTTACTGTACTTGAAACATTCATAGTCACTGGAGCCACTTTCACTTGAAATAATGGCTCATCCTGCTGTGACACATCGTGAGATCTTGTTATAGGTTTCAAACAGGTGAGCCAGCTTTATGGAGGCAGTGAGGGTTTCGAATTTGTGGGTGGGAATCTTCAGTGGTGCATTTGTGGCTATCTATTTCTAATGTAGTCTTTTAGCTTGTGATTTAGGTGGATCTGGGAGCGTGGTCTCATTCTACGGAACTCCTGCTGCTCCCCTGGCTCTCTGCTAGGCTCCTACAGTATGCAGCTCTGTGAGGCTGCTCTTTGAAGAGCCTCAATAAAGTCTGAAAAATTGAACAACCTGTAATGAGACTCTTGATGGAGCAACCCCAGAAGGCTTCAGAAAGGCCATAGAGAGAGGGGAAAATTGTCAAAAACAATACAGGAATGAGACCAGACTAGTGGACTTAGCAGTTTCATAAGCCACCATCATGTGACCATGATCCCAGGGACCATGATCCCTTCCTCCCAGGACAGTCTGGAGGAAGCGTGGGGTCAAGCAATTCCAAAAGGAAAAGAAAATTGCTCCCAAACCAAAGTAAAACTTTGTAAAGGTTTTGGAAGGTTTTCCAGAGCTTCTGACTTCTACTTCAAGCATATTTTAGAACTCTTTTAGCCATCACTAGTCTTTACTACAATCCTGAATAAATCACAACTTTTTTAATGGGGGTCCCTTTAGGTAGCTTCAGTGATGAGTAGTAAAGCACAGAGCAACAAGTGAAGTTCTGACACCTTAGAGGGAACTCTGGGAAGCGTTCTGCCTCAGGTATCGCACAGGATCTGTGGGAGTGCCAAAATGGGAGCATGCCAGGGTTCAAGGTTGGGAGCATGGAGTTCTTTTCCTCCAAAACACCATGTCTCTTGTGATGGAAATCACAACATGAATTGTTGCTTCTGTTCCCTGTCCTGGAATCCCAGCCCAATATCAAATTATACTACCAACTTGTACTCTATCTGCATGCCTAAACTGATGTTCCATGCTGTCTCTCTTTAACTTTGCTTAGCATAACAGGGATCTTGCACACCAGAGCTGACTGCTGTAGTTAGCATGCCTGCTGCTGAGGGTGGGGTCTGTAGGAGCTGTAAATGCAGGTGCTTTTATTGGATTTAAATGTCCCTTGCATCTCTTATTTGGAGATTCTTTACTAACTGAACCACACCCACTGCAGCTCCCTTAACACATTCACCCAGGATTGGTAGGACACTCAAGTCATTTGAAATTTTTGCAGCATCTTTTCTCCCTACACAATTTATTTAAAAAATTCCAAACAGGATGTAGGAGCTCAGAATTTCACTCACTAGCTTGAATGAAACTTGTGCCTCTCCCCCTTGGGAGCGAATCAGTCATCGGAACTTCTTGAAAACAAAACCTCTAAATCAGGCCAGGCAGTAAAATATTCTTGTCCACAAACACTCCCCCCCCACATGCAAATGGTTACATATACCAATTGTTGTATATCAAAATGCTCTGATGTTGGTAGCTAAACCAAGAATGAGTGAATTGTACAGGTCCTTCCAGACAAATGGCAGTGCAAATTTGCGTAATGTCCAGCACCATCATATAGTCTATTTTGTTTGCGGTAGACTAGAGGTAAGGACTGGGAATGATTGGGGAGCTCATTTTGGGGGAGGGGTGCGTCTGTCCTATAGACCGAGTAAATACATGTGTATAAATGCCATAAGTGTATAAACTATCATAAGGAAATGGTAGATGCCAATTAAAAAAAAAGCAAACAGTAGCAGTTGCTCCAAATAGATGCGCTCTCTTTGGCATTTAGTAAGCTTGCTGGAATTGAAAGAAAAGGAAGTTTAATTTAAAGAAGCCTCCTGCCCTGCTTAGCTAGGGATCAGCTGCCCAACATGAAATAATAATGCATTCAACCGTCCATCTTCTAATAAGTAACCTTTATCATCACTGCATTCGCCAGAGCTAACAGCAAGCAGTGGGTATGAAATGTTGTATGAATTCAGAGGAAACTGATAGGATCTTTGTGACCTTAATGTGATTATCTTTGTGCTAATGCATACAATAGAGAAGAAACCACAACACTCAATATGAAGGGTCCAATTCATAAAAAATGCATGTACCATTAACAGGGGATATTTATGCACTGTATTACAGGGTGAAAAAAGTGGAATGAGCCTATGTTGAATAAAGAACATGCTTTTGTGATTATATCCCTTCCCCTTGTCTGCAGTAGCAATGCTCCTTTTCTCATGTGAAGTATGTCAAATGCAAAAATAATTGCTATAGGGTCTAACAATAAAATGTGTGTTTATTTTATTAAATGATTTCAGTTAGAGAAAGAAAGAGGAGGGAGGGAAAGGGATGGAGGAGGAAGAAAGAGGAAAAAGAAGAGAGAAGAAAGTGCAGCCCTACTGGACTCATACTCTGGGAGTCCACCAAAAGTATTCCACAAGCCCACGGACCAACTTCCTTTGTCTTCTGGACAGTCAAGTTGGGACGATTGTCAAGTTTTCCCACGCTGTGCCATGAACAAAGGGCTAGAGTGACCACATCTTGGAAAGGCATAGGAAGTTTGGGTTATGGGTTGTTGGACTCCGTCCCACATAATATTGTGTAGACACTGGAGCCCCAGGTTGGGACACATGGGTTCAACAGTTCCTAACCCAAAGTTACAAATGAGTGTAGATGCTTAATAAACCTAGGATCTGCTAACTTTAGTTCTATTAACCCTGGGCTTACATTCCAGTGGAGACATACCCTGTGAGATATTATCTGTGATGTGAATTACTTTTACAACTAATATGCATTATTACAAGTCATGCACCTCACAGTGTTTTAGGCCTGATTCATCAAGATGCATAAATGTGTGCCAAGCATGTGACTGGTCCCATCGATTTCTGTGGGTTTACTCAGGCATATGCTTTACTGCCTTGCTGAACTGGAGCCTTTTGGAGAACAGGATGTTTCCTAGAGAGAACAAGAGGACAAAACAAAGATCCCTGCATAGTCAGAGGCAAGCTGGATTTGGAATCTGTGGCAATCTGGAAATTATGCAACAGCTCCATTTTCATTTTAAGATGTAAAGGTTTAATTAATTAAATATGAAATTGAAAATAAAATGAGCACATCAGCCCCGTGCTGTTTATTTGGATATCACATAGAGTTTATTTTTTGCTCACGTATTTTCAGTTTTGGAGAGGCCAGAGACATTTGTATTGACAATCCTAGCTGCATCATAGATGCTTTCAGGGGCCCAAAAGAGCTTACAAATTATGGCTCCATCTCAGCAGGTGCTGAGTTCCCTCCACATCCACTGAAGTTGAGCAGAGTTAGGAAAACTCCACTTTAAACACCGTCCTACGAGTTGTTGTACTTTGCATGTTGTCTCTTTCTGCTGCTACTTGTTGGCAATACTCGATTTGGAGGTTTTTCTTTTTCTATTTATCATATTGTTTTAGATCTAAATGACTATAGGTTTGGACAATGGGCATATGCTTTTCCAGTAGATATTGACTTAAAATAATGAAATACTCTTGTAGTATCATGCATAAGCATAGATTATATTTTTGTTTTAATAGTTAGGTTTGTAAAATCACATTTTATACATGAGAAGACTGAATCTCAGTGGAATCAGTACTGCAGTTCATTAACTTTGGATATTTAAATATATCACATGAAGTATTTCTAAAACATTTTTGTAAAGCAAAACAGAATGGTGAAAAAACAATCCTGCTCTTACCTTCTGATTGTAAGTCAGATTGACTGTGAGAACAATTAAAATTGATTACATGGGTAACAAGCTTGGGTTGGAACTAAGTATTTTAATACGTATAGTTGCTTGAAATGCTAGTTTCTTTATTTGCATTATTATTCACATGTAGCTGCCTTACTGCTATGGTGAGGTAAAATAGCTTTTATTTTCAGAATCTATGTTGTTCTGTTAATGCAAAACTTTATTATTGTAGTTAGTTAAATTATAAAAGTTAGGCTTTGAGAAATCAACAAAGCCAAAGTTTTCAGAAAAGATGGTCAAGTGGAAAGGAAGGATTGTCCAATGGTTAGGATGCTAGTCTGGGACTAGTTGGATCTGGATTCTTTGCTTTGCCACAGGACAGTGATTTAGTCTTTTCTGCCTCAGTTCCCTGTCTGTGCATGAGCATACCAGGACTTTCGTACTTCACAGGGGTACTGCGAGGATAAATACATTTAAGACTATCAGATGCTCCGGTGCTATGATATTGGGGAGCATATAAGCACCTGGCTATAACTCAGGGCTCAGCAATCTTTCAGAAGTGGGGTGCCATGTCTTCATTATTCACTCTAATTTAAGGTTTTGCGTGCCAGTAATACATCATCTCACCTGTGGTTAGCAGGCCTTTTCTAGTCTGATTGTGGAACTCTGTCCCCACTGACATCTTGCTTTGTCTCTCCTCACTTTTCAAAAACAGTTGAGCAAGTTTTTATTTCAAAAGTTTTTTACAAGTAACAATAGTAATACAGTAACTCCTCGCTTAATGTTGTAGTTATGTTCCTGAAAAATGCGACTTTAAGCGAAACAATGTTATGTGAATCCAGTTTCCCCATAAGAATTAATATAAATGGGGGGTTCAGTTCCAGGGAATTTTTTTTCACCGGACAAAAAACTAAACGACGAAACATTAACCGGGATGACTTTAAGTGAGGACTTACTGTGTTTAGTATCGCTCAGAGGCCACAGCTGAGATCATGTCCCATAGATACAGGACAGACATATAGTAAAAGATGGTCCTGAAGTTATTACAGTCTAAGTAGACAGGACAGACAGAGAAGAGAACTGAATTTCCACATTGTCAAATGGGAATCCATGACTGAGTCAGGAAATGAAACCAGACTTACTGAGTTCTAGCCCAGTGCCTTTAACCACAAGAACATCACTCTTATTAAAACTACACTTAGCACACAGCTAGTTCCCTTTCCCTTCCATCTTTTTCCTCTTCTTTTCTTTACTGCCTCTGTATTTTATTTAAGATTAGCAGCCGTGTTAGTCTGTATCTGTAAATAAAACAAGGAATATTAGTAGCATCTTAGACACTAACCAATAGCTGAAATAAACTGGTTAGTCTCTAAGGTGTCACTAGTATTCCTCATTTTATTTATGTATTTTATTTGGTATTTTAAGAGGGTTGTTTCACGTTATGTTTTCATAATATTTTCCTCTGGGTTTTTTTGTCATGCACTCCAAACACCTTGACAGGTGAGGGGCTGCTTTAATAATTAATTTTGTATTAATAATAACCTTTATTGATTATTAAAAGTATATCTAGGTTGATGCTTGTGTCCTGGCAGCAGCTCCCCAGACTGTTAGCATGGTATTATTGAGCACGCTCT